>CM060962.1:134550001-134762501 GCA_030765045.1 Tenodera sinensis
GTCTTTGCTTATTGCTAGCTGTTCCTCACTTTCTAATTCTACCTGATAACTAGGCCTATCTGCCCCTTCCCCCACTCCTGTTTCTATCTCTTTTCGCGACATTTTAATTTCTTTATTCAATTCACTTAAGGTTAAAAGTCCCACTACTTTGCCGCTTCTCAGTAACATAAAAATGGAAATAAACTGTATGTGAAAACAAAAAATTTTGATCCTACTTTCTTTTCAGTTGGTTCTTCGTCCAGTTATTTACGTCTCCTGGGCAGTTGGCTTCGCTAGATGATCTCCGGTGTTTTCCCACGTTGGTTATCCGTGCATCGATGTTTTGATGTATCGTTGATATCAAACGATGGTCTAATGGCGTCTTTTTCCTGTGCGACGGGATGGTGTCACTTGATGTTTATTGTAATTTCAATTCTCGTAATTTTGCATTCCATCCTAAATTCGAGCCCCACGTTGGGCGCCATTTTGGTGCAGTTTTTAAAAATGATTATTAACACATAGTAGCAAGAATAATGTTCTTCTCAGAAAGATGAAATACTGTGATAGCAGACGCGATTCCTATCTACAGGGTCGAGGTTAACAGATGGAATGCATATATCAATGTTTTTTCATCACAACAGATTTATTCATTAACACTTCGTTATTTTACACTCTCAGCACCATATTAAATTCTTAAACAACTTTACGTTTTTGTAATTTGTTAGAATTTACACTGGATAAAAGTTTGGTGAAAATTCCATGTTCACACGCTACCAAAAACAGGTCTTATCACCTTGAGCATATAGACGCTACTGAATGATTCCTTGGCATCGCTTTGGTACTACACACCGCCATTTTGTATTCATCCGCGCAAATAGTTTTTATTATTGAACACAACAGACTATCTAGTAACAAGAAAACATTGGCTATCCTGAATATTAAAAATAAGTTCCTGATACACCCAAACAAGAACTAGAAATTTATACACTTTTAACAAACATTTATATGAACGATTTTCTATTGGGGTCTAATATTCTGTCTCAATACTGAAACAACAAACAGTATAGAAACAACAAACTATTTGTATTATTTTCTAATTAATGGTAGAATATTGCAGAAGTCATTAATGAGTGTGTCTACTGACAGAAATAATAGTGACTGTGATGGTGAATTGCTTACTGAATCTCTGGTTAATCATTCCTGTATCAAACGAAAGGTGTACAATTTCTGATCCATTCTTAAGTTGTCATCCTAAACAAAGTGTTGAAAGTGAGATTAAGTACCAACAAAAATGGGAGTAAAGGTACAATTGGTTGTATTTTGGCTGTGATCAGGGTGGGACTTGTTGCAAATTATGAGACTGTATTTAAAAAATGATATTGAAGCTCTGCAAAAAACAGGGGGAGTTCATTTCTGGACCTTTCACTAAATTTAGAAAAGCTACTGGAAGTACAGGAAAACTAGAAAAGGATGTTGTCAGAAACACATGCAAAACTGTAAATTACACGCATTACATGCTCCAGGTAACGCACACACAACTGAACAAAAAGAAAGTGAAAAAGTTTTAAATTGCCAAGGAGTGTCTTCTTGAATTCAAAAGGTGTATTTCCTTATTATGGAAGAAATCCCCTACATATCAAAATATAAACGTCTAATTCATAAGATAGTACTAAAAAGCAACATGAATCTTGAAAAGTGGGTTAAATTTCAGTGTTAGGACCACATTTGTAAGCAAATATACTGCTTCAAAATTATTAAATTGCATTGGCGAGGTTCTAGAGAGTCAAGACGAAGCAATTCTCCAGGTTAAATATTTTTGCTTAGTGGCAGACAAATTTACAAATGTTTGTAACCAAAGTGAACTGTCCTGGCTAGTTTGTTGTGTAGCGCCATCTACGTCCCTTGAAATGAGGCAAAGATTTTAATGTCTGATTGGATTGAAGAGAACTACAGTTGAATCTATATTCACAGCAATACATAAAGAGCTAAAGAATTGAAAACTTTCTAAGAACAAATTCTTAACATGCTCTCTCGATGGTGCTGCTAATTTTAGTGATTCTATCGCAGGGGTTTGTACTGAGTTATCAGATAAAACCGGACATGAACTGCCATACATTCACTGAAAGACTGTTTTGTCAATTGCTGCAGGAGTAACACCCTATAATAAAATTCACAGTAGGTATTGTTAAGGACATTCATGCTTCTCCTAAACAAGAAAATATAGTGCAAGAAATCCAGAGTGCTATGGAACATGTTTTAAAAACAACTGAAGCTGTTGACATCTGCTGGCCAAGTACATATCATACAGTTTATACCTGGCACCAGTAGAGTTTGCACGATCGAACCTTGCTCTGGCTCACTACTAGCTTACAGCCTCAGCGCGGCTCTTGCATTATGTCAGTGGGGAGCTTTATTGATGACACAACCAACCATATAGCATGTCAAATTAACCTGAAAGTGTATAAATAGTGAACCAATATCAATATTTATAGCATTACAAAGTGTGTGTATGTTCTTAGACATATTTATTCCAATTTGTCGGACAATTTATCATACATAGTTGTGTTACACTTGCAGCAGACTACCTTCGCTCTATTTATCTACATGATAAATTTAATTATTTTATACCTATATGTACAGCGACTTAATCAGCAAATCATGAAACAGAAATAGCTTTTCTACATTTAACTGATGAACACTTAAATGTAACAGGAACAAAATTATGCTTCATAATATATAAACCTAAGACAGATAGTACAATTAGAAATAGTTAAAGTCTAACTGATTAGAAATTATGAATAAGTAACATATAAATTATAAAATACAAGAAAATTAAACTGCAACTTACATTAAATATTTTATTTTCTGTTAGTTTTCTGCTGACCAACCTACGAATATTTGGGAAGATATTTTGTGCTACCTTGATTCTAAGCACTCCATTAAGATTCTCATTAAGAACGCATTTACATGTATTGGTGTGCCAAATGTTGAACCCCCACTGCAGTGATATAGCCAGTTGCTGCTCTGCAAACAAGCTCTTAATGTCTATTGCCCATCAATCTAAAGTAATATACCTGCCGGTGCCTGACTTCTTCTATATTCTTATGGTATAAGTCCATTATGATAGCATGTGAACATATACACAAGGAAGGTGCAGATTTAGCAACTTTGGCATGAGGAATCTTGTTAGAAATGAGTTTACAACTTCATTACAGGTTTAGTGATTTTGAATGATACAGTAAATGCAATCTCAAAACTAAGTAAAATTTTGCAAAAACAATCACTCACTCAAAATCTCACAACTCCCTGTATTTGTTTCTGGAACTCAGGAACATTTAAAGCACATCAACTGCCTCTGCAGTTTCAATGTTCATAGTGGGAAAATGAAACACTTAATAAAATTAAAAAACTACAAGCAGATGCAACAAAAGTTAAAAGTGGAAGTCAAGAAATAAACTAAGAAAAATGTAGTGACATTTTGAAAAATATTATTAGTGGAATTGAGCACAGGTTTAATGACAAGGCTGAGAATGAGATTGAACTGAGTGCAAATTTTGAAAGTTTTAAAAATTTTAAGAACTTGGTGACAATGATTGTAAAGAACTGTGCTTGACGTTAGGACTTAAAAATGTTGATGCTATTATTGCAAACTTGCATTCTTTAAAGTATGTTGCTCATAACCAGGGTTAGGAAGTTCATGGCCTAAAAACAATTGAAACATGCGTGCAAACATGCCCTTAAAATGTGCTAAATATGCACTAAAAATGTCAAAATTAGGCATTGTACCTATGCAAACTTACTATATTATTGCTGAGAAGTAGATGCTTTTTCCTCCACATCCAAAATAAGGGATGAATTATACTGAACCATCACTTTGTGATGGATACTTCCCATGGAAAATGATTTTTTTTGCTAGGAGTTCCTAATGTTTTGCAGTATTAATATGCTGGACAATCTGAAGCTGCTTTTCATTCCCAATAGTTTTTTTCACACGCCTTGCAATATATTACTTTACCGATAACTTCACCCAAAAATTCACTCTCTAAACTTTTACACCTACTTGTAACACTTTTAGTATTCAACATATTAGATTTGCACTCTCACTGGCTATGGCTAACAGAAACACAGATATCTTTCTTGTGAAACTTGCCTTACAGTAAGGTGGGGAAACTCCCTAACTCAGCTGACCTGTGTGCATCTTTCTGCTTGTTGCACATTCATAATTCACGTGATCAACAGACCTGAGTCGACTTAAAATGTGATGTAATTTTTCATTGAATCAAAAATGCATCAACTTTCTAACTCTGCTCATAACACATCAGAAGATTCATCTTTTGATGCTTCTTTTATCTTAAGGGCTGGCATCAGCTATGAAGCACTAAGCACACTCGCTAAATGTGTACAGTGCATTCTTGTTTCCACTGACAGTGTAGAAAGGTCATTCAGCACAATGAATAGGCTGATGACAAAATTAAGAAATAGAGTGGGTCAGGATACACTTCAAGCTAGTGTGAAGGTGTCAACAGAAGAGGATGTTTGAGCCCAAAAGCCTTCATTAATGATGTCAGCAGAAATGCTGTAAAAAAGCCTAAACGCTTTAGTTTGCTATAAATGTATTTATTGCATGCAATACTATTGTTTCATCAATTCTCATAATTTTATTCTTTAAGACTACTGATTACCTTAGTAGTACCATAGTACTTACTGCATAATTTCATTAAAAATCAGACTAAGGGAAATTTTAAAATATTAGTACTTTTATTTTTTAGTACAGTATCACTAACATTTGAAGCCTATAACATTCCCTCCCGCCTTCTCAAATTTTAATATCCCCTCTGGAGGAAGGCAGCTGTAATCATCATTGGAATAAATTAAAAACAACAATGAGATTATCCCATACAATTCTAAGTTATGATCTTCAGATTAGTATATATAGTTTCTGAATTTATAGAAATAATTTTTTACAAAATTAAAAGCTGTATTAAATAAATAAGAAATTGCAAAACCTTCGTATTCATATGAGAAAAAAGAAGTAGTGTCATTCACTCAATCACACTTGATACCAACATTTTGTTTATTTCATACTGTTACAGGTTGTTCTGATACGTACAAGGGTGAGCGAGTGAGTGAGTGAGTGAGTGAGTGAGTGAGTGAGTGAGTGAGTGAGTGAGTGAGTGAGTGAGTGAGTGAGTGAGGTTTACAGGCCCGTCGACAGCTAGGTCATTAGGCCCAAAGTCAAGGATAAAAACATGGAAACTCACCACACGGGCAGCCTCACGGTTAAAACGTTAAAATGTGATGGCTAAAAAAGAGCTAAAAGTTAAAACAGTTAAAACTGAAAAATTAATCTATAAAACCAGTAGTACTAAAACGCAAAGTTAAAATAGTAGTGTTTAAAATAGCGGATATAATCACACATTAAAAATTGAAAAATTACAAAATGTTAAAATTCCTTAGAGAAGTTTAAACTTGCTTACCAAAGTCAATTTGGGTGACAAACCACAGCACTGTACTGACAGTTACCGAGTGCTCCCAGGTGAGTTTGCCATCAAGGTGAGGGCCCAAGAATTTGAGGTGCAGAACAAATGGCAGAGGTGTGCCACGCAAATGAAGATCAGAAGGATGTACACCACAAAGTCAATGAAAGTGAAGACACTGTGTTTTCGTAGGGGAAAACTGAAAGCCAGTGCGAAGCGCCCACTCAGCAATGGATGTTATGGTTAGCTCTAGTTGATGTTCAATATGCTCAAGATTATAAGAGTGGTAGTAAATCATGAAGTCGTCAATACAGTGACATGGGGATTCTGCCACGGACAACAGCAGCGATGCCATTAATTGCAACGGCAAAAAGTATTACACTGAGAATCGACCCCTGGGGCACATCACTCTCCTAAATTATCTTGTGTAATACTGCGTTTCCAATACACACACTAAAGTGGTGAAGTTATAAACAATTAAAAAGAAAGGAAGCTAAATGACCATGTAAACCGTAGCCGTGCAGAGTATAGAGAATTCCATAGTGCCATGTAGTGTTGTCGTCCTTCTCCAAGTCAAAGAACACCCCCATGACATGCTCCTTCAGGAGAAATGCATTCTGTATGCAGGCCCTCATGTGTGTCAGATTGTCGACACTGGAATGATGGCAATGAAAATCACACTGAACATTGCTCAGCAGGTTACTCGTCCCTGGCCACCATAAGTGACTGTTGCTCATTTGTTTGAAGGTCTTACAAGCGACATTCGTTAAGCAAACAGGGCAGTAGCTAGAGGGAAGGGTCCAGGCTGAAGGATGGGATTGACAATACCCTTGTGCCAGGAAGGCGGAAAAACCTGCTCATGCCAGATGCGATTGTAAATGCCCAGCAAGAAGGATAACGCTGCAGGTGGAAGATGAAGCAGCATTTGTCGGTGGATGTCATTGGGACCAGGAGAGGAATCCTTAAAGAGAGACAGAGTGCGATAGCTCTGCTATGGTAAAGGTTTATTGTACTGTTCACCAGTCACTGGTAAAATCGAGAACTGTCCTCTCCGTAGATTCCTTGATAGGTATTAACACTATTGTAACTATCCATTTGGCTAGTAACAGTGAACAAAGTAGCAAGGGCATCGGCCATATGCTGCTTGCTGGTGTATGGGTGGCCGTTGATGGCAAGACCGACAATAATCCGGTGACACTTGCTGTACATACACCAAACAGCAGTCCACACCTTTGTGCCAAAGTGCAATGGGAAAGGGAAGAGGTTCTCCTCCCTAAGAATATGAACTGAAAATACACAGAGCATTATTATTTATTTATGCTAACAAACTTACTGTTGGTGTTTTTAAACACACAAGCCGTGTGTGGGCATAGTTTGAGAGGTAGAACCGGAACTTAAAAATTCAATGCCACAACTGGGATTTGAACCACAGAGCATGTTTGCATGCATTAACAGCCGAATGGCATTCCTTGGATCACCAAGGTACAGGAACACGACGAGGTGTAGTAGAAGCATGAGGAATGCTGGAATTTACTGCAGGAGTTCATCCCGCAGAAGTTCTTTTACATGCCAGTAGATATACTGACATGGAGCTGTCATTTTTGAGCACAATTACAAACCATTGGTCTGGGCCGGATTTGAATCCATGACCTTGGGATCAGTAGGCCAGCGTCTAACCAACTGAGCCACCTAGACCGACTCGATCCCAGATAATCACATATTGGACTTGTGGTGGACGAAGTGGCGCTGGGGCGGATTTCCTCCGGGCTTTCCGGTTTCCCCCACCATATTGTCGCCCATCGCATTATTGTCGGCACTACAGCAAAGGAGCCGAAGAGAAGAGACACAGAATGGCCGCATTGTTGGGGCGCTTGCCGAAAGAGAGAAAGGGATAGAGACTTCTGGAATTTTCTGCTTTGTATTTCACCGCAATAATAACTGAACTTTCCTGAAGTTTCCAGTATAGTACCTGGGAGATATAAATAGCGGTAAAGTGTGAGAAGGGACAGTTTTTGTGTTACGAATTCGGAGCCGTGCTGTTGGTGAATCGGAAAAGACTTTCTTGCTGTTGCAACGAGTGTACAAAGTGACTGTTTACGGAAATAAAAGTGTTTCTTTATCTCGACTACATCTGTCTTTATTACTTTACACCCACCAAAGTCACACTGGTGTCAGAAGCGGGATATGACAACGGAGGCTACATTGGTGAGCTTTTTACAAGAGCTGAAAGCAGAGATGAAGACGGCAAACGACAACCTCGCTGCCGAGCTGAAAGGGATGAAGACGGAGCTATCGGCGAAAATTGACGAGCCACTGGCTGGCGTAAGGAAGGATGCGAAAGAGCTCGGTGGAAAGATGGAGGACCTCGGCCAACGCGTTGACGCCCTGGAGAATGTCGGGGAACGGCTTAGCGTTCTCGAAGACAGGGTCGACGGTAGCGCCAAGGAGCTAAATGCAATGGTGGAAGGGATGCTTAGTGAAAAGCTCAAGAACTACAAGGCCGAGGCTCCAGCACGCGATACAACATCGACGCGCGTCAAACCACCAAAGTACGATGGCACGTCAACGTTTGAGGTCTTCCGCCGTCAATTCGACACAGTGACCAAGCACAACAAATGGTCGCCAGAAGAAGAGGCCGCGCAGCTGATAGCCAGCCTCCAGGGACGAGCCGCAGAGGTGCTGAACGCAGTCCAGACAGCGGCGGCGCCCAAGGACATCTGGGAGGCCCTGGAGAACCGGTTCGGAAACCACCGCTAAGCCGCAGCCTACCGCAGCCAACTGAAATCTAGGACGCAACTGCCAGTGGAGACGCTGCAGGAGTTCGCCCTGGCAATCGAACAGCTGGCCAGCAAAGCCTTGGTCGACCTCCCCTCCGAATTCGTATCCCGAGAAGCCGCCTATACCTTCGTCAACGGGGTACGCGATGACGAGATACGTCAACGCCTGATGTTCGGCGACTACAAGACCATCCACGAGGATCTAACGGCCGCATTAAGGATGGAAGCGGCCAAAGTGACGGCTACCCCGACCTCGAAGACAAGGAGTGTCTGCTACGATGAAGACCGCAGACCAGTCCAGGGACGCCGACGAAGACCAGGTGGCGTGTGTTGGGGGTGTGGCCAGCCGGGACACCTGATGAGAGACTGCCGGCACCAAGAAGAGCAGCCGGAAAACGAGTAATGGCCGGCGTGGCGAGGGGCACGTCGGCGCCATCACCATCATCCCCTCGACTGACACTGCGCGCCGTCAGCCGACGGATGGATGACAGCCTCATCGCGGACAGTTGGGTGAGAGGGAAGCCGTGCCGCGTGCTTGCTGACACTGGAGCAGCCGTGACTGTCATCAGACCTGACGTAGCCAGGGGCTTGCCGTCGAGAAAACCGAGCCGACCGTACCAACTAGTGACGGCTTCGGGTGACACCTTGCCTGTGGAGAGGGAGGCCCTGCTGCAGTTGACCTTGGGGCGAAGTGTCTTGCGTTTGTGGGTGTTCGTCGCGGAGGTGGCTGAGGAGGTGATACTGGGACTGGATGCCCTCAGGAGCCACGAGGCGACGGTCGACATCGGCAAGAAGGTTCTGCGGCTTAAGGAAGAGGAAGTAATGCTCCGGCACCCCGAAGAACGCCTTGGAATCTGCAGGGTCATTCTCAGGGAAGACGTAGTTGTCACCGCGAGAAGCGAGATGGTAGCGACTGGAAGGCCAGCGCAAGAAGAACATGCTGCTGGACCGGAAGACGCATGTGCACGGGCTCTGTGTAGCCGGGACATTGTTGCCGTGCCGAGAGGAGGTGCCGGTGAGACTGCTCAACCCAACAGACACCGATCACGACGTCCAGGCCGGGACGGAGTTGGGGGCGTGCGAGCCCGTGGCCAGAGTAACACCAATAGACAAGACCCAGGAGCCGGTGCCGACGCAACACCTGGGGCCCCGGCTGGAAGGCTTACTGGAGAGGGCGGCCGACCACCTGACCGCTGAACAGAGAGAGAAGGTCCAACAACTGCTGAGACGATATCAGCGCGTCTTCAGCGAAGGCAGCAGCGATTACGGCTGCACGGACCGAGTGCTTCACCACATCGACACCGGAGACGCCCGGCCTATTCGGCAACCACCTAGACGCGTTCCGTTGGCTAAACAAGCGGCGGTACGAGACATTCTGGAGGACATGAGAACCAAGGGAGTGATCGAAGAGTCTGACAGTCCTTGGTGTTCCCCTGTAGTTCTGGTGAAGAAGAAGAATGGCGAGCTACGCTTCTGCGTGGATTACAGGAAGCTGAACGCTGTCACCAGGAAGGACTGCTTCCCCTTACCCCGGATTGACGACACCCTGGACACGCTTGCTGGTGCGCAGTGGTTCTCAACCCTGGACCTGAAATCGGGTTACTGGCAGGTGGCTCTAGATCCGAGAGACAAGGAGAAGACCGCATTCTCGACAGGCCAAGGGCTTTGGCAGTTCACAGTTATGCCCTTTTGTCTCTGCAACGCACCAGCTACCTTCCAACGCCTCATGGAGTCACTAATGAGAGGATTGACTTATGACGCCTGCCTGTTATACCTGGACGACATCATCATCGTCGGCAAGACATTCGAAGACCATCTTGACAAACTGACCAAGGTGCTACAGAGACTGCAGGCGACCGGCTTGAAGCTGAACGCCAAGAAGTGCCAGCTCTTCCACAGGGAAGTCAACTACTTGGGCCACATAGTCTCACCAACCGGAGTGGCCACGGATCCGGAGAAGACACAGGCCGTGAGAGATTGGCCTCGCCCAAAGGATGAGCGAGAACTGCGCAGTTTCCTTGGATTGTGGAGTTATTACCGCCGCTTCATAAAGGGTTTCTCCAGCATCGCCAAACCCCTCACTCACCTGACGGAAGAACATCGACCTTATGTGTGGACGGAGGACGCCGAAGGCGCTTTCCGGCAGCTGAAGAGGACGCTCTGCAGTGCTCATTTTGGGATTCCCACAACCAGGCGACGCCTTCATTGTGGACACCGACGCCAGCGACCATTGCATTGGAGGCGTCCTATCCCAAGTCCAGAACGGCCACGAGCGGGTGATAGCCTACTACAGCAAGACGTTGTCCAAGGCAGAGAAGAACTACTGTGTCACCCGACGAGAGCTACTGGCGGTAGTGAAGACCTTGGAGCACTTCCACAAGTATCTGTACGGTCAGCCATTCCACCTGAGGACAGACCACTCCGCCCTAACCTGGCTACTTAGCTTTAGAAACCTGGAGGACCAGACGGCCCGTTGGGTCCAGAGGTTGCAGGAGTACGACTTCACCTCCGAACATCGCAGAGGGAAGAGCCACGGCAACGCAGACGCCATGTCTCGAAGATCCTGCCCAGAAGAGTGCGACCAATGCGCAAGAGTGGAAGAGAAGGAGCGTACCGCAGCTGTCAGAGTGGTCACGGCAGTGCCTGCGGATGGATGGGATAGCGCGGGCCTGAGGAGGGAGCAGCTGGCGGACGCCGACTTGGAGCCACTTTTGAGAGAAGTGCAAGCAGGGACGAGACCAACCTGGGAGGACATCGCACCCAGAAGCGCTACATACAAGTCGTACTGGGCCCAATGGGACTCGTTGAAGACCAAAGAGGGCGTGCTGTTCCGGGAATGGGAATCACCTGATGGGAAGACCCAGAAGGAGCAGTTGGTACTTCCCCGAAGTAAGGTCCCGGAAGTCTTGGAGGAAGTGCACGCCGGTACCTTGGGTGGACACCTAGGAGCAAACCGGACGATCGACAAACTCCGACAGCGCTACTACTGGCTGAGGCTCCGAGCAGACGCTGAGAACTGGTGCCGTCAATGTCACGTGTGCGCGGCGAGTCGCGGCCCCCAGACTAGGAGCCGGGGTCGCATGCAGCAGTACAACGTCGGAGCGCCCTTCGAACGCATCGCCGTCGACATAGCTGGACCATTCCCAGTGTCCGATCGAGGCAACAAGTACCTGATGGTAGCTGTGGACTACTTCACCAAGTGGCCGGAGGTGTATGCCATCCCGAACCAAGAGGCGAAGACGATTACAGACTGCCTCGTGGAACAGCTGTTCTGCCGTTTTGGGGTCCCGTTAGAGCTCCACAGCGACCAGGGCATCAATTTTGAGTCGCACCTAATGAAGGAGGCATTGGAAAGACTTGGGGTGAACAAGACCCGCCCAACATCCCTACATCCACAGTCGGACGGCATGGTCGAGAGATACATCAAGACCCTAGAGGAGCACCTGAGAAAGGTCGTGGCCAGCCATCAGCGAGACTGGGGCCTCAAGGTACCACTGTTCTTGCTGGCCTAGCGTTCGTCGACACACGACACCACCGGGATGACACCAGCAAGCCTAATGTTCGGCCGAGAGTTACGCCTCCCTTGTGACCTGGCTTTTGGGAGCCCCCCGGAAGCGAAACAGCCGGCAACCGAGTATGTGGAGAATCTAGTAGACCATCTCCACGACATGCACGAGATGGCTCGTCAGAACATCCAGATGGCGAGCGACTGCATGAAGACCCGGTACGACAGGCAAGCCAACAGCCGAGGATTCCAGCAAGGTGACATGGTCTGGTTGTACCGCCCTACCCGGACCAAGGGACGCTGCCCAAAACTTCAACAACCGTGGCAAGGACCGTACCGAGTGGTAAAGAGGATTAACGACGTAGTCTACCCCATCCAGAAGGTGCCCCGAGGAAAGATGTTAGTGGTACACCTGGATCGTCTGGCCCGTTACGATGGTGCTGTTCGGGACGACCAGCCTTGAGGAGGGAGCAGTGTCTCCCATCGCATTATTGTCGGCACTACCGCAAAGGAGCTGAAGGGAAGAGACAGAGAATGGCCGCATTGTTGGGGCGCTTGCTGAAAGAGAGAAAGGGATAGAGACTTCTGGAATTTTCTGCTTTGTATTTCACCGCAATAATAACTGAACTTTCCTGAAGTTTCCAGAATAGTGCCGGGGAGATATAAATAGCGGTAAAGTGTGAGAAGGCACAGTTTTTGTGTTACGAATTCGGAGCCGTGCTGTTGGTGAATCGGAAAAGACTTTCTTGCTGTTGCAACGAGTGTACAAAGTGACTGTTTACGGAAATAAAAGTGTTTCTTTATCTCGACTACATCTGTCTTCTTTACTTTACACCCACCAAAGTCACAATATCATTCCACTGTGCTCCATCTTCATTCCATGTATAATCAGTGTCACCACCTGCGGTGCCGTATGTAGTAAAAGTGGGCGTTAAACACTACATTAAAAAAAAAAAGACTGACTCGAGGTGGGGAAGACATTGTTGTGGAGATGAATAAGGGAGCGAAATTTTCCCCAGTCAGCTTTGGAAATAATCCAGTAAGGATGTTGTGTTGCCACAGGATGGTGTCAGGGTATGTCAATGTTAATGGGATAATGATCACCATCAAATAGGTCAGAAAGCACCCACCAATCAAGGAGTGGACCAGCGATGGGCTATGTACCGTAGGCAGGTGATAAAAAGGTAGGAACACCAGTGTTTTACAAAAGGCCAGACATATCACAAACGTCTGCTACCAGGAACCCCCAAGCATCGTCAGTGTCAGAGCCCTATAAAGTGTTTTTGGTATTTAGATCGCCAAGAAACAGAAGCAGTGGTGGAATCTGTGCCAAAAGAGCCTATAGATCATTCTCATGTATGATACTGAGCGGCGGGATGTAGACATTACAAATAGACATACACAGGCCCTGCAGCTGTACACACACTGCTACAGCCTGCAGCGGCATGTTAAAGGGTATGCTGGTGGCAGAGATAGTATGCGCCACCAGAGTAGGAACATCACCGATCAGCTGCAGAGTCATGTCTAAATGCTGGAAAACCACAAAGGTGGAGAGCGTGATTAGGCCATAGATGAGTTTCTTGTAAACAGACGATTGATGGAGAACTTTGTGAAACTAAATGCTGTATGTCCAGAGCACGTGCTCAGAACCCATTAACATTCCACTGGATTATTTCCATGGTAAAGAAGAGCTTAGTGTTTTATCTTTTCTTTTTCATCTTCACCTTGGCACACTTTGGACCCATTGTGCTTTGTGCCATCCTAAGGTGCCTCCTCAGATGTCCGGGAGTCTGCAGATCTCCTGTGGCTCGCGGAACGGGACCTCATGGAGAATGTGCAGTTGCTGGCACAAACAGTAGGCCTGTAACAATGGCTGTCAACAGGTTGGCTACGGCTAGTTGTCTTGTGAGCTGGTGTCTGCATGGTTGAAGATGTAGCTACCAGTGCAGGTATGGCGCTATACAGTGGAGAGGTACTCGCTGGTAAGTCAGTGTTGAAGCATCAGAGATGGGAACATGTTGGATAGCAATAGTGCTGACAGGACTGTGGCAAGCTGCAAACACGTAACCTGTGGTGGTCACAGGTTTTAGTTGTTCAAAGCAGCGACACACTTCCGAAAGGATATGTGTTCTTTGACGTGCAACTCCTGTATTGACTTCTTGTCCAGAAACTTCAAACAGACGTGAGTTGGATGGATGACTCCACAGTTCACACAGCAAGGTTCCTGGGTACATGTGTCCTCATGGGCTGGTGAACCACGACTCACAAATAGCAGGATTGTTACAGGACGTCTTAGTATGTCCGAACTTCTGGTACTACAAACAGTGCACAGGATTTGGAACATACTGGATACTGCGGCACGCTCCTAGCCACAGAATATATATTCTGGCAACTGAGTACCCTTAAAGGTGAGGAACACCATGCATAAGGGATACCCTTGGCCATCCTGGTTCCGAATGAGACGGTAGGCTTGACATACCCATTGGTGTGGTTACAATGTCTTCATTTGACAGACCGTCCACACTAGAGGTGGTGACAACTCCGCTACATGAGTTTAGCGATTGGTGTGGGCCTACCTGGATGGGGTAGGAGCCTAACAAACCTGTTTTCAATCATTTCTGGGACTGGTCTGCAGTGGTCACTTCTATCAAATGCGTAACATCTCGAACTCCAGTGGCATGTTTAACCAGGCCAAAGTTCCTGCCGACTTTATGTTTCACGTAAAATGGGCTAAGATCATTTTCCGTTCACATGCTCTCAACGATTTACCCGGTTCTCATTGTATCTGGGAAGTATCTCGTAATACTGGTTGATTAACTCTGCCTCCGACAGGTTAGGGTCTAATAGCTTCCCTTTGTTAGCTATCTTCATAAAAGTCAACTATACTGTGTCTCAGCCTAGTTGAATCCTGTAGTAAACAACAAGGCGGAGCTGACTCAACTCGCCGCGTGTTAGACGTACAGGCACGCACAAAAGTTTTGCAACACTAGTAGCGCTAACTTCTAGACAATAAATAGAGTTGGGTTACACATTAACTTATTAAATCTATGAGTTGGAATATTAATATTCCGGATTTCTTTCCGGATTCCGGGTTTCTTTCTTTAAGTACTGCGAAACAATGCGCGATCATTCGCCACTCGTCACTTTTTAACGGTTTGCCTCGATTGTGTTTCATTTCGGCTGAAGCACCAGCCTGCTCCATGGTGAAAAGCTTACTGATTTTATATTGCATATAGATAAGTGTCCTTGGCCTTGTGAGGTCCGCGAGATGTACAGGAAATACAGTGTAAAATATCAGAAGCAACCCCACACTATAAACAAAAACATCTTAATCAGCATTCAACTCGATACAGACCTCGTTGCGAGAGAGTTGTCTGATAAAGGAATGCAAAAATGTTATACGTATAATAGCAGTGTCCTTCAGTAATTGTTAAGTAAAATGCAGCTTAATTTAACATAATAAGCTAATGGTGTATATAATTTCACCTTTCTTCTATCTAATCTGTATATAGTATACCATTATGTATATATTCCTTTACGAACTCACGGGCCCAGAACACATATGCGATATGTGAAGCAGAAAGATAAAATGTGGGGCTACTTACGTTTATAAGAATCGAAACAGTTGCATACTTTTCTATCTCCGAAATTAGCTCGCGCAGAGCAGTGATCGGAGAACTACTTACGTACAATACTGTACTTAAAGGAGGGGTTTATCGCACGTACGCAAACAAAAGATAACCCCCATTATCTTCGCCAAACCAATCAACAGCTTAACCGTTTTCTATCCCAATATCTCTGTCTCTGTCTCTCTTCCCGCCCAGATGTTTACAACAGGATTCAACTAGGTTGAGACATATTATAGTGATAATCCCTTGGTTGGATCGTATCTTCCTGTCGCTAAATCTACCCTTGTCTGATTCTGCTTAGCTGGGCCCCAATACCTTGAAAGGAAAACATTGATTCCTAAATGAGCTATACAATTCATGACCAGGCCATTCTAATGCTTTGTTTTTCAAGCTTTTCTTCACTATCATCATTCTAAGCTCATTTGGTATCCTTTTACTTTAAAATATTCCTTAATTTCTTTAACAAATAATTTTGGATAATCTCCCTTCTCCTCATCAAATGTGGGTGGTGTAATTTTGTGTTGTGTTATTATTTAATTGTGAACCTCTATCTCTATATGGCGAGTCATCATTTTGAGCATCATTCAAGTAACTTTCATTTTGAACATCACTTATGTCTAAATCATCATTTTGCCTTTGTAGTGCATTCACAATATAATTTGCATTAGCCAAACTTCCTTTTCCTCTTCGCATTTCTTCACAAATTGATTTTAAATCATTCTTTATTTCTAAATGACTTTGTTTTATATTATTCAAGGCATCTTGTTGTGATTGTACTACGTCAGCCACAGTCTTAATTTTAGGAATAACAATTTGTTCTACAGTTTCACTCATAATTCCTTTCTTCACTACTTCAATTTCTTTTCTTAATTCCTCAGTTATTTCTACTTTTACATTGGTAATCTTACAGTCTACATTTGTTTTACACTCTTATTTCATCCCTACATCTACCAATTTCTCCCTCTAATACAATCTTGTTTTCTTTCATTTCCATTTCTTATTTTCCCATACTATCTCCTATGGTTTCTATCCTAGCTTCTAAAACTTCCTTTGTTTCATTTATGTTTTTATGTACTAATTTCAAATTACTTTCCATTACTTTCCTGTTTTCCTTGCATTCCTGCCTTCCTGATTCTATTCTCTTTCCCAAATCTAGCTCTAATTCTTTCCTATTATGTTCTATTTTCTGCTCTAAGTCCTGTCTTACTTCCACCATTTTCTGACCTAAGCTTTGTTCTAAGTCCTGCCTTAATTCCTCCTTATTCTGTTCCATTTTCTGACCTAAGCTTTGTTCAAGTCTTTCAAACATGATCATCAGTAATCTTTGGTCTTTCCCTATCACTGCTACTTCTTCCCCACTTTCTGTTTCTGTCTGAAAACTAGGCTTATCTGCCCCTTCCCCTATTTCTGTTCCTATCTCCTTTCCTTTATGCAACATGTTCATTTTTTGATTTGATTTAGTTAGGCTTAAAAGTCCTAGTTTCTTACCACTTCTCAACAACATGTAAAAATAAAGTACATATTAAATAAAAATTTTTGGTCCTACTTTTTTTGCTGGTTTATTTCCTTACGTTGATTCCCTCGGCGGTAGATCTCACATGGCGTCCGATGTTTCCCGTGTCGGTGAATAGGTGTCTCTTGTCATTTCCAGCTTCGGTGATTTGTTTAATGGCAACTCTTGAAGTTTAGCAAGTGTCCATTTTTCATTATCTTTTACTTCAACCTTATTAGAGCCACGCGTTTGTGCAAGCCATTTGGGGCTTTTTTTAATATAGTAACATTGATGGTGCTGAGCTTTTGACTCTTTCATTATCTCTGGTTGTGGTACAGGGTGAAATAATACGGACACAGAATATAACTTTTTCACAACATATTTTATTTGCACCTTTCTCATTGAATATTATATGCGTGACACTTTAGTTAACATTCCATACACATGAACCGACTTCCTCAACGGTTTCTTCACATTATTCATCGTTTTAAATCACACTTTTAGCGTTTAAACCTGCACGTCTCAAAAACACGACTTCTCTTCTTAGACGCTAGGATGCTAAAATCTAGCATTTTCTTTTAACAACGCGTGTATTCATACGTGTATAGGTATGTCTATTTCTTACAGTGTACCCTATGACATCATCTTACATGTTAAATAGTTCCAGGAATGTTAAGGAAACGATCTCTATCTATCCTCCCTACACTTTTAATATTAAATATAAAATGAGTCTCATAACTATACATATTAAATTTGAATATATTACTTAACATTAATGATGTTATTAAACAAATATTATTCTCAACAATGAGACAATGGTAATACACTCTCAGTACTTAACAAATCCTTACCAACATGAAAAATAAACTATATTTACAATAAATATTTACATAAATATTTTCTTTTCACGGTCTGACCACATATTCTGTCTCATAATGACGATGGTGGTTATGATAACAATAACAACAACAACAACAATAATAATAATAATAATAATAATAATAATAATAATAATAATAATAATAATAATAATAATAATAATAATAGTAGTAGTAGTAGTAGTAGTAGTAGTAGTAGTAATACTAATGATGATAGTGATAGTGATCATGATGATAACAATAATAATTAATAATAACAATGATGATCGCAATAATGATCATAATAATGGTGCTGTATTTTTAAATAATTATTACTTTTCATTGAGCTGTGAGACTCTATTCTTCCTCTCTGGGCGAGGTACTAGGTGGAATGTATGAACACTCGATTTAACTTCACTTTATTAACAATTTTTTCGTCTCTTATTACACTTGTTATAATTGAATTGACTTTTGTTGCACCTATTTGTATTTTCTTGATAGTCTTTCCACTTTTATAAAGTCTTTCAGACCCACATCCACGCACGTTATAGAAACACATATTTACCTCTCAAACATACAGACGCTAATAACAAAAATTTGCGCTTCTTTACATGACACTTTTTTGTATACATGCGCATATGCGTTCATTTTATATTTTCCTACATTAAATAGTTCCTGTATTGTTAGGGAAGCAACCTTTATCTATCCTCCCTTCACTTTTAACATTAAATATATGTAGTTCTTATACTTATACATATTAAATTTAAACATGAAACTTAACATTTATGACGTTTTAAAACAATTCTAATTTTCTTAACAATGAAAAAATAGCAACACGTTTTCGTTATTCAACTAATTCTTATCAACACGAAAAGTAAATTACATTTGCAATAAATATTTACATAAATGATTTCCTTTTGGGGATTAACCATATATTCTGTCTCAATAATGATCATAATAATGATCATAATGATGATCATAATGATAATAATAATAATAATAATAATAATAATAATAATAATAATAATAATAAGAATCATAATAATGATCATAGGTAATGATTATGATAATTGACAGTGATAATACTGATAATGATAATGATGATGATAATAATAATAATAATAATAATAATAATAATAATAATAGTACTAATAACAATAATGATAATAATAGTAATAATAACAACAATAATAATCACAATAACAATAACAACAATAATAACAATAACAATAATGATAACAATAACAATGATAACAATAATAATAATTGAAATAATAGCAATAATAGTAATAACAATAATCGCAATCACAATAACAATAACAACAATAACAATAACAATAGTAGTAGTAGTAATAATAATAATAATAATAATAATAATAATAATAATAATAATAATAATAATAATAAATCATAATAATGATCATAGCCAATGATTATGATAATTGACAGTGATAATAAATAATGATAATGATAATTATAAATGATAAATAATAATAATAATAATAATAATAATAATAATAATAATAATAATAATAATAATAATAATAATAATAATAATAATAACAACAATAATAATGATAATAGTACTAATAATAATAATGATAATAGTACTAATAATAATAATAATAATAATAATAATAATAATAATAGTACTAATGATAATAATAGTAATAATAATAATAATAATAATAATAATAATAATAATAATAATAATAATAGTAAAAACAATAACAATAATAATAATAGTAAAAACAATAACAATAATAATAGTAATAACAATAATCACAATAATAGTAATAACAATAATCACAATAATAATAATAATAATAATAATAATAATAATAATAATAATAATAATAATAATAATAATAATAATAATAATAATAATAATAATAATAATAATATGGTATTAAAAACCTTAAAACAATAAATGAGTTTAAAATTTTGTACCCGTCTATATAGCAAAAAAGATAAGCTTGTCTGCCATTGGCCTCTTATTTACTATGACATCCATCAAGATAAAAGGAAAATCATAATTTATACACCAGTTTTAGTACAATCAACCATGGACCTCTAAACTCCAGGAGACCAAGGCTTTTAAGCCCGGAAGTAATTTCTAGCTATAACCTTGGTTAATCTAAGCAGTAAAGGGGAGGGTGGGTGAGCACTCATACTGCAAATTATCTCACCTGGATAATTGTCATCCTCTGAACTATGATCACTTTCACCAACTTCTTGCCTTATAGCTGCCAATTCCTGAAAGTATCTTCTTCTAGTTCGCTGCTCTGCAGGTGAAACAAATGGAATTGTGTGTTGGGGAATGCGTTCCATTCTTGGAATAGTTCCTGGAGGCTGATTGAAAGCAGTCTCAAGAAGCTTTTGTCTTGATAGAATTAATTCCTTCATTAAACGAAAGTAATACCGCCTTTGTTGATATCTGCAAGAATTTAAGAGTAAAGAGTAATGAATAGGAATTAGACACATTAAAAGAGCTATGCAGTTATGTACACCAAAAGAAATCTACAGTATATCTTACAGGTATGCTTTAAGAAAGAAAAGAAAGCAAGTGCATTATGTAGTCATGAACATTTTAAGCTTTTATACAATATTTTCAATAATATTAAGAATATATTCAATACTGCAGAATAAACTTCAAAGGTTTCAGGGTTAAGAAAAGATGTAACCTGCCTCCATCGTTATATAAAAATCAGTATTGCAAAATATATTTTGAAGCACTGATGAAATATTTCATTTTTTACATTTTTTAGCATTTTGAAAAGAGCAAAGTCAATGCTATTATGATGTTGCTACACACAGCAGTATAAATTACAAGCATATTAATGCAGAAAGATAAAATATTGCTATCTTGTCAATAAATTGACCAACATACATTTTCTATCTCTGCTTATTCATATTCTTCACATCATGTAAGCCAATTATATAATCCATTGAAAGGAAAAATGAGAAGTAAAATGATGAAATTATGTTCTAATGATTTAATTGAATTGAATGTAATTAGATAATAGTTTAATATAATTATACATATAAACATTTGTTTTCTTATTAATTTGCTGCATTGATCACAACACTAGGTTGGATGACGCCAATATTAACTATTTACAGGAATTTTCTGCAATATCATGGAATAATTATTAATTTAACTCTCTCTCACTAAAGCCATGAATCACTTGAGGGATAACAGATTCTGTTAAACTTTACTGAATGATTATGAAAATTAATTTCATTATTTCTTTTCCGAACATACTAAACATTAAAATAAGACAAGGATTCTAATTAAACTTTCTGTGCACACTGGGACACTTCGTTATGGAGGACAATCTCAAATATAGGGAATGTTTACAAATGTACTTCACTGTTATAATAAATATTCATCACAAAATTTCACTTATTTATTTCATTTATTTTGTTTTATATAAAGGGTGACAGAGAAGTAATTACATTAATTTAAATCAGTGATAAATAGATAAATGAAAAGAAAATATTTGTTCTGAAAAAATGAGGCCGGAGGAGATTGGCACTATTCGTTTGATTTCTGCACTCAGCCTGAATCACTTGTACCAAGGCAGTCCAGAAAGTCCCAGACATTTTGAAATAAACAATTAACAAAATGAAAAAATCGAAGTTTACTATCTACATTTGAAAGGTACACTCTTAAGCTGTTTTTCTACATAATCGCCAAAAAATTGAGGCATTTATCACACCGTGGCACAAGTATTTAAATGCCCTCTCTATAGAAATCTGCTGTTTGCAATTTCAACCACTGGTTTACACCGGCATGCAGTTCAGCGTCAGTGTCGAAGTGTTTTGTACTGAGCCATTCCTTCATTGCTGTTTCTAAACTTCTGTAATTGTGAAACTATTTCACCATTGATTTGCACTGACAGTTCAACAGTCACAAGGCTAGGCCTACCACTGCAGTCCTTGTCATGAACATTGGTACGGTCATTTTGAAAATCAATGCACCATTGCCTGACTCGTCTTTAAATCATTATTCCCTGCCTGTAAACATCACAAAGTTGATGATAAATTTCAACTGGTTTATTATTTATTTATGCCAACAAACTTACTGTTGGTGTTTTTAAACACACAAGCCGTGTGTGGGCAATATTTCAGAGGTAGAACTGGAACTTAAAAATTCAATGCCACAGCTGGGATTTGAACCACAGACCCTCCGCTTACTAGGCGGGTGCTCTAACCATTAAGCTACTGTGACAACCTGCCAGAATGATATTGAATTCTCAAACCAGTTCGTATTTCTCCTGGTAAACCACAAAGGCAGTCTCACAGCAGAGACAATTACACCAATGGTGACTTACAATAGTAAGTATGTTATGTCCCAGGATTAAATAACCTTCCGATGGTAATTATTATTTTGAATTTTTAAGTTCCAGTTCTACCTCTCAAACTTTGCCCACACATGACTTGTGTGTTTAAAAACACCAACAGTAAGTTTGTTGGCATAAATAAATAATAATTACCACCTAAAGGTTTTTAATCCTGGGACATAAAGTACTTACAATAGTAAGTCACCATTGGGGTAATTGTCTCTGATATGAGACTGCCTTTGTGGTTTACCAGGAGAAATACAAACTGGTTTGAGAATCCAATGTCATTCTGGCAGGTTGTCACAGTAGCTTAATGGTTAGAGCACCTGCCTAGTAAGCAGAGGGTCTGTGGTTCAAATTCCAGCTGTGGCATTGAATTTTTAAGTTCCAGTTCTACCTCTCTTCAACTGGTTTGTTGTTTTTAGCCAACAAAAACCAAATTTCAGACCGCACTTCACAAGTGGTGGGATTTTCTGCTGCAGCATATATTTTGAGAACTCACAGAGAGCAAAGTAAGGAAGGCACAGTGGCACAGTGACCGAATCACAGCGGTATAACTGTTTCATCTAAAATGGAGGAAATGCCATTTACATATGTGCTGGCCTATCACAGCACAACAGCGTCCCTCAGAGGCACATGAGGGGAAGGTCGGTGGATCTAAATACCACTTATTTAGTCCTCCCGGCTAGGTCCGATGGACCCGTTGACCAACAATAGGTGTGGTCCCCCTTGCAAAATGGGGGTTTAAGTCGGGTGATGTAACTGCCACATTGTAAAACTGGTGCCCATTAAGAAAACAGTTACATGAAAGCCACACCTCACCAATATGTGTCCTGTGTAACGATCCAGCAGAAATGAATGAAGAACACTTGAAGACCTGTGAAGCATTAAGATCAGAAGAAACTACAGTTCAAAAGTATTGGAAAGCACGAATGCTAATGACTTCATTGCCAGATGCAAGGCACTAGAAAACAACAACAACAACAGTGGCACAGTCTTCATGCTACCACAGTTGGATGTGTACTGAATGTAGGAACATTCTGATACAAAAATGGTGACTCTAGCCCAACTATCACCATGATAGGCCAAAACGCCTGGGACTTTCTGGACCACCCTCATATTATTCTCCATTATCATTGCTAGATCTTCTATTTTGCTAACGGAATTTCATTCTTCATACCACTGGTGGATTCTTGCAGAAGTTTAGCAATTTCATCAGGGCCCAGTTTACTACCCAGAAAAGAATTGTTTTTTCATTTTATATAGTAAAAATGTATGTTTATTACTGTAACTTCACTTTCTGCACCAGTATTTACTGGAACATGTTATTCATTTGGTGAAGTACAGTAGAGTCCCACTAATCCAAACTAATTGGGACAGAACCCTGTTCGGATTAGGTGGACTTTAAGCGTTAAGTGTGCTAAGTATTAAAATGATTGAAAGTAGGAAATTAGTACAGTATGCTGTAATTTATTTTATAACTACATTCTGAGGCTCGAAAACGTAACAAACTTGCATTCAAACGTTGTTATGCACACTGTTAATAGGTCTAAGCATTCCGTTGTTTTTAGTTTTTGTGTATAACATAGCCGACAGATTCACTGTTTACTCCTGTAGAATTTATTCCATGTTTTTCTGTACTAATAAATTTACATTTTTACTTGGAAAAAACTAGTTTAATCTTGATCTTTATTTTCTCCTGTTATAAAATTCAAAACAAATTTTATAGATATTTTTTCCTAGCGCTGTTTGGATTAGGCAGATTTTCGGATTAGCAGGCTTCGGATTGGCAGGACTCTCCTGTACTATGAAAAAATGAAATTTGGCCCTGACCACTCATTCAGTAAACAATTATTAGAATAATTAAATTGTATATCTCTCTCTTCAAAGTCCACTTCCACTTTGCATAATATAAATATTGACCTTTGTTCTCTAAATATTCTGTTTAAAATGAAATTTGTCAATATCGGGTACACACTATCAATTTGATATAAATATCTACTTTGAAACCTATAAATCATTCCAGCAATTTCCTTTTACATCTTTGTGTGAACTGCAACTTGACTGCATGTAAGCAAAATATCATAGATGACAGTGAAGAAATTGAAACTCTGGTGCTTAAAAGTGAGTCAAAAAATATTTGTTAAGCTACTATCTTTGGAATAACTTAGTTTAAGCGTGCCACTTATAGATTCTGCCTGCTCTTGTGTTAAAATATAATACATTTTATTGTCTTTACTGTGATATTAAGGTCATATAAAACTGATCATCAAAATGAGGTGTTTAAAACTATGGAGTATGTTAATAAAATCTTTGTTAAACCACTTGCCAACATTTAAAAACACTAATTGCTCCACTTAAAATCACACGGGACTAGTTACAGAGAGAGCTCCTCTCCATTCTCAGCTGACTGATTTCATCAGGCAACTGCCTCCCCAACCCCTTTTTGCCTGGTCTGCTACTCTTCCAATAGGTCAGTTGTAAGGTATAATCTGTTGCTGGTATCTTGAAGTTCATTACTTGATTCTTCGTCACCTTCTTCCTCGTCATCTTCTTCACTTTGGTGCTGTTTTTATAATTTACGTCGGTGATGGTGATGAGCTTTTGACTCTTTTGTTATCTCGGGTCGTGGTACTGGATGGAATGAACATACACTCGGGGTTAACTTTAGTGAAATATTTTATTTGCACCTTCTCGTTCACAGTATTTAAATCGTATCACAGTAGCAAGTCCTTTATTTCAGTGGATTGACTTCCTTAGCATCGCCAAGATTTAATGTCTGAAAATTTAGCGATATTTTGCTAAATGTGTTTTCTATCACTTTACACTTCGTCTATTTTACATCCTTTCATTTAATTACACACTTCGTATTAACTAACTTGTTAAAGTTAGCTAATGTTTTACTTATTTTACTCAAATTAACGGTCTTTAAACACTTAGTAATTTTACTTTCACAAATTATGACACGCACACATAAAAATGCGTCCATCTATACCAAAGACACGGACGCTATTTAACAAATTCTTTTGGTTGCGAGTCTAGGATTCCGACTGCCATGTGTACATCTGCATATGTGTTCATCAAATAGTTCCAGCATTGTTAGGGAAGCGATCCTTAGCCATTCTCCCTTCGCTTTCAATATTGAACACACATAATTCTTTTATTTATACATATATATTAAAATTAAATATGGAAAAATTTATGACGTCTTGAAACAAACTTAACTGTTTGTAACAATGAACATTAGTAACACGTTTTCGTCATTTAACCAACTCATACCAACACCAAAAACAAATTACACTCTTAACAAATATTCACATAAATGATTTTCTTTTGGGGTCTCACAATATCCTGTCTCAACTTCAAGGATTAGGCAAATTGACTGTTCCGATTTCACAATGATTCCTTCTATCTTTTCGTAAGTCTTCCCACACCCCTTAATCCTCTTTGTTTATATTTATATGTTATCTTGGGCAATCTTGTTTGCCATTCTCTGAACATATTGCTCCCATCCAACACGATGTCGAATTCTATCCTTTGAGTATATTCCCAATTCTTTTGTAATATCTTCACTTTTTATGCAGTCTAATTCATACATCCTTTGGTCCTTATTAGAAAATTCATTTCTACACTTTGTATTCTACTCAAGCTCTTATTTGTTACCCAGGAATCACTACCATATTGGTCGGGCCCTAATGACCTAGTTGTTGTTGTTAGCTAATGCTGGATTTCTGACAATGAAGTCATTAATCCTCTTGCTCTCCAATATTTTTCACTGATGGATGGGGCACTAGAAGTGGCTGGGCATATTTGAAGGTGGTCTCTGTCCATTTCCTCTTGCAGATCACATAGAGGACAGAGTGGTGAAGAATATATCCCAATTCTGTTTAAATGTTTTGCCAGACAATCATGTCCTGTAATCAACCTGAAGGTTGCAACTGCTGTTTTTCGAGGATACTCAGGAATCACTGTTTAAATGTTTGGTAGTTCCCATCTTTTATTCTTTGATTTTTCATAGTAATATTTTGCAATAATATTTTTGAATTCAGAGTTGACTAATCTTTTAGCTGCATAAAATGGTAAATTAACTATAGATTTTTGTACACCGCTGGTACCCTTTTTTGCAAGAAAATCAGCTTTCTCATTACCACTCAGTCCACAGTGAGCCAGTATCCATTGGAAGACTAGGTGTTTTTGAAGTGCTGTTAGATGGCTAAGCATCTTCCAACATTCTATAATAGCTTGGTTTTTTGGTGACAACTTGGAAGTAATTACTATAATTGCTGCCCTGGAATCTGAGAGAATAACTGCTTGCTGAAAATGTGAAATTCTGTACAAAAGATTTTGTAGGGCCATTCGAATTGCTTCAATTTCTCCATCAAAGTTAGAAGTTCCATAACTTAAAGATTTGTAATAGGAAAAGAGGTGACACGTGACTCCAGCACCTGCTCCATCTTTGTTTGATATAAATGATCCATCAGTATAAATATGGAGCCACTCATGTTCTGGAAATCTAGTATGGATTGTCTCTAATGCCAATAATTTTAGAACACTAGTTGGAGTATCACTTTTTTTAACTTCTTCCGTCAGGTGTAAATAATATGTGATGTCTAATGTATGTGTTGGATTGACTTTAGATATGAAGTTTTTTTGAATTAGGAAGGTGTACATCCTTCTTGATGTCTTGAATTTTGGAAAGAAAGCTCTCCTGAGTCTTTAGTGTATGTGTAAAATTTCTCTTGTGCCATGTATTGAATGGGAGTCTGACAAACTTTTCGTGTTGAATAAGAGCCGCCTTTTCTATTTCATATTCAATGGGATATTGGTGGGTTAGTATTTCCATAGCTGCTATTGGTGTGGTTTTGATAGCACCTGTAATTAATCTCAGACTTTGGTTTTGAAAGATTTGAATTTTTTTTGTGTTTGCTGTTACAAGAACTTCGCTGCAGTAAGTAAACAATGGTTTTATATATATTATATGTTGTGTTAAGCGTTGCTCTGGAACATCCCCACTTCATTCCTGTTAAGACGTTTTAACAGTGAAAGGCGCCTCTCTGCTCTTTGTATTACATTTTCTATTTGTTTGGTCCATGTAAGTTTGGTATCAAATGTAACTCCTAAATACTTTGCTTCCTTTGTTTCTGGTAATTGTTGACCCTCAAAATTTATTTTTATTTTTAGTGGTTTTTTTCTTAGTGAAAAGATTTGGTAGTTTGATTTTGTTGTATTAACAGTCATTAAATTTCCTTTGGTCCACCTCTGTAAGTTGGTTAAGGATTGTTGCATGGTTTTTTCCAGTTCTGTACTTTTGCTTTTTGGCTTTGAAGTCCACATTACCAAGTCATCAGCAAATAGTGCACACTTCACGCCTGATTCTTGTATTTGTTGTGGTAGATCATTAATAAATATATTAAAAAGTGTAGTGCTGAGCACTGCACTTTGTGGCAAGCCACAGTGTACTTGTTTATATTTAGATATATTTCTTCCATATCTGGTTGCAATAAAGCGTTGTGTTAGGAAATGACATAGCCATGAAAACTTTGGACCTTGTATCCCTATTTTTTTTACTTTCTTTAGTAGTTTTGTTCTGCATATAGAATCATATGCACTTTGAAAATCAATAAAAACTGATAAATTATCTTCTTTTCTATTGAAGGAGTCTTTGATTTCTTGACTGAGAAGTAAGACTTGTTCATTTGTAGAGTGGAACTCTCTGAATCCAGCTTGACATGGGGATATTAAATTTTGTGATTCTAGCAACCAATTTAACCTGTTTGACACCATTCTTTCCATCACTTTTGCTATTATGCTGGTAAGAGCTATTGGTCTATAATTTTTTATTTCTGATGCTGTTTTGTCTTTCTTCAAGAGTGGGACAATTATTGCTTTTCGCCATTCAGCAGGTACAGTGGTTTTCCAGGATAGATTGTAGCGTTTCAGTAGTTGTTGTTTTGCTGTTTTTCCAAGGTTTTTTATGAACTCTGGATGTATGTGATCTGGTCCAGGAGACTTTTTGTTTTTTAGATTATTTATTGCAATGTTCAATTCTTGCATATTAAAATTTTGAAAAAAGATATTGCACTGAGTGTTAGGATTACATTCTCTTTCTTGTTTTGAATCTTTCTTAAATTCTTTACGTTCCTTTTTATTATTTCTTGTTACTTTGTGTGAATTAGCATAATATTTATTGAATGTTTCGGCTATGACTGCATCATTTACTAACATTTTATTGTTGTGTATGATAGGTGTGCTGTTGTTTTGTTTCCTGTCCTTGACATTTTTTATGAACTTATGAGCTTTGTTACCATCTGTCCTATAATCCATTTTTTCTAAGAAATTATTAAAGTGATTCCTTTTAGCAGTATCAATTTCTTTTTTTAGTGAGGCACATTTCTTCCGCCATATTTGTGTATCTGATATGTTTTTTGTTTGTTCAGCTGTATTTCTAGCTATATCCCTTTGCTTTTTAAGTTCTTCTAACTGGGGGTTCCAAAAGGGTTTGAAATTTTTAATTCTTCCACGAGGAATATGTTTTTTTGCAGTTTCTAGGATGACTTTACAGAATTCTTTGTTCATATGATCTGGTTGGTCATGCAGCTGTGAGTTTGTTTGTTCTTTAAATTTATGTTCTAATTCAGTTTTATATTTGTTCCAATCTGCTTTTTTGAAGTTCCAATACAGATTCGTAAGACCTTGACTGTTATTTGTATTCTCTAGTTTTATATCAGCAATTACCGCTCTGTGACCAGAACTTGGATCTTCTATAACTTGTTTTTTAATTTTTGAAACAATATCTGTTGTAGCTAACAAGAGGTCTGGGTTACTGCCTGCTCCAGAATAATGTATGAAGGTTGTGGGATCTTCTTTACTATAAATCAGTTCAAAAGTTGTGGTATTCAAAAATTCTTCCACTATCTTCCCTGTAGAATCCACTTTTTCATAACCCCATCTTTTGGAATGTGCATTGAAATCCCCAATTACGATTGTTTTATTTAATTGGTCAATAAGTGAGAGATCCGGTACATTCCTGGGAGGATTGTAAATACTGTATAAATGTAGATGTGTTTTGTTATCCCAAAAATTTAGCTTTATTAATTCGCTTTTATCTGTGTTATCCATTTCTTTAACAATTTCAAAGGAGGTTTTAATATCCTTTTTGACTTCAACTAATATTCCACTACTTATCTGTCTATTTTTGGGTAGTAAGTGCAGTAAAAATCCAGTAAAATTGAAGTATTTAAGTTGGTCATTTGTTAGATTTGCTTCTTGTATTACAAATATATCAATGTTATAATCAAATACAATTTTATTCAGTTCTACTTTTTTTGTTTGTGTGAGACCACCCGCATTCCATTGTAGAAGTCTGATGTTAGATCTTCTATTAGTATAATGTTTTGGTTCTCGAGAAGTAGTCCCCGCCCGGAGATCCGAATGGGGGACTATTTTAACTCCGGAACATTTTACCCCTCGAGTCATATTTCATAAAAAAAAGAGAGCAATAGCAGTAATAGTAACCGTTTTTTAGAAAGCACCATATTTTTATGTTTTGGCCGTCACATCGCCAAAACATAAACATTTGTTTATATGGCTTTGAGAATGAGCTGGACACAGCTTGAAACCCAGGGTCAGCAAATAATACTAAGATAAGTGAAGTTTTTAGTTTCTAATTTGTTCTTACTTTAGATGGTTAAGCAAACTTCTTACACTGTTTCTTTTGCTGAACCACTTTTATATTATGATCCTTAAAAATCTTGTTGAATTTATTGAACATTTTTGGGCGCTATGTGAATTTGCAGTATCTTTCCTGTATATTTCCTGTTTTTAATTTACTAACACCTCTGATAGTTTTCCATTATCTAAGTTTTTTAATCAATTTGCTTACGAAGCTGAATTTAAAACCATTTTAATGGGATGTTCATCAACCTGCGAATTAACATATGAAAAATAGCATGCTGATGCGCTTTAGGGTTCAAATTATTGTTCTTGATGTACGAGAGTCAGTCAATAAGTAATGCCTCCTATTTTTTTTCTCCTGGAGTAAGTTATGTTAACAATTTGAATTTGGTGCACTTCCTCAGAACACCTTTTTCCACTCCGCTGCAATACCAACTTCCTACGCCAACTGGTGGCAGCACTATTTCCTATTGCAAAATGGCTGACATTGATGTGCATATTGACAGCATTCTGTCATTTAATTCTTGAATGTGGAAAGTGAAACACCTATCCGCATTCATGAAAGGCACAAGGTGTATGGTGATGCAACAGTGGATGTCAAGCACGTTTGAAGATGGGTTGATCCCTGTAATGAAGGTGAAGGGCCAACACCATTGGTGATGAACAGCAGAGTGGGAGACCCATGACTACAATGACTCCACAGAATATTGAGCAATTGGATGAGATCATTCAAGCTGACCATCAGATAACAGATGAATTGTATGGCATTACATGCCTCACTAAAGGCAGTGTAGTGCTGATTATTAAAGAACTGAGGCGCTCAAAAGCTTGTTCATGGTGGGTACCCCAAATGTTAACAAGGAGAATAAGGAGACACGAAAAACAATAGCCTCAGAACATTTGCAGCACCTCAATTTGGAGGAAGAGGAGTTCATAGACAAAACTGTGACGAGATGAAACGTGGGTTCATTCTTTTGAACCAGAATCAAAGAGATAGTCCATGGAATGGCACAACCTCACCAAAGAAAAAACTCAAAACTGTGCCATCGGCAGGGTAAGTGATCGCGACCATGTTTTGGGATGTAGAGGGCATGATTCTAATTTATTTTTTTGCAGCAGGGAGGCACAATAATTTCTATGCAATACGTCAGCACCCTCAAAAAGCTTAAAGCACGTCTCCAGCAAGTTTGCCCAGCAAAAACCATGGCAGATGTTCTTCTGCATGACAATGCAAAACCACAATCCAGTCGTCACACCACTGAAGAGAATATAAAAATTGGATGGGAAGTCTTGCCTCATCCTGCATACAGCTCTGACATAGCACCATCAGACTTTCATCTGTTTGGACCACTGAAGGAAGCTCATCGCAGAACTCACATTCCAGATGCAGAGACCATGAAAAAATCTGTTCAACAAATTAACAACATTATCTGCAGTTTTTATAGTATCTTTGATTTCGTCCAGATTGTTTTGGTCTGCCTGCTTTCATAGATGCTTTGCTTTATTTTCACATTTTTGTGTTTTGTTGCTCATGATTATATTAAGTTTGTAATATAATTTTACTTTGAGGTTACTCCAGATTACATTTTCTACGGAATTCCTTTCCTAAATTATTAGCAACACAGACGTAACAATCATTTGGCCAAATGGTTAGTCAACAACTTGAACTCTATTAAACATTTGAACTACTGAGCATAAGGAACACCTTAGAGCCAGTTGAAAACTTAAAAACTGTGACCATCCATACAAATAAAATTTTAATATCATTTGACATCAGTTCTTTGTTTACTAGTATTCCAAGAGAAAAGATACCAAAACTAATAAATCTTTGGCTTTCAGAACAGGGTTTTCCATGATCACAAATTGAAGAATATATATAAAACTTGTAGATCTATGTATAACACAAAACAATTTCATTTAATAAGTTTAATCAACAAACTTCAGCTTTGACTATGGGGAGCCTTTATATACAAGCTAATTAGAGATACCATCACAAGGCATTCCTGCATATATTCATACTTGGTTTATATATGTAGATGGCTTCTTCGCTATGTTCCAAAAAAATTTAGCTCACGGCATATTAAAACTATTGAACTTAGTGGGTATAGTGATATAAAGTTTACTAATGAAATAAAACATGATGGCTTCCTTTACTGGATTTGGAAATGAGAAATATGAATCGATTAGAAAATGGCATACACAGGAAACCAATAAATGTGGATAATTACATCTAAAACAATAATTTCAACCCTAAAGTGCATCAGCATGCTATCTTTCATTGCTTAATTCACAGATTGATGAACAATCCTATTAACAAATGGAGAATGTAATACAGAACTGGAGCACATTAAATATATCACAAATTTGAATGGTTTTAAATCCAACTCTGTAACCAAACTGATTAAAACATATACATGTTTGAAAACTATCAGGGATGTTAATAAATTAGGAACAGGAAATACTCATGAAAAATACTGCAAATTCACATATCATCCAAAAGTATTCAATAAATTCAACAAGATTTATAAAAATTATAATATAAAACTGATTCCTCAAAAACATAGCCTGAGAAATTTACTTAGCCATCCTTTAAAAAATACTACACCAAGTAATAAATTATCAGGAATCTACCACTTCCATTGTGAATACAGTCATAAAATATATACTGATGAAACCAAGTTGAAGGAACACCTACCTCAAAATATAAAATACAGAAAGATAAATCAGGCATAGTTCATTTTTGGTCATGCAATCATAATACAGTTGAACCTGCTTTGTACATAACCGACCAGCTCCAAGTAACACGTATTTATACATAAATTTTTGCAGGTCCCGGCAAAATGTAATTTAGAAACGTGTTAACAGAACCATTTTTATACGTAACTCACTGTTATACATATGTTGTTTTCTAGTGCCTTGCATCTGGCAATGAAGCCATTAGCATTCGTGCTTTCCAATACTTTTGAACTGTAGTTTCTTTTGATCTTAATGCTTCACAGGTCTTCAAGTGGTCTTCGTTCATTTCTGCTGGATCGTTACACAGGACGTTATACATATTAATATTCAGTGAAATACAACTGTGTTTTACGTAGTTATAATGAACATACAGCATATGTTACTCAAGGCATATTTTCCATATCTTTGTTGACAAAGACACAAGCTGAGCAGGTGGCTTTCGCCCATGGATACACAAGACAAAGACATTTGCAGGTAGAGTTGGCAACTTTTGCCACGACAATGTTGTAGCAACAAACGAGAAGTAAAGACAAAACTGTTCAGTATCTGGTGTTTACTATTGAACAACAGTTTTGTATTTCAGTTCTCAATTGCTTTTAATCAGCCATGGTAAACAGAGAAAGAAACGTTATACACTAGTTCAGAAAGTAAAATTTACGGGAGCTGCAACTTAATCCACACAAAACCAAAACCAAAATTGCTTCAGACTTAGAAATTGCTTATACCACATTATGTAGTCATCAGTAAAAAAATGAGCTGTATACACTTGATACAAAAAAGGTGAAACAAGCCACATTAAGTGATTTCTTTAAAGCAGGATCAAGTTCAAAATAATGCCTTCTTCATACATATGTTTGTTGCTTGTAAAATTGTATACATGTAGGCCCATTGTAAAAAAAAATTGCATTATCAAAATCTGATTTGTAAGTAACCGAGATACAAGTAATCTTCCCCCTCCCTCTTGATATATGCCTAAACCAGGTTCAAGTGTATTAGCCAACGAGTAAAATTTTTAAAACCAGCAAAACATCACTGGGAACTAAAGTGTGGGAGAATATTTATATCAAGAATACAAATTGAGTAATAGACTTCTAGATACGTAACAGACATAAAAGACGTCTTACGACCGACCAATGGGAAGAGAAGCAGACCATGCAATGAAAGAAGGAGGCAGTTACCCGACAACGAAATCAGTTGGCTGACTGGCTCAGGATGGAGAGAATGTCTCTTCAAAATTAGTCCTGATTGATTTTATGTGGAGCAATAGGGTTTTTAAATGTTGACAAGTATTTTAGTGAAGATTTTACTTGACTGTAATCATAGTTCACAATATTTTACCTTTCTAGTTTACAAAGAACATTTTTCAAATTACAGAAACGTATAAACCTTAGTGATTCTATTTAATGTTTAATAGAACTTAGTACTACAGTATACATAATAAAAATAACATGCATACTTGTATTCTCTGAACTGAGCTTTTCTCATTAGAGACCGCATCTTTGCTATATCTGGTCTGTAATAACCATTTTTTAAACAGTTGAAAAAGTCTGTAAGTGGAGAGCCAAATTTCATATTTTCTCGATTAAATAATTGCCATAGTGTTTCTTCTTTCTCTTGCGCATCATTTTCTGGAAACATTGGCAGAAAACTCTGGGGAAAGAAAACAAAGTAGTATTAATGACATATAGTTTCATGCCTCACTATACTTTATATAGTTAATGGATATTACAAGCATGGTCAGGAAGTATTACAGAAAGGAAAAAAAAAAAAAAAAAAGAGTAGAAAAGAAAAAAGGAATTAAAACTTTCCAACAAATAATGCACAGTAATAAGCAGCATTTAATTGGGGTGATCTGCCAGTAACTGGCCTGTATCCAGAGGTTGACCACAGAGATTGTTTTCACTTAAATGAAGCATCTGGTTAACACTGGAAAATATTTCTTTGCCTACATATACTATTTGAAATTTCTTTATAATATCTGGCAATAGTCAAACAGCAAGTGATGCTCACACAGGAAAAAAGTTTAGAAGAAGATCCTGTCTTTGCTGCATGGCTTTTGGTGGTGCTTGCTATTAGGTGTGTTTGCAGCTTTACAAAAATCTGAAGGCATCTACAAAACATGCTATTTCATTACATAATTGTTACCCCTTAATTTATAAACAAGCAATTAGGGACTTAAGCATTTTACTACATAATCATCAAATTCATATTTCAAGTGTGCATTATCAATATTAAAAAAATAACATGCCACCACTGCAACCTTGAGTATCATTAGTCCTATTAGATTTATGAAAGAGGATAAAAGGCACATACGCAGGGTATTCCAATGCTTGGTACTGTGCCTGTTCCTATTGCTGAAGTCATTGACGTGTTATTTGCCATCCATGTCGATGCCATCAGCTTGGTGAGTGAGTGAGTGAGTGAGTGAGTGAGTGAGTGAGTGAGTGAGTGAGTGAGTGAGTTGGGTTTAAGGGCCCGTCGACAGCTAGGTCATTTGGGCCCTAGGTCAAAATTTAAAATCTAAAAACTCTCACAAACTTCTCAGGCTAGAAGTAGAACTTTAAAATAACTAAAACCGTAAACAGCTAAAAACATCAGCCTACAAATTAGCCTGCTAAATTAAAATCCTAAAGAGCAACATACTAAAAAGAGGTAAAAGATGAAACCTAAAAAACTAAAATACAAAATTGTTAAAACATTAAAAGGTAAAATGTATCAGAGCTAAAAACAGGGTTAAACCTCAGAAAAGAATTGAAAATATGTTACACTTGCGTAGCAAGACCAATCTGGGCAACGAACCGCAGAGTCTTGGCCACAGATACCAGGTTGTCACCCAAAATTGAGGCTACTGTAGATCCCAGACCAATTGACTGCCACGCACGAGGGTGTCTTGGACAATCCAAGACCACGCGTGCAACGGTGAGGTGAACAACGCTTGTCGGACAGACAGGTGCCGGGTCACCACGCAGAGGATGGCCATGAGTGGCTCGCGTGTGACCTATCCTCAGGGGGTTAAGAATAACTTCAGCCCGCCTGGAATCCCTGTAGGTGGTCAGCCAGGGTTGCACGCTGTCTTTAATTGTCCGCAGCTGTGTGCCAGCCAACGCTTCCCAAGACTGCTGCCAAACCGATAGAAGCTGCCAAACCGATAAAAGCTGGCAACGGAAGTACTGCTGAGCATCTTTATATGGTACAGTCACCGCAATGGAAATCTTTACAAGGTAATAAAAACAACAAATACCGACTTTAAATGGTTTTATTTTTAACTTCTGCGTACAATTACTACTTGGTCATATTTTCCTTAACTTTTATCACTTTCAGGAGTCTCCTAGGCATTGAGTCTGCTAGATGTTCAAAATATTTTTTGTCCATTTCCACCCACAACTTCAACACTTCCTGTAGCTCCTTAATACTTGATGGTTGCAGCTCTTCTATTTTATTTTTCATTTGATTCCAAGCATTTTCTATGGGATTTAGGTCAGGAGAGTTACCAGGCCATTGAAGTACAGGTATATTATCTTTCAGGAAATTTTGAACCATCTTTGTCCTATGTGCAGGGGCACCATCATTCATGAAGTACTGACACTGGTGAATCGGCCAAAATGTGACCAAATGCTGTTGTAAAACTTCTAAATAGTTACTTCCCTTCATTGTGATATTCTTTGGGAGAAAGTACAAGCCACTTCTACCATTAATTGCCACTGAAAGCACCCCCTACCATCACACTTTCTGGATGTTTAACAGTTTTGACAGTAAACTTCGGATCACATCGTGACATTTTTTGGCCTCCTCACCATTTTGGACTTTCCTATGACCAGTTTGAAAGTGCTTTCATCAGAAAACATTACTTTACGCCAGTCCCCTGATGTCCAGTGCTGATACGTCTTGCAAAAATTTATCCTTTTCTTCTCCATAGCTTCAGTCAGAAGAGGCTTCTTGGCTGCACACCGACTTGGTAAACCTAAGTCTTTTTGAAGTTGATGCTGAATGGTCCTTATTGCAACACTGTTGAGAAGGTCTGAGTGTTTCTTCTTTAACACTGCCGCTGTAATCCACGGATCAGCCATCACTTCACATTTTAGCAGGCCATCAGTTCTTGTTGAAGTCTTTCTTTCACCACCTAAGCCCATTTCTCGTCTTGGTGTGGCGCCAGGTGGAAAAAAATGCTGCTGCTGTTTTTAGGTCATAAATAGCTTGTCTAGAAACCTTTAGATCGGAAGCTACACGAATCACAGAGGTACCCACTTCCAATAGAGTTAAAGAACGAGTCTTCTCCTCAGAACTGAGCTTTTTGCGTCCCATTATTTGTATTATAATGAGAAATACACAGCCTTAAAAATGGCACTCAGGTTAAAAATTTAATAACAACGACAAACTGGAAACAGAACACTCTGTACAAATACCAGAGACTGACTGAGATCTGGTCTGCTAATAGAAGCAAGCTGCTATTATGCACTCAAGAATCACGTGATTTGCAGCTCCGCCCACTCCTTTGTATAGTGGCGGGAGAAGAACAAACTGAGCACATTGTCTACATAAAGATTTTCCTTGCACTAACAATGTAAAGATTTCAATTGCGGCAACTGTATAGTGTCGGTAGAAGCGGCAGATGGCATGCAGACTTAGCTGCCGCATCCGCAGCTTCATTACCCGGAATGCCCGTATGGCCTGGGATCCATGTAAACACTAACTGATATCCACGTGAGAGCAATTGAGATATGAGTGTCTAAATTTTAAAAATGAGTGTGGACGTGCCGAGGAACTGCTGCAGGGTCTCCATTGCACTCAGAGAGTCGGAGCATATTATAAAACCTCCAGGAACTAAGTTAGAAATAAAAATTAAGCAGTAAAATATAGCATGCAGCTCGGCAGTATAAACAGAACTGAAGTCCGGGAGGCGGTATTGATGTGTCTCACCGTTATAGATGACACTACATCCCATAGCACCACCCAACTGAGAACCATCGGTAAATACTGGAGTGTAAGTCCGGTAACGTCCCAGAAGTTCGGTGAAGAGTTGACGAAACACCGACTGGGAGGTGGCCACCTTAGAACAGTCCAAAAGCACAAGGTCAAACCAGGCTCAGAGTTGCCAAGTGGAAGAGTAGGAAAAAGAAAACCGCTCTACAGCAGGCATTCGGAGCTCATGAGTGGCGAGAAGTTCGCAAAATTGAATGGACAGGATATAGTCGTATTCCGAAGATAACGGTGGGCGAGTTCAGGGCGCAATACAGATTTAAAGGAAGAGTGACCAGGGTGAGCTGCCAACCTGGCCACGTAGGAACTCAGCTTGTTGAGATGGAGGCTAACTCATCAATGAGTTTGTTTGGTTCAAAAACCTTAGCACAGGAATTAACAGAGTGGTAAGCATATGGAGTGGCAACGGGTGCAAACTGTTTTACACTTGGTTAGTAAAGCAAGTCAAAAAGCATCTTATTCTTCAGTTACATACAGCTGTTTATTTATATAGTTATTCTAACAAGTGCTTATTTTGTGAATCACCAGTATGGGAAAATACAGAAATTATACAGCAGATTTTAATTACGAGTGTTCACATTCAAGGAATATCGTAGTAATCAAACTGCAAAAAGAGTTTTGGCGAGTTAAAAATTGTAAGAAATTGGCACAAAATGAAAATGCAACTGGAATCTACAAAGGCATTCAAGGTGCTCTTTATGTGGCCATGAAAACTGATATTGAGGTGCCAGCATACTGAAGAGTTGTACAATAATGGATGTGTGTTTCATAGTCAGCAATCCAATATCGGCTCCAATTAAAAAGCACATGCGTTTCAACAGTAGTAAATGTTTTTATAAATAAAAGATGATTTTTAGTTCAATAAATTTAAAGTTGTCATTATTTACTTTTTATTGGAGTACATATTTGCATTGCGGTTTCAGTGTCACATGGTACTTTTGTTTCCCTTTATTTTCAACAATGAGCAACATAATGTGGCTGTGCTTGGATATGCTCACACTTGTTTTTATCCCCGTAACTGTACACTAGCCACTGAAAGTTCACATGGCCAGTGTTAATTTATTTTTCATATAATGGTTGCACTGTTTTTTTACTTTAAAAAGCATTAAAAATGTGATGATTATGCAAAGAAATATAGCATGTCTGTATTATCCAGTTTAAATGTATATGATACTTAAATAAGCAATAGGAAATATGTATATCACATAATGGTTGCACTGTTTTTTTACTTTAAAAAAGGCATTAAAAATGTGATTATGCAAAGCAATAAGGCATGTCTGTATTATCGAGCTTAAATGTATATGATACTTAAATAAGCAATAGGAAATATGTATATACTGTGACGACGGGTACAGTGCAAAACAAAGGGCGGGTAGAGCTGAACTGCTTCACACCACATACCACGCCTGTGAGCAAACAAGGTGTTCAACGTTAGGCTGCCTCGTGCAACTGTTTGTGTGTACATGACTAACAACAAGTGAGTGAGTGAGTGATGTTTAAGGGCCCGTCGACAACTTGGTCATTTGGGCCCCAAGTCAGAACCTAAAAGTAGCACTGGCTAACAAGTTTAAAAATCCAATGACTAACAATAATTAGAGTGACAGAACCAAAGGGGTTTTCTCCAGCAACTTCAAAAAAGATTTGGCTATGTCAAGGCTGGAGTGCTTGCAGAAGTTTGCAAAAGGTCAGTGTGACATCATCCCTGCTATATAAGGAGGCAAGGAAACAGCAGACAGAGTTACAGTTACAGACACGAGTTGGTCGGTGCGTCAGTGAGTTTGAGACAGCTGTCCATGTGTCTGCAGATCGTAAAGAAGGCTTAACAAGCATTGAGTGATTGTATTGTCACAGTGAATGAAAGACAGAGAAAGTGAAGACAGACACTGAAATAACTGAGTCAAGGTTACAAGAAGTAAACAGTTGTGATAGCAGGAAAGACTGTTGACTGTATTAACAACGGAACAAAAAAAATGTATTTTAGCAAAAGTTTAGAAGACAATAAAGTGATAGAAAAGTAACTGGACTGGATTTTGTCATTTTGTCACAATACATATATGCAAGTTTTGAGGTTCATAAGAGTAACTTAATTGGTTGGCCAATTTTTATCACGCATCAGTAAATGACCACCCTGGTCAATTACTGAATTAGTTTAAAATCATACAATATTCAGTAGTTGTTCACCTATTAAAAATGTGACACAAACATTTTACATCGCATATGTTGTGTGAATACTTATTTTAAATTATTATGACCCTTTCTTATTATCTATTAAAAATGGAAAAGAAAAACTTTCACAAATATACAGAAGAAACATTAAAATATACAAATGATGTTCAAATCAACTCTTTCAACTTACAAACTGCAATACAATATGGAATTCCACATTTCACCCTTATTAATAAACTGAAAGGTGGATGCCTTTGGAGAGGAAAATGGCATCTGCAACAGTTACAGCAGCAGAAGAGGAACTTGTTGGGAGGTCTACTGTCACATGTGCTAAAAAAGGTGAGTTTAACATTTTAGCCATGGAAATACTTAATATCAGTATAAACTCTAGCATAGTGCTTTGAAGCGTATAAGTTTCTGGCCTGACCCTAAAAATGATTGTGAAAATCAAAACACCTTGGACAGGAGCTAGCAACATCTGTTAGAATGTGCACACATGAATTTCAACCCGCTAATAGCCTAAGTCAAGTGGCGGCTCTCGTGTGAGTAAGACGTGTGCTGTGCTGCTAAAATGGATAAAACTGAGTATCAAGCAGTGATAAAGTTCCTGACAAAAGAAGAGCTTGCACCAGCTGAAATTAAATGCTGCTTAGGATGGTGTTTATGGTGATGCTTCCCTTCATATTCCACAGTGAAGGAATGGTCTAAACAATTTCTTTGGGCAGAGAAAGTATCACTGATGATCCACATGTTGGTAAACCTGATGTGGTGATGACTGGGGAAATCATTTGCTACTGTTGAACATGAAGATCTGAGTGACAGGTGGCTGAAACTCAGTGAAATCTCAGCAAGGTTGGGGCTATCTAAAACAACTGTTTTTTTTAATCATTCATGATCATTTGCACATGATAAAAGTCAAAGCTGGTTGTCATGGCAACAGACCACTGTGCCACTCCCCTACCGCGTGTATAACGCACACCAAGGGAACTGTCAGAATACCCAAATTATATTAATTCAAGTATACTAACTTGCTCTATGTTTAAAAAAAAATTAATTACAAAACTGTGGCACCTACCAAACTGCAGTTTTTTATAACCTAAAACTTTCTGCATTTAAATACTTTTTCACAAGGTAGGCAAATACCCAAAAAATTACAAAATCATCCTATTCAAACACAAATGAATAACTTCTAAAATAACAGAAACAAACGGTTAAGATTGTGTATTTGTTAAAATAAATTTTTCTTCAAAAATACTTATGTTAATGAATCTTGGGTAGTTATACAACTATGCTGAGTTATAATTACTGTTTTAAGAACATGACATTGCCTTGTAGTCATAGGACCACCAGCACTATATTTTAGCGAAGCTGTTTACAGAGCAGATGCTACGGCCATTTCCATGCAGAAGGAATGGAGTAGGGGCAAATGGGAGGGTGGAGAAGATGGAAAATGTGGTGTTCCCAAAGTAAGCAAATACAGGGAACTATGGAATTTAGCAACATATGCAGAAAATGGTGGGGATCCTACCTCTGTTGTGCACATGGTCACTTGCCATTCAAGAAACTGGCTAGAGCAAATACCTTCTTTGGGGCCAATAAATGGAGCATTCATAATGTGATGTTTTTCTGCCTGTATTCGTTATTGTTCATGTAGCACTAACATGTACGTGAATTGGTCACTGTTCAACCATGAGGTATGTGTGAACTAGATGGCATGCAACCAAAGGCGAATTAGCGGCAAGAATAAAATGTGGAAATTGACAAATCCAAATTTGGCTGCAGAAAATGTAACAGGGGACACCTTGTTAAAGGACAAGGGGTGGTGTGGATCATGGAGTCTATTAAAGGAGTTGGAAAACTCTCCAGCAACTAATAAAGGAGTGGATATTCCCAGGAACAGTAATAATCAGCGACAGCTGAAAAGCCTATGACACTCTGGATCATGAGGGCTTTCTTCACCACAAAGTTAACCATTTGTGTGAACTGGCAGGAGTGGTTATATGCATTTGAAAAATCTGAGGGAAATGGGTGCATTAGAAATTCTCCACTCAGCACCATTTGGCTGCATTTGGAGTGCCGATGTTGACAACAGCTGGACAGCGGAGGGAAGGGATGAATAGGAGAACACTCCCATGATGCCTCGGGTGACTGCATTTTCTATCGTTTCGAGAACTTTTTGCACCTTGCATCACTTCAGTGGATATTATAGATGCATATATGTATATATACCATATTATGAGTGTCAATTGTTGTTTAAGTGTATTTTTAAAAGTTCCACAATAAATGAATGCAATATAATGCTACATGAGCATGAAAAGCGATGTGAAGTGCTTTAGCAAACACATAATCTTAACTGAACAAACTTTAGAGGCACTAAATTTTATTTGAATTACCAAAGACCAGAACTTAGGCAGAATGCCTTTGTAAATGTGTCAAATCTATCTCCAATTTGAAAGTGAATCTATGCGAATTATATCTTTGTGACTGAAATGCCACAGTTTTATGTTGCCTTTTTAAATATAAATGCCTATTTTACTAAATAAATGCATTTTGTTGCCTTTATTTCATTATTTACCTATTATTGAACATTTCCTTATGGTAGATTTTACTTCAATACCCATTAGTCCGTGATAATGAAAGTTACATCACCAAACGCACATTATTGCCTTTAAGTTGCAGACAACAGAAGTGTCCTTCATTCCGTTCATAATTTTCTTTGCAACATTCTGTGCTGCCATGCAAATAAATGTACAGATAACAGAAGGCATTTGAACTACTGCTTGTGTTTACTTTAGAAGGCAATAATGAGTGTGGGTCTAACTTTGTTTTTCATTACAGCATTGTTGTAGCTAACAGCAAGATACCAAAATTCAGTGTTCCTGTACACAGTTGCGTTAATACTTTTGGATCTGACGTACGAGGGGCATCTCAAAAGTAACTTGCATTATTTTTTTAAAAAATAACAAACATTTAAATATTTTAAAAAGGGTATATTTTGAAAGCTACATTCAGTACCTATCTTTCCACATAATTTCATTGAACCTAAATACATTTTTTATGCCGTGGTAACAGTTTTTTTAACCCAATGTCAAACCACTCTCCCGCCAAACTGGATAGCCATCTTTCCACCTCTTGTTTCAGTTCCTCGTCATTTACGAAGCGCCTTCCCCCAAGATGTTGCTGCAGCTCCGGAAAAAGATGGTAATCACTCGGTGCAAGGTTAGGTGCACTAGATGGATGACCGAAAACATCCCATCGAAACTGTTCAAAATGGCTTGAGTTTCACGGGCAGCGTGCGGGAGAGTGTTATCGTGGACCAGAAAAACTGTTTTGCTCAACTTTCCCTTCCTTTTGTTTTGTATGGCTCTTTTGAGTTTTCTCAGCACCTCACAATAGCGAGCAGCTGTCATCGTGGTCCCATGGAGCAGGTAATCGATTAACAGTACTCCCTTCGAATCCCAGAATATCGTTGTGATGACCTTGACAGCCGATGCAACAACTTTCGCCTTTTTTTGGAGTTGCCTCATCCATTCGTTTCCACAACTTGCACACACTTTCCATAGACACAGATCCTTAGAAATAATCCTGTGAAGCGATGCACGGTTTATTTCAATATACGGAGGAAGTTGAAACAAACCTGCATCAAGTGTAAGGCGCTGATCGGTGTTCACGACTGCTTGAACCTCGTCAACAATATCCAGAGCGAGGGAAGTGGAGGGTTGGCCACTTCATTGCTCATTGTGTAATGTTGTTCTCCCTTCAATGAACGATTGGGGCCAACGAGAAACCATTGGTCTTGACAAAACGTCTTTTCCATAAACACTGCACAACTCGCAATGAATTTCAGTCACACATTTATTTTTTCCCGTCAGAAAACGGATTACAGCACGAACTTCACAATTGGCGGTAGGAATGAGTGGAGTCTCCATTGTTACTGCCGTTTTAATGCCCAAGCAATAAACTTAGGGGCCTAGGAATTTTACGGTGCTACTACTACACCCATACCTATATACCCTGGGACTTTCAGACTTTTTCCGCCTACCGCGCAGATTAAAAAAAATAGTGCAAGTTACTTTTGAGACGGCCCTCGTATATTTTACCGGCGGTAAAGTACATGCAAAATATGCGAGCAGTGAGTGAACTACGAAAAGAAGTATTTTATATCATATATTGGCACAATCAAACACAAAAATGTGCTTTCCAAGGCTAATGGGAAGATTTCTTTGCTTCCAATAGTAATTGCAACATTGAGTCGAAAATCCCAATTTGCATTTCACTTATATAATGCTTTCCTCAGCGCCGGGATCCCTTTGTGGAAATTCCAGAATCCTACATTATCACAATTTTTGGAGAAGTATACTAACCAATCAGTACCTAGTGAGTGAAGTTTGTGAAAATGTTACTTAACCAAATGTTATGATACAATGAAAATCATTAAAGATGAAATGAAAAATAAGATCTGGATTTCTATCGACGAGTCGTTTCATTGCCAATGTTGTTATTGGACCATTAGATCCTACAGAAGATGAATCAATGAAACCTTCCTGCTTACAACAGAGGGTCTTGAGAAAGTTAACAATTCAACTATTGCGCAGTTATTCACCAGTTCATTAGAGATGCTGTGGCCCGAAGAGATTCAATACATCTTATTTTCCATCAATGATGCTGCACCATATATAAAAAATGCTGGAATAGCATTAAAAGTGCTATTTCCAAACCTGCTTCACGTGACCTGCGTAGCACATGGCTTTCACAGAGTGTCATCTCACCACAGCAGCCCGGGTTCGATCCCACTGCATGTGGGATTTGTGGGGGATGAAGCGATGCTGGGGCGAGTTTCCTGTGGATTCTCTGGTTTCCCCCGTCATCTCATTCCACCGGTGCATGTGCTGCTGTATGTATAAAAGCAGGCGTTAAACACCACCAAAAGAAAAAAAAAAAAAAAAACAAACAAACAAAAAAAAAAAACACAGGTGTCGGAAGAAATACGATGCTTGTTCCCGGATGTTGGCAAATAGATTTCCGGTATTAAGAGCTTTGTGAAAGCCCCATCAAGAATCCTAACATTTAAATCCATTGCACCAGATGTATCTCTGCTTCCCCAACCTATCATAACAAGATGGGGGACACGGATCTCAGCAGCACTTTACTACGCTTCAAATTTCCAGAGTATAACTGCAGTGGTGAACACTGGTGAAGGAAGCACCTTCAATAATTGTAGCAGTCAAGAAACTTCTCGACTCTTCGGAAGTGAAAAATGACTTAACTTTCATGGTGGCCGAGTTTGGGTTCCTGCCACAAGTGATCTACCAGCTTCAAGAAAGAGGACAAACATATAACGAAGTTAGTGAAAATTGTGAATGATGCAGTGCAAAGACTGGACAGTGTACCAGGGAAACAGGGTTCATTAGTTAGCGAAAAGTGTAAAAAAGTGTTATCGAAAAATTGTGATCTGGATAAACTTAGAAACATTTAAGACATTCTACAAGGTGACGATTCTATTGCAGTTGGAATAGATCCTACAATAACGCTATGTTTTAGATTTTCTCTGATAGCCTCTGTCGATGTTGAGAGGCCATTCTGTCATATTGAAAATGTGTTACCTGACAGGGGACTCAACATGACCCCAGAGAATTTAAAAAAGCATTTGGTTGTCATGTGCAATGAATGACATTGCAATACACAGACCTTTTTAAAAAATATTTCATTTTTGTGTCAATTACACTAGCATTTTGTTCAAGATGTTGAAGCTCTTTAAAGTATGAGATTAAGTTATTGAATAGTGTACTGTATTAAATAAATGGATTTTTTTAATTTCCTTTTAGTATTTATGCCTTTTTTTCCTGCCTGTTTTAGCTATTTATAATGGCTTTTTGCCTGCCTATTTTAATTATTTATAACGCCTAAACTACCAGTCCTGCTAATTACCATTGGGTAACCATTATATCTTCAGTAGAGATATACTCAAGTACTATCCACATGCAATGGCATTATCAGCTTTTTCCCAGGGCTTCTATCCATAATGTTGCACTTCTGCAACTGTTGAATAGATCTTTCACCTCAATTTCAATAATGATCAAGGAAGTGTCAGGGTATTGGAGATGAACATATACCAAATATGGAGAATTTCAAATTCTTTCAGTTATGCTTAAGTCACAGCTTTGATGAAAATGTTAAGTTTGATATTCAGTTTTCAGAGCTGTGGTGAGCACTCCAACTTACCCTGTCATTCATTTACTTGTACACCAGGTTTGCAGAAAAGCAAATAGAAAAGCATGCTAACCCTATATTTGCAGTATTACTTCAAAATCAAAAGAATGGACTATTTTTCATCCAATTCTCTAATTAAATATAAGTTCTGATTAAAAGCATCAACGAGTCTATATTTAATAACCAGAGCTAGGACAAATATCCACTGAGCAAGGAATGAACATAACTACCACTCTACCTAGTAAACGTAACATCATACTGAACACATGGATCCAGGGGTATACAGTTGACAGTCAGTAGTTCGACTGTAGCACTAACAGAGAAGAGCTGGTCGCTCTGTGTTTACGTTCTGTTCTGTGCTATACAAAGTTCATTATGTCAGAATCATCACGTGCTGCCACATCGAAAACATTAGTGGAAGAATTTGGTAAAAATAATTTCACCCTGAATGGAGAAAATATACAATGCTTATACAATTTTTGGCAATACATGTATACGTATACTACCTATAGTTAGTAGAAGTATTGTATCCCCCCAAAAATTTGATATTGAGGTTTCACCGGAAATATGTTTTGAGACCCCTGAATAATAAAAAAATAAAAAAAAAAAAAAACCAACAACAACAACAACAACAGTTTTATAAAAAGGTCCATCTGTATGTGTCTGTGGGCAGCATAACTCAAAAGCGAAAAGTTGATTAAAAACCAAAGTTGGCATTTAAGTTTAATGTCTTTCAAGGATGCAACACAAAGATTTTGAACAACATTCTGCCACCCTAAACTACGCTTTACGTGGAAAATTTTTCGAAAAATTTTATTTTCTCGAAAATGGTTCTAACGATTTTAATTAAAATGTCATATGTTTAACATATTTGTATGACAAAAAAAATGTAGTACTGTTTACTCTAGATGACTTTTGCTTAACTGGTAAACCGTGAGAGATAGACCAGATCTTACTGTACAAAAAGTATGTCCAAATAATTTGTTTGTAGAGTGAACCATTTCGAAAATATTTCTTGTTATTTCTGTGAGTTTTGTAAAACAAACTTTTGTCAAATGAAACATTGTTATTCATTTTTATATGTTAGTCGTGTAAAGAAAACAGAATTTGAAAGCTTTAAAAGATTTGACTATTGCTCGAAACCTACTATATTCCTATATTTCTCTCGTACTTACAATGAAATATGCATTAAGATAACTTCTGCAAATGTTTATCTAACTAACACAAAGAAGATACAGGTATAAGAGTTTGTAAGAATGGTTAGTACAAGAGTAGAGAAAGTGATGTGAGTGCAACATCAGATTTTTTAAATTAGATTTGCTGTTACACACCTGACTGTCATTTACAGTTCCTGGTTACCTGTGTACTGTGTACTCGCAGCGTGCATACATTGCAAGTACAAGGATCTTTGTTCTAGCTCTATTCATAACATTTTCCTTATATATTTCATCGCATCAGTCAGGTTTTATGGCTAGTACTTCAGACACCATACAACACATTGCGTGGTATCTCTTAAATCCTGATTCATTCCTCGCTGACTCATTTTGATTGTTTTCAAGAGTTATCTTAGCATATGATACAATTGAAAACAGCATCTAATTTGCTCTGGTAGAGTGAAACTTCACCTTCATTTGTCATTGCTTAGATGATATTCCACTTTGTTAAACACAGAAAGCCTAATTTGAGGTACCAACATGTCAGGGGCATAACGTCAATGGATGTAGGTGATGCGATGTATACCCTGCCAGTTTTCCTTAGTTAGCTTTTCCTATTATCTATATAAGAGAGCAAATCAAAAAGTATTTGCCCCTATTTTTTTTCAGCCAAATGACGAATGTAAAACAAAAACCAACATATACATTCAAAGTAGTGAACTTTTCATGGGCCAGTCCTCATAGAGTTTCCAGCTGCTATCGGTGGCAGCGCTGCTGTCAGTGCACTCAAAATGACAGGTGTGGTTAACATGATCTGTTTTCTACAGAGTAAGGGACGAACGCCCATCAAGATCCACAGGGAAATGCAGCCAACATATGGGGAAAGGTGTCTTGCTTTGAAAAGTGTGAGATGGTGGTGTCCTGGGTTTGGAAATGGCCGTGAAAACCTGCATGACAATGTGCATGCTGTGAGACCATGTGTATTGATGACTGATGATGCCCACGTGGATGCAATGGTGAAAGCAGAGCGGCACATGCACATCACATTGCTCAGGAGCTTGATATTTCATTTGGGAGTGCTTTCGACATCATGAGTGCTTACTGTGCTTTTCAAATGAGAAGGAGTTTGTCCTTGAGCACCTCCAGACCTGCAACCAATCGAAGTCCTGCTGTGCTGTCATATTGCTTTCCCCTTAATTGGAGCTTGATGCGCCAAGAAATATGAAAAAAAGTGGGGTAATGAGCTTGCAACGCTGTGCACGTCAACATATCTCATTGGCTGCAGATCAGAACTCTTCCCCTTTGAAAAGCACAGTACGGTACAGGAAGGTTTCATGTCGATGTGTTCCTAAGCAGTTGGATGACGTGGTGAAAGGCAAGTGAATGATTGCTTCCTTGAATCATCTGCAATGATATGCCGAGGAGGGTGACAATTTCCTGGATCGCATTGTTAATGGTGATGAAACGTGGGTACCACATTAAACGTCAGAATCAAAACAGTGAAGTATGGTGTGGAAACATCCGCAGTCTCCTGTGAAACAGAAATTCAATACTGTGCCATCTGTTCACAAAGTGATGTTAATGGCATTCTGGGATTGCTGTATACCACTCATGCTGGATTTCATGCCATCAATGCCGACACATATGGTTCCACACTGTCACTTCTGTGGGCTGCAATCAGAAAGAAGTGCTGCGGGATTCTCAATGTTGACGTGATCATCCTCCACATCAATGCGAGACCACGTGTGGCAACCGAGACCGTTGGCAAGCTAAGGAGCTTTCACTGGGAGTTTCTAGAGCATCCACCATACAGCCCCTATGGGATATTGTTTAGTAAAGCTTACGCAATGAGTTGGTCAGAATTTCGGCAAAGTCCCACTCGGCAGTGTGTACGAATGGTCACGAAAGTTGCCGAAGTTGCTGTGTTAATGCAGCGCTGCCAACAGCAGAACGTCCCTAGGAGTTTGTTGCCAATAGTAAGTTTGAATGTTTTTGCGGGAGTCGGCATTAAATAAAAAAGAACGATAATTAATAAAAATAATATAAATATAATAATATAATACTATTAAATATAATATATATATATAAATAATATATATAATATAATAATATTAAATAAAAACACAATAAATAATATAAAATAAATAAAAAAGAATGATAAATAATAATATAAATATAATATATATAATATAAATCTAATAACATTAAAAACAATAATATAAAATAAATAAACAAAAAAACAAAGATAAAATAAAGATAAAAGATAAAATAAATAAACAAAAAAGAACGATAAATAATAAACATAATAAAAATATAATAATATAATAAATATAATAGCATTAAATAATAATAATAATATAAAATAAAAAATAAATAAACAAAAAAGATCGATAAATAATAAACATAATAAAAATATAATAAAAAAATATATCCCACTGCCGAGTGGGACTTTAATATCATAATATAATAATAATAAAGAACGAGCCAGCGTATCGTATAATAATAATCCATAATGGTCAATTCTGACCAACTCAGCCAATTATATATACAAATATATACAATTATATACAATAATTATAATAATATCCATACATACAATAATATATTACTATTAATAAATTTATATTATTATACGATACGCTGGCTCGTTCTTTGTTTAGTAAAGCTTACACGATGAGTTGGTCAGAATTTCGGCAAAGTCCCACTCGGCAGTGGGATATTATTATATTATTTTATTATATTATTATTATTTTTATTATATTATTATGAGCCGAAATGGCTTTATTATTATTTTTAATCCATTATTATTATTATTATTATTATTATTATTATTATTATTATTATTATTATTATTATTATTATTATCCATTATTATTATGGGCCAAAATGGATTTATTATTATTTTTGATCCATTATTATTATTATCCATTATTATTATTATTATTATTATTATTATTATTATTATTATTATTATTATTATTATTATTACGAGCCGAAATGGATTTATTATTGTTTTTAATCCATTATTATTATAAAGAATTGGCCATTATGGATTATTATTATACGATACGCTGGCTCGTTCTTTATTATATTATAATAAAATAATATAATAATATCCCACTGCCGAGTGGGACTTTGCCGAAATTCTCACCAACTCATCGCGTAAGCTTTACTAAACAAAGAACGAGCCAGCGTATCGTATAATAATAATCCATAATGGCCAATTCTGACCAACTCATCGCGTAAGCTTTACTAAACAATATCCATTTTGGCTCATAATAATAATATAATAAAAATAATAATATAATAAAATAATATAATAATAAAGAACGAGCCAGCGTATTGTATAATAATAATCCATAATAATGGATTAAAAATAATAAATCCATTTCGGCTCATAATAATATAATAAAAATAATAATATAATATAGTAATAAAGAACTAGCCAGCGTATCGTATAATAATGTATGGAGTTGCGCTACGCGATAGCGGTGTATGTCTGTACAATGCAAATAACCACAATATCTGATACAAACATTGCAACCTGCAGCTGGAGGGAGACATTCTATATATTGCAGGGAAAACAAGATAAGATGCACATCTTATGTTACTGCTAGATTGCAGGTCAGGCACATGCTAATCACGTGTTAAATATCGGTGTTTAATGTGTTGGCAACGAAAACTAGTGTAGTGTAAAAAGCAATGTTGGTAGATGTGAAAATCGTCTGCTAGTTATACAGTGAAATCTAGTGGGCGATTGTGAAACTACTGCCGGCGCATGCGCAGAAAGTAAGTTCGCACTTCGAATCTGGCTGGCAAGTGGAAAGTGAGCGTTTCTAAACATGAGCCGCCCCTATGTTACCCCTAGTGATTTCATCTTTTCAGTCCACTAAAGAAGTTCCTGACGGGACAGCGATTCACTTGTGATGATGTCAAGACAACAGTGTGACAGTGGTTCCATAGTCAAATGGCTGACTTCTACCGTAGCAGCATCATAAAATTAATTCTACAATGGGACAAATGTCTGAACCGGAATGGGAACTATGTGGAAAATAGTGAAAGGTACAAGGAATAATACCTACATGTTTAGTTGGCTGTATTTATCTTATTTTACCATGAAAAAAATAGGGCAAAGACCTTTTGATTTGCCCTTGTATTAATCCAATTAGCATTATTCTTGGTGAGGAGTATGTTTCGAACAACAATCTGCTGTGAATAGGTATTGTTAGCAAATCACGCCAAGCATTGAAACAGAGCAGCTGGGGTTCTGCTTGTGGCAATAATGGAATTCTGGGGCCTGTGGAATTTCCCCTCAATCTGCAACCTCCCACCACACCTCTGTGCAGTAACATGTGACCACCCCGCCCCCCTCCATGACTGCACATCACGCAACCGGTCACACCCTCTTTGCAAGGTCTCATCGCGACCACTCTCAGAAATGACATACTTATTCCATTCTGGCACATACAATTCATATACTATTGCTCGCAGACAAGAATTACTCGCTTTAAACATTTTCTTTCGCTCTTCGACATACAAGTCATATAATTTCACATAAGTAGAGACCACAGAAATTTGCAATAAATTTGAAAAAAAAAGCGCAATGTGGATATGGGATTTCGTGTTTTATCGCAAAATAGCTGTAAGTTAATCGCAATTATTTCATGTAAATTTGAAAGGGAATTTAGGTAAAGAGAATGACGCTATATATATCGAATGGGCAGCATTAGGCGTGCAAATTATGACAAAAATATTTTATGCGTCAGTTTATTCTAAATATTACAAGTATACAGTTTTACTACACTGAGAGGAAACAGTAATTTAAGATGTTCTTTATTTATGAAATGAAAGCATAGCAGATGTCACTATATTATTTTCTTTCATTCTGCGTCTTTGGTCACTAACAATTAAATTATACTTCAAGAAAAATCCTTCTGCATCAACAGATGCACAAGGAACCCAGACACATTTCAATACAGCTGATGTAAATTCAGGGTAATTCAACATGGGGGCTCTTACTGCCTCAATCACCTCATCTTGGACTCACCTTTTAAATTAAATTAATTATAACAAAACTGTTTTCAAACTTCTATGAAAGGAAGAAAGTCTATATACTTTACTGGCTTACCTTTATATGCTCCTTCTGCAGTGATATGCCTCAAAACAGGGATAAACACACAAGGGTACATCTCCACATTTGCAAATTCCTTTCGTGCGGCACATGAAACACTTTCGAGATGGGCGGGATTTCTTTGCTGTTGGTGGTATCCTTTAAGGATAATGTTTTCCTTGAAGTCTGAGGGGTGCAGGGGTTCTGGATTTTCTACCCCCAACATGGTATTGTTCAATTAGGCAGCGAGCTATTGATAGTCGGAAGTCCAGGTAGGTCATTGTCTTGTGTGGGTTTAGAGCTCTCCAAATTACCAAACAATTGCATATGGTTATATCCAGTTGGTGCAAAAATACCTTTTATACCACTTCTCACTTCAGCTACAAGCAGGGAAGTACATGTATATATTTCAACAAAGAAAGAAATGGAGTCTACTAAGTTACAAAACACGCGTAAGGAAAAGTTGCAATGTTGCTCTATTCTGATGACTCAGAGACCACGCATACACTAGTGCTTTATTTCACAGTATGCTGACGCACAAGCCACACATACAATGGGTTGACTACTGTTTCTTTCAGAGAACTTATATTAGATGCGTTTCGACAGAGCAAAGTTAACTTTTCACCACAGTGAAACAAAGTAGTGTCATTTCAACGTTTTGTAAATGCAACTCAACTTTGCTGATGACGTACATGTATACTGCATATAGTGAGTTTTATACCAGTTTTTGTTTCATTAAAATAACTTAATATTTACACAAACTACAGCTATTGTATATACGAAGCACTTTTAGCACATTTAACAATTTAAATGCCCTGCGCTGGATATTGCGTAGCAGTTCTTGGCCATTGCTCAAGAGGTTAAAGCTACAATTCTTAGTCACCTTACAGTGTGCATGGGGCTGTTTCGCTCAGTGCTGATGGCTCACCTCTCAGTCTGGGCAAACACACATGGCATAACTGACACTCCTACACACGATGCAGTACTAAAAATTGTGGCTTTATTAATAATATATACCTTTGTGAAATTATATAAATTGGATGTTGAAGAGCGAAATAAAAAGTTTAAAATGAGTAATTGTTGTCCACGAGCAATAGTATAAGAATTGTATATGCAAGAGTGGGATAAGTACGTCACTGCAGAGGGCAGTCATGGTGGGAGCTTGCAAGCACGGTGGGGAGCAGTCATGTGTTACTGCACAGAGGTATGGTGAGAGGTTGCCGATCGAGAGGAAATCCCATGGGCCCCAGAATTCCAATATTTCCCTATTTGCTTTACACATCATGTCAATGTGCATGCGCACTGGATGTGACTCAGAGAAGTGTCTCACTTGTTAACCTCTTGAGGGATATCGACGTGAAATCACGTCCATTTAAAATGACGGATGAGCGATATGGGCGTGTATACACGTCCTGTGCATTTAAGCATTTAACCCTTGTTTATCCCTTATCCAACTCAACTTATTATAATTTTCCCTTTATGAAACATTTTAGTAAGGTCTATATACTTTATTGGCTTACCTTAATATGTTCGTTCTGCAGTGATTTACCCCAAAACAGGGATAAACACACAAGGGTACGTACATCTCCACATTCGTGAATTCCCTTCTTGCGGCACACGAAACACTTTCGAAATGGGCGGGACTTCTTTGCTGTTGGTGGTATCCTTTTAAGATAATGTTTTCCTTGAAGTCTGAGGGGTGCAGGGGTTTTGGATTTTCAACCCCCAACGTGGTATTGTTCAATTAGGCTGCGAGTTATTTAGTCGGTAGTCAAGGTCGGTCATTGTCCTGTGTGGGTTTAGAGAGCTGTCCAAATCCCCAAACAATTGTATATGGTTATATCCAGTTGGTGCAAAAATATCTTTTTATACCACTTCTCCCTTCAGCTACAAGCAGGAAAGAATACGTATTTCAACAAAGAAAGACACGGACTCTACTCAGTTACGAAACTCACGTAAGCAAAAGTTGCAATGTTGATCTATTCTGATGACTCAAGAGACCACGCATACAGTAGGGCTTTATTACACAGTATGCTGACGCATAAGCCACACATACAATGGGTGTTTCTTTACTGTTTCCTTCCGAGAACTTATATTAGATGCGTTTGACAGAGCAAAGTTGTCTTTTCACCACAGTGAAACAAAATTGTGCCATTTCAACGTTTTGTAAATGCAACTCAACTTTGCTGATGAAGTACATTTATACTGCATATAACGAGTTTTATACCAGTTTTTGTTTCATTAAAATAACTCAATATTTACACAAAATACAGCTGTGTATATACGAAGCATTTAACAATTTAAATGCTAGCAGTTCTCGGCTCGCGGACGTTTTAAATGGCCATCGCTCAAGAGGTTAATGTTGTTGTTGGCTAATGCTGGGTTTCTGACAATGAAGTCATTAATCCTCTTGCTCTCCAATATTTCATAAATATTGAAGAGACTTAGCAGTAATAGTAACCACTTTTTAGAGAGCACCTATTTTTATGTTTTGACGGTTACATCCCTCTCTCACAACCCCCAGAATGTCTGGAGGACATTAATTATTAATATTAATGAGGTTTAAAGCTAAGTTTTTCAGTATTTTGTTTGGCAGTGAAGGTCATTTCTGCACCTATCAGAATAGAACAAGCAGCATTTTGAACAGTAACTGCTGTGAACAAGTACAGAAAAATATGCCAGGAAATCGAAGGCAGGTTATACACATTGCTCATGCGCTTCCAAGTGAGTCACTAGTACAAAGAAAACAAGTGTTGTAGAGAGCATGCTGCATTTCCTGGAAACCTAGTGCTCTGAATATATAATCAGAGTACTTATAATTAACAAAGTGGGAATGCAGAAATAAATGAGTGATTTTTCTGTAATTTTAATATTTACCTGTAGTCAATTATGAAGTTCTATGAAATTTATAAATTTTTTTTTCAAAGTTAATTTTTATTTAATATACCAAGGCATTACAAAATTTTTCTGTTCCCAACATTCTTTTGAGAGTACTTATCTTTAACAAAATAATATTTAAAATTATCAAAATTTTAAAATCTCCATTGTGTGGAGCATTCCAGGTGCAGTGGTGAACATAACTAAAAAAATTAATAAATAAAATAGATTTGAAAGTGTAAAAGATATTGCAGTTAAAATTTGTATGTACATTACATCTGTCTGATATGAATTTGAACAAAATCTGCTAATAATTGAGGGGCATTTTCTCAAAACTCGATAGAGCACAAATTTTGAGAAAATGAGTTATTATGGGGTTCAGTGTGTTTTCGATGCCACCAATCGGTCTGTGAAATCAGATTTTGCATAACTCAATATTTGCCGTGTGTATAGCACGCTGAATCATGAGCATTTTTTCATAACTCGATGGAGCACATGCACAGCTATTTTACAAAACTCAATACAGGACAGTCTAAATGAAAAGATTTGCCATCTGTCAAGACCCATCACTGACCTGATAATAATTTGCAATATTCCGCTTGTCCGATCTTGCTTTCCTGGAATTAAATGCTATACAAAAACCATGTCATTATTTCAAAGCCTTCCAGCAGCTAAACAACATAATGATTCATTGGGTATTATCACACTTTTCTGATTCAAAGGGAAGAGAATGACAATACTACTTGACATGTGGTTTATATCAACAAACTCTTTTGTCACATACTCTTTCAGAACCTTTTATCAATATCGCTCTCACAGCAGCATTACAAATTACCTAACAATTAAACATGTTCCACACTCAGGATAGCGCAGCATTACTGCAACATAGGCCACTGTTTAAAACCATTGTTATTCACATAGTAAAGAATATTAAGTTTTCTGAATCACTTCTACGACTGTGTCACTAGTGTTATGTATGTAGTTTGAACCAGTCTCTCGCAAGCACAAGCTAAGTCATGGACAAAAGTACATGGTTTGATTCTCCAGTGACGGAATCTGATGGTGGCAGGAAAAATACAAGAAAATTTCTTGTTCAAGCTACAAAACCTAATGATTAAGAACCGTCCATTAAATGTAATCATGGAATTCAAGATTATCCATCGAAGTCAATAAGGAGGAAAAGTAAGGAATGCAAAGTACGAGATCTGACATATGAAAACATTAATGATTTCCTTGATAAAGTAAAATATCTAAATAAAGTGGACCAAGACAAATTCCTGCTTAAGTACATGACAATTGATTCTCCAAAACGAAGAAAAGTGAAGGAGGAAACTTCTAACAGAAAACAATCTGCGAGTATTAAATATAGATCAGGAGGACAAATGGAGGTGTTTTACCAATCTGTGCTGCTAGTTTTCAAGGAATAGCAGGCATGTCTAAGGATAGACTGTCCCTCCTTGCAAGAAAATTTTATTCTACTGGGAATTCAAACAAAGAAAATTGAGTAGGGGATAGAACTGGTGCAAAGGACAAGGAGCTTATCATTGCTGGAAAAAATTATATTAAGAGCTACAGGTGCAAAGAAAGGCACTACAGTAGACGAAAACCTTCAAGAAATTACCTACAACTGGAATTAAATATTAAAAACAACATGGAAAATGTTTTGCAAAAAAAGAGAAAAGGAAAAACTATCCACATACTCTTTAATCCAAATACAAGTTTATTTTTTATAAGTGTTTTAATCTCTCATTCAAGACAGCACACACTGATACATGCTCTGCATGGAAGATGGGACTATTTTGCATAAAGCAAGAGACAGATTTGGAGACGAAGAATGAATATAGGACAAATTACAGACTGCATAAACTTCACGCAAAGAAGTTTTATACTATAATGAGAAGAAAATCCTGATGTAATGAAAATCTATTTCGATATGCAGCAAAATCAGGCACTACCTAAATCATCAGTAGGTAAAGTGTATTATTCCAGGCAAGTGTGGTTCTATATTTGCATCATCATTCACTCTAAACCACAAATGAAAGAAAATATACATGTCTACACCTGGTTGGAAACTAGAGTTATCTAAGGGATGTAATCAAGTGCCATCTGCTTTGTTGAATTTTCTGTTAGACCTAGAAGAAAAATGAAGTGTCCTTCCATTATTCATCTTTTCTCAGATTCAAGCCCAGGTCAAAATAACAACAGTGTAGTAATGACCACGCCTTTTTGGAAAGAAGTACAAAATTTACACCTATACATCATTTCTTCCCCATACAAGGACACAGTTACATGGCTCCTGATCGTGTATTTGGTAGGGTTGAGAAGGAGTACAGAAGAAAGGAAGATATTTTGTCACCCAATGAATACTACCGAATTCTGCAATCCCACGGAGTTACCAAAGTTCTCAACAGGGACTGGCAAATCAAAAGACTGAAGGAGACTACTCGCAAGATTGTGAAAGCAAAGCTGCCATTTAACATAGGAATGCAAAGTGTCATATCGTACAAAAAGTCTTCTACAAACACGTTTAATGTTTCAACTGTGCTGAACACTTACACTGTGTCACCTGTGTAGGTTTCTATTTTCAAATCTGGAATTAAAACATGCCACAAAGAAATGCTGAGGTCCTCATGTCTACAGAAGATGAACATGATGTCCAGTGAGAAGAAAGATGTAAAAAACTTGTGCAATTTTTTGAAATTCCAGAAGAAGCAAAAGGATTTTATGAAGATGTTCTCAGCAACTGTTAAGATATCAAAATAAGCGTACACATCATTATTTACTAGTTTAATCACTTTGTATTCTTAAATTTCTGCATTTATCAATTTAATAATTTTGTAACTTTTCATAAATGACTATTATTTCATTAATGTAATAATGTTGTTTAGCCACTTATTAAATTTGAATACTGTACATAAAAATAAAAACAAAACAGTGATAAAAACAATAAAACTAGTAGCAAATTAAAGTTCTGTCAAATTCGCTTGTTTCATAGTCCATGTCCACTATAGAGTTTTGAAAAAACAAGCATTTTTCACCTGGCCAACACCATGAAAAATATGGTTATCCTCTAGGAGTTTCACTGTTGTCTGAAATTGTCCCATGATAATGTTTAGTATTGCCAAAAATAAAATTTGTGTAATGAAAGGGGTAAGTGTAGGTCGTTTGTACCTGGCCGTGTACGCGAAACAACGAAGTATTGGCGCATGCGCGGATCGGCTAGTCGAAGCGATGGAGGGGTAATTGCCAACCTAAGATGCATGCCTTGCATGCAACGTTGAATAAACGTAACTAGTTCAGCAATCGTGTATTTATGCGTGTATTAGTAATTTGGGTAGTGATATGTTAGTATTATAACTGTTATTCAACAGCTTAAATACGTACAGCAACGTATGCATGACTGGCATTCGGGTGGAAATACACGTTATGAACTCCCCTGAATAAATAAAAATTTTCGACATCGAGATTTCATTCAAAATATACGTTATGATAATTTCTGAATGTAAAAGGTATTTTTCGAAGGAAAAAGAAAGTCCGTGTGTGGATGGGGTGATCAATATAACACATTAACAAAACGTTGGTTAAATACCGGACTTGGTAGGTATATAATGTTGCATCTTCCTAGAATGCAAAACCAAATAAATAAATAAATAAATAAATAAATGCGACACGAAGCTTTTCAAAATAATCCCCTGCCTCAGGTTGCCCTTTACATGGAACTTGTTTCAAAATGTTCATTTTCTCAAAAATGTCTAACAATTTTAATTATCATGCCATAAGTTTAAGACATTTTCAGCACAAGTGAATGTAACTTCAAATTTTTTTCCCTACGCTGGATATGAAATCTAGTGTCGGTACCCAGCGAATTCTCATTGCGCATGCGCCAGGACTTTTGAATATATTTCCCAAGCTGGTTGTGAAGTCTAGTGTCAGTACCTAGCGAATTCTCATTGCGCATGCATAATGATTCAACATGTAATAGGTAGAAGTGCTTTATTCCAACCAAAACTTTCATACCAAGTTTTCAACTCAAATAAATGTAATACCTACAAACCAATAAATTGAATATCTGGGAGGTAGTTAACTCTACCAAAAAGTATTTGATATAAAATGTGTACTTTAACGAGACCTACACTTTTTCTGCAGTAATATTTCGTGCATCTGTTCCAACTCGGCAATAGGTCATTTAGAATAAAGAGCATTTCAGAGACTATTCACAGAAAAGTCAACATATACATTCACTTGTGCTGAAAATGTCTTAAACTTATGGCATGATAATTAAAATTGTTAGACATTTTTGAGAAAATGAACATTTTGAAACAAGTTCCATGTAAAGGGCAACCTGAGGCAGGGGATTATTTTGAAAAGCTTCGTGTCGCATTTATTTATTTATTTATTTATTTATTTGTTTTTGCAATCTAGGAAGATGCAACATTATATACCTACCAAGTCCGGTATTTAACCAACGTTTTGTTAATGTGTTATATTGATCACCCCATCCACACACGGACTTTCTTTTTCCTTCGAAAAATACCTTTTACATTCAGAAATTATCATAACGTATATTTTGAATGAAATCTCGATGTCGAAAATTTTTATTTATTCAGGGGAGTTCATAACGTGTATTTCCACCCGAATGCCAGTCATGCATACGTTGCTGTACGTATTTAAGCTGTTGAATAACAGCTATAATACTAACATATCACTACCCAAATTACTAATACACGCATAAATACACGATTGCTGAACTAGTTACGTTTATTCAACGTTGCATGCAAGGCATGCATCTTAGGTTGGCAATTACCCCTCCATCGCTTCGATTGTTTCGCGTACACGGCCAGGTACAAACGACCTACACTTACCATGAAAGGTTATGTACTAGAATAAAAAAATGTAATTTCTGTAAAAACATCTTTTTGTCCTCTATCGAGTTTTGAAAAAATGCTCCTCAATTGTAGAATTTAGCAATTTCACCTATGCTTATCCTTAACACGATTCAAAGTGCTTACCCAAGTCCACACACCACACTACGTCACTGGAGCATGGATACCCTTGCCTCACATCCTCATAAAAATTGAAACATGAAAAAATAAACACTAATGCAATAAAAGAAAACATGAAAATACACCATGTTATTCTAGTATTGGCTATTTCATTACGTGCTCAAATGAAAACAATTATCTATATTAGTCTTTAAATCATAGGTATCTATTATTTACTCCCATTACCTTTAAGTGCTCCTTCTGCTGCTCTGTAAAATACTCATCCCAAGTATTGAGTGAGAAAAATTCCTTAAAAATCTGCTTGTTTTCGCACAACCCTTGTGGCAGCTTTAAATTTAGACCTTGTATTCGACAATCTTCCAAACGGGTGGACTCCTGGGATGCTTCTGAGGCTGAAGAAGAACCTTCTGATGACATTGTTGAATAATCCAAATCCATTTTAACCTGGACAAAATTATGTATCACTTAATCTGAAAATCTGGTCGAGACTGTTGAACATGTTCTATTTTACTTAAGTTTTCTCGCCGAACTTCATTAAATTATCATAATGGAAAACACTGGCATAAAAGTTCAACTCAGAAATATTATATGTACATACGTTCTAACCTGAAATCTATTTTCGTGAATGAAAACCACTGGAAGCCACCAAACGGATTATTTTCGTGCGAAGTTCATTGATTGATCCAACTTTTAATATTCAATCATTCTTTCGTGCAGTTACAATTGAGATACAAAACTGGCACATGGTGAATTTTTGGTGCGCTACTACTTTCAAACATTTGTGTACCAACCTTGGAGGTGTAGGCTTTAGGTTTTGTCTAATTTCATCGCCCGCCACGTTCGGAATCCTAAGTCTGCATTGCAGATATTACAGAAACTAACCATGGAGGACATGGCGGACGAAACGGGAACCATCTTTAACTCAATATTACCAACAACTTCCATTTGGAAACGGCTGATAAGAGACATCAGAATATAAGTTTTAAAGGTCTGATACATGCGCTAACTATACAGAAAAGATATTACAGATGAACGCTTAATACTGAAATTTTGCTTCTTTATTTGAACTAAACGTCTGTAACGTGCAACTTGAAAAAGCAGTCACGTGATATGGTACGACAAATTGGCAGCAGCAGGCAGTTGTTTTACCATGTTTAGAAGTTAATGCCAACTTTATTCCTTCCTTGTGTCGCGTGTGAAAATCACAGAGCAATGGCGTTAAGTACGACTGTGAAGGTTCATCCCGTAGTTTTGTTTCAAATTGTGGACGCGTATGAAAGAAGGAATGCAGATGCACACAGAGTAATAGGAACGCTACTAGGTAATTAAGTTTGCATAAGCAATCGGTTTACTATTCAACAGCTACAGTACAAGCTGCAATCTTGGGAACTTGGTTTACACGTTTTTGGTTTAAGCGTATGTGAGAGGTATTTTCACCTACTTTTTTTGTTTGTTCGTTTGTTTGGTCCTATCGTGAACAACGCATAGGGACTTAGAACCCTGCTACAATTATGGAACCTGTACCATGACTCGTGATGTATCCGCGGTTAAAGTGTATAGTAGAAAAAAAAAAAAAATCTTTTTCACGTATGCCGTTTTTGCGCGGAGGTCACCATGGATAATAAAGGTTCCTTATTCCATATCAGTTTTGCGATTACGTTTTTTCTATATTAGATCCGAGGTTAGATGGGCTCTATTATAAGCAGCTAAGAAAACTGGTGTTATACAATCAAAAAAGTATTCGTCTAACTAGGCTTGCAAGCGTTAAAATCAAATGAAGGTTAGAAAATTAAGCAATAAAGCTTGACTTGAACATGTTTATTTCTCTTACCCTAAGAATTCATTATACATATATTAACAAAACATTGTTTTCTGTATCAACAAAAAGAAGAAACATTAATAAAGTCATTGTTATCTCATCTCACGTCAAAAATGAATTCGTCTCCAGCATATAAACTATTATTTTGACTTAAACATATAGAGTTTAATACTTGGTGGGCCCTCCGTTCCCCTTTATTATCTCACATAATCTTCTAGGAATTGTTCTCACAAGATTTTCCGTAGTTTCTGCAGTCATTTTCTTCCATTCCTCCATTAAGTGCTTCTTAAGGTCTTTCTTGTTTGATATTTTGTATTTTCGTTGATTTTATTCAAGAATGTGCCATACACTCTCAATGGGATTGATGTCTGGTGATTGTGGGGTGTTTCCATCCATCGTGGTGTGTTATATAATAGCCAAAGCTTTGTGTTCAGTGCTGTGTGTTTGGGATCATTATCTTGAGTGAAGATGTATCCATCTGTAAGACCCATATTGTTCACACTCTTTGGAAGATGTGACTTTAGTATGTTGATATAGAGTCTGTGGTCTATGTTGCCATCAATAAAGCACATCACCTACACCATTCACACTCATACACACCCACACAAGCACAGATCCTCCACCATGTTTAACGGTGGCTGTGAGATTTTTTATTTCCAATTCACAATTTTTCTGCCTCCATATTCTTACTCTTCCTTTGGACACAGCTATGTTAAATTTACTTTCATCAGTAAAAACAACTTTTTTCCAGAAGTCGTAGTCATCATCTGGCATCTGCCAGTCTCTTGCTTCTATTATTCTTGTTTATATATGGCTTTTGGCAAGCTATACTGTTGTTGTATTCAGCTTCATGAAGAATGTTTCTTATGGTCTGTGGATTTACATGTTTTCCTATTTCCTTTTCCACTTAAGAAGCAATCATTGTAGCGCTCACTTTGGAATCTAGTTTCACTTTTCTCAAAATCAGTCATTTTTCAGCCTGATTCATGACTGAAGGGCAGTCTTTTCTTGGTTTGTTTTTGTATGTTTTTCTTTGATTATGTCTGTATATAATATTCTTGACGGTATTAATGGCCTATTTAACATTTCAGCTATTTCTTTGTATGTTGTGCCATTTTAAAGGCATCGTACAGCAATCAGCCTTTCTTCCTCTGTAGTTTCCTTATTTTTGCGTCCCATGGTTTCAATTCTGATGTTCTCAGTTTCACGGAACAGAACATACTGACCACAGTACATGTACGCCAGCTGAAGGAGGGAGAATCATCTAATAGGACAGTTTTGTTGCTGCCTAGTTTGCCAGACGAATACTTGTTTGACCTCCAAGCGTAGTGGGTTTTAAAATTTTATATCATTATTATAAACAAACGGCAATGTTTGCCAATTTTAAGCTTTATTGTTGATAGTTAGCCAATAAAATTTTATAAACCACAGACATTGGCAGTTAACTGATATAAATTTGCAAATAAAATGTGTTAATGTGATACAGTTGAGATGAATACTTTTTTGAGTGACTGTATACTGCAGCCATGTAACATTGTTTTTCTACTATATTAGTATATATTAAATTAGTTCCCCTTAATCGTACCCACCTCCAATATTCTTTTTTTCCTTAACCCTGCATTATGTAAGAAAAAATGAAAATATGTAAACTACCACCATTTCAAGAGTAAACTGCAGAACATGCATTACAGTAAGCCATGAATGATGGATGAGTCACCATCACATGCAGTCTGCCAAATGTAGGAAATATTTGTCTGTTTCACGAGATATTGGCAGTGTTGTCCTAGCCGACTTAACCTCAAATTGGTTCCCTCATTACTGCTTCCGTTCAGACCTTGTGACTGCTCCCACCAATATTACCTTACATGCATTGTCGAGTGAGCTTGATTCCTGGCTGTTGTGGTGTGTCTAAAGTAATACAAATCCAAAGGTGTACACACTGTAAATAAGTGAACATTATTGCTGTTGAGCAATTGTTCCCAAGGTAAAAAGCTGCCAGTATGACCTTATATCTTAAAGCCAGGGTATAAATGGAACATTAAAAATCATTAACATGTATTCATTTCACGTGCAAAAGATCCTTTAGCTGTCCCAATCTTATAAAATAAATCATAATTAGGGCTCGGAAGTTCATGCCCTAAAGAACACTGAAATATGCATGCAAATATGCTCTTCAAAACTTGGAAATATGCCAAGAAATATGCACTATTTAATTAAAACCATTAATGTCCCTTTGCAGTAGACAAGACGAGTTAGTATAAATAAATGAAGTTACCTTATTCCTTAGAGGCTGAAGCAGAAGCGATTCCGCTGCTAGTGTTTACTGCTATATTGCAGTTCACAACCAACACTTTGCACAAATTTTCAACTGTAAAACATCGTCTGTTGTCTCGCAAAACACTTTTGTAACGTGAAAAACTTCTCTCAGCATCACAAGATGTTATTGGGGCATATTTAAATGATGTTATCTGCTTCACAAAGAGAGTCAAGTCTCTTGGTGTGACAGATGGTTTTCTTTCGAGGATGTCTCGAATATCGCACATCTGTTTATAACCAGAATTTTTTGAAATTACATAATTCACTTTCTCTTTTACTTTTTGTCCTATGCTACCAGGAACCGAACTTAGATCACATATTGTTTTTTTCAAATACAGTAAGTGATTCATGCAAAGGAGATCCTACAGCTTCTAATGCCATATGGCTGTTGGCAACAAAGAAAAATGGGCAGATATGAAACTAAGATCCTCTTTTAACCCAGTGCCTGACGGAATATTTTGCACAGTTTCTATTGATGAAGCATCTTTCGAGTCCAATGAATTAACAACCTCTTCAACTATGTCTATGTGCTCAAAATTATATAAAACTGCTTCCACCCATGTTCCCCATCGAATTAACACTGGTGCACGAGGAAGTTGCAAATTAGGTGCTGTTGATCTAAACAACACACTAAATGATTCTTTCCCACTGGAAAGATTTGTGTCCTGTACAAAGAGAATTTTTGTTAATTCTCCTAAAAGAGTTAAGGTGCCATTTGATGCGACCTTGCTGGTATTTTTCATCTAACGAAATTCCTGAATCGCAAATAGTACATTGAATAACAGTGCCTTCTGTGTCTATGAAATCTTGTTTGAATTCCTGAGCCAGAACGATAAGTCGAGCACTGGACACCTTTGGCATGGTAAAATCTAGTAATACACTCGTTTAGTAACGTAACAAAGGACTAACACCAGTTCACTTGCTAACTCAATGTGACTGTTACACAGCTTATTCACTTGCTGTCCATACTCTTACATAACTCTGCGACAATTACCAGAATGTTCTCATTCATGCTGGATCTGCAGTCTCAGCGATTCTTATTAGCTTTGAGCAGAACCCAGAGTCAATTCTTGGAACTATGTGTGTACGGTTACTGCTGTCTCTGTGTGACTTGGAATCCACACAGACAGATGACATTTGTCACAGTAAGAAACTCACGTTCACGAGCAGTAGGCTACTGATTCTGGTGAAATTAAAAGGATAGAATGATATACAATTACAATGAGTCATTGTCAGTTGCATTACTTGTTCTAGGTGTGCTTTCAACTCCCATGCAGCGTTTACTGAAAGAGCTAGGCCTACTCTTCACGTGTTCATAGCAAGCTGAGAAAATGTTAATTAAAAGTTAAATTTTTATATTGATTAAAATCATATAGAGTAAAATGGAAGCAAACTTAAAGAAAAAGTATGATGTGTTGCATTCACATGACTTTCTCTCTCCTGTACTAACCATTCTTACAAACTCTTATTCCTATATCTTTTTCGTGTTAGTTGAGATAAACATTTGTACAAATTATCTTATTGCTTATTTCCTTGTAGGTGCAAGGGGAATATTAGAATACAGTAGGCTTTGTGCAATAGTCAAATCTTATAAAGCTTTGAGATTCCGTTCTCTTTGCACACTTAACATATAAAAAAGTGATCAACTATGTTCCATTTCACGAAAGTTTTTAAGTTTTCCGAAACTCACATACATAACAAGGAGTATCTCTGAAGTGGTTCACTCTACAAAAAAATTTATTCAGACATAAATTGTGTATTTTAGCAATATCTACATTTTTTGTACATTATGATTTGGTCTCTCTGTAACAGCTTACCAGTTATGCAAAAATCATACAGAGTAAATACGACTACAGGGGCTATAGCCAGAAAATTCTAGAAATACATTTCATTTGTCATAAAAATGTCCCAAACATATGACATTTGAATCAAGAGCCATTTTCAAGAAAATCAAAATTTTCGAAAAAAATTTCCATGTTAAAGGTGGTTAAGGTTGGGGCTATTTTCTTCAAAATCTTTGTGTCGCATCCTTGAAAGACATTAAGCTTAAATACCAACAGAATGGTAATTATTATTTATTTATGCCAACCATTCTGGCAGTTTGTCACAATAGCTCAGTGGTTAGAGCGTCCGCCCAGTAAGCGGAAGGTCTGTGGTTCAAATCCCACTTGTGGCATTGAATTTTTAAGTTCCAGTTCTACCTCTTAAATACCAACGTTTGGTTTTTGAGTTATGCTGTCCACAGACTGACACACGTGCGTGTGCACACACAGAGAGAGAGAGACGTTTTTCTAAAAATGGTTTGTTTTTTTATGGAATACAATACTTCCTTCTACTTACCAGTAGAGAAAGTAAAAAGGGGGGAAAGGGGATTATGGGCATGGTTGGGGAAAAAAGGGATAAAGGTACCCAAAAAGAGAAAAAAGGTGCATGAAAAATGCCTCTTGGCAACTAGAAACAAAACTTCACATTGTGGTATCTTTCTGAAGAGCTTAAGTTTACCCTAAGAAAAAAGGTGCACACCTAAAAATCCTAACCTAACCCTGGTGATAGCAGTCGAAGAGGACACTCTTTGAGATAGAAAAAGTAACGGTAAAACAATAAATTAAGGTGTGAAATTAATTAACTTCTGTAAGAATACAAACTGTGTTTTACTAAATGGAAGTTGGGCGGAGGGCAAGTTTGGTGAATATACATGTGCCAGAGATATAGGCCAAAGTGCAGTGGATTATATTTTGTGTAGTGAGGCGTTATTGTCAGTAATTACTAACTTTGATTTTGAATGTGTCGGGCAACAGTCTGCACTTTCTGGAGCATATCACTGTTGTCAAATGTAATATTAGCTGAAGTTCCTAACTCAGAGGAAAATAATAGTGTTATGAAAATGGAGCGCTATAAGTGGATGAATGAGAAGCGTGGAGAGTTCTATTATGCGATATCTCCCGAAATGTCAAAATTATGTATCAACTCAATGTTAAATAAATTTAATGAAAAGCATTGGAGATTTACATATTTGTATTAAAATGGGCAATAACATGAGAAAATACAGTCAGAAAATAAATTTGATTAGTGATTGGTTTGACGAAGAATGTAGGAGTATGCAGAATTTAATCTAAAGGGCAGTGATTCGGTGGAGAGAGAACAATGCGAAGGAAGAAAGAGGAAATGATACAGTTAAAAGACTCATTTTAATCAACTGTCAAAGAGTTAAAAAAGGAACAATGGGGGAGAGAAAGAGCCTGCGAAACTGAGGCTAAAATAATTTCAGGAGGGGCATCTCAGGTCTGGCAGGTAGAAGGTGCACAAGAAAACAGACTAAATGAAACACCATTAAACCAGGTGAATGGTTAAGTTATTTCAAGCAGCTGTTTGAAATGAAAGAAGAGGGTCCTAGGTAGATGGGATTTGGAGCTAGCGTGTGGTTATATAGAAAAGGTGGACAGATCCTTCTCAAATGACAAAGTTGTGAAACTGGTGGGAAACTTTAAAAAGAATAAAGCTGTGGCTATTGACGACATGCCAGCAAAATTTTTGCAGGCATGGTGTGAGGATAGGGCTAGACTACAATGTTTGACTCAAATTTTGATTAAAATTAAGGATAATAAATTAATTTCAAAGAATTAGAGGGTCGCTATAATTCAGCCCATTTATAAAGGAAAGGGAAGTGAAGGGGATTCAGGTAATTATAGAGGAATGGCTCTACTGTCTAATCTGGGGAAAATTTTTACAGGAATTTTAGCAGACAGAATTCAAATTTGGGCAGAACAGCCTTGAGCAACTTTTAATTAAAATGTATTTCACTATATGCAAACTTAAACGTTATTCTGGGAAACACTGTAGCACAAGTAAACAAAAAAGTTATTCTTTATTAACAAGTTGTTTGAAAGCCCCAATATCTGTCTGCAAAGATATACAAAAAATATAGATTTTGATATTATTGCTATAGAAAAACACCAAAATAATTTGAAAGCGAAAATGTGCAATGCATTTACAAACCCATATATTCACTTTTTTGGAAGCTATGTATAACCTCAGAAATTCAAAAAGTTATCTTTTCTTCGTTTCCTCCTGCTTCGTTGCCAGCTTCTTCAAGGAAATTGCTAACCATCTCACATTTTTCTTTTCAAATCAGTAAAGTTGCTTATAGTGAAATAATAATGCATATCGGAGGGGCTTATACACATTTATGCAATGAACAACCATCATGTACTGTACCATTCTGCTCAAAACGTTTTGCTCCATCAAACAGGAGTCACCTACTGATATAGCTCCAATATTCGAGAGAAAATTTTCTCAGAGAGGAGCAACTTATAATTTTTATTGATATAGAAGTGGAGATAACTGCTACCAACCCAAGGTCTCGGAGCAACATCTGTTGCAGACATGAGCATGGGCAGACTTTTTTTCAGGGAGGGACCGCATGTTGGAAGTTTGCAATTCATTATTCTGTTGCCAAAAACTGTAAAAATTGAGTTATAGTATTTGTTACGGATAAGCATGTTAATTTATGCTAAATAAAAAGTGTACTTTACCTCAAAATTAAAGCGATAGTCTGACAGTAATTGATTGCACATTACATTTGTTATTTTCCAATGGGGGACCGCCCCGCCCCCCCCCCCCCCCCCCCCCTTCGCGACGCCCATGGTTGGAGAGGAATATTGCTCACGAGAGGAGTGAATTTTAATATGAGGGCAATCTCTCCAAAATTGGAGAAAAAAGCAAACTCTCCATTTTATTCATATCACCCAATGTCACCAGATACTGCAGACGACTATAAAACAGTTGCCGGCAGATACTGATGGAGGAGAATCCTGCGTCACAGGACTGTGCCCCCTTGTATCTTGAGCAAGATCACTGAGAAGTTGAAAAAGTGGTCATGAAGGCACACTTTCCACTGGCAAAGGCATTAACTTTAAATTTCTGGGTTTCACTACTTACAGGAAGGTTCTTGCTGCCGGTGGAATCGGAAGTTGGTAGTGCAATGTGAGAAGCAATGGTGGTGGAGGCTACAGGGTAAATTTCAGTGCCCGTATCCTGCTTTGGCACTTAGAAATAGAAGTACAAGACTTCAGGATGGAAGGCTGTCAAGCACGGTGGCATTTGCCGGTTTCAGAGAAAGATAAGCACCCTTTAACCTGCAGCTCCTAAATGACCTGGAAAGCCGACGCAAGTCACTGGCTTGGCACCTCGATGGTTCACACAGCTAGGCACAGATGGACAAACCCTATCGTGAACATCCTTACCAAAATTACTTATTTATGCCAACAAACTTATTGCCGGTGCTTTTAAACACACAAGCCGTGTGTATTGCCGATGTTTGAGAGGTAGAATTGTAACTGAAAAATTCAATGTCATAGCTGGGATTTGAACTACAGACCTTCCACTTACCATGCGGTTGCTCTATTCAGTAGCTACTGTGACAACTTGCCAGAATGGCATTGAATTCTCCATAGAATTACATACACTCTGTTCATCTAGAGATTAGAGGAGATATAAACAAAGCACCGGTTTGTATCACTCCGCGGCCACGTGCATTCACAATGGCGCAACACAGTTACCTACCGCTACGTGTAGGTATAATATGCATTTTACACTACTAAAAGGATATATTTACTTGATCCAAATAACATGTAGCACATGGAAATTAACTACTACTTACGTCATCTCTGTCCACAATAACACTTTTTCATTTCCTGCTCACAATCTCGAAACCAATCTCTAGAAGCAGCTTGTGGAGCGAAGTTCGTTTTAAATCTGGAAGATCGGGATCAGAGTTAACTGCCAACTGCACTTTGTTGAAGGTGGGGGTTCATTGTTAACAAAGAACTGGTGAACTTTTCGACAGATTGCAGATCTCACAAATTCGTCCCAAACTACATCCACCATTTATCTGGCACATGAAAGCTTTTGGCCGGGATCTTCACCAACTGACGGTTTTTCTTTGCGTGTGCTGTCAATGCTTGCAACTGACTGACACACCGGTAAACTCGGGTGTTAATTTCATCACGTCTTTGATAACAAGTTCGGGATATTTCTCGCACAACTTGTTAAGCACGTTCAATATTGTTGTCTTTTCACCACTTCGCAACGGTTTGCCGCACTTATGTTTCACAACTCACTTGTTCCGCCATGTTACTTTCATACTGAATAATGCGCGCCCAGAATGAATTAGGCTGGATACAGATTCACTTAACTGTGTATTCTTATACTTTAACTACGCTTAGTACACTTAGTTCATGCTTTAGCAAACGTTAAGTGACATTTCAGACCTTAGTAACAGTATTTCTTCAAGGGACTATTTACACGGCGAAAGCGCCAAGAGGGCGCGCTGTGGCCAAAACGCACGTGGCTTTGTTTACGTCTCTAATGTCTTGATGAACAGAGTATAGACATATGAATCTGTTGAATTTAAGGGTTACTTGCCATAATTAAAGTTATATTACTTATTGATAGGTTAAACAGTTTATTTTAGCGGGACTGGAATTTTATTTTTGCAGCTGGGCCTGTATCGCATTCATTATGCCACTGGCAGGAAGAAACTTGATATCAGCAAAAAGAAGAGGGAAGTGTGCAGTTTCAAAGCCTCTGTTGATATAATGGACACAGTTTATCTGCAGTTCCCAAGAGTTCAAAATGGCCGACACTACACTAAACAGCTGACGAAAGAATCACAAAAAGTAGCCCTGACGACGTACATAATAAAGGCATTTCTAACCTCAAATATCACAGGGTTAAAGTAACATACTTTCAAATGATAATGCTTGAACATAATTACCACACAACACATGATGAACCTACTCACCTTCGGCAAATCTTGTTCTGCAATAATACTTTTGGATAAAATCACTTACGAGTGCTAAATATGGTAATATATATTTAATGCACTACTGTGTAGTGAACAGAAAAATAACAATAACTGCATATATTGCTTTAAAGAATTCAAGACAAAACCATCAAACACGAGCAGTACTCCACAGATTGATTAATTAATTAATACGGCGTCTAAACAGAATCTTGTTTTAAAATCTATCGGTTGGTCTCTCTGCAATGCGTTCATAATCAAGACTTCTGTGGCAACATAACACGCAATAACACCAGCTATGGCCCTAGCTTTACCATGGCTATATGTTACGAACAGTGGCAGCACTAATGCAACCTAACGGATGGAATATCACCAAATATAACCAGACTGCACCATAAGGGGGGGGGGGGGGATGTTAAGGCTGTTTTTTGGAGTATCTCAATAATCTGTGCCTACTTACACCATTTTTTTCCTCCCCATGCATCTAACACTGAAAACCAGGCTTGGAGCTTTTTTAGGCAAAGTTTGTTTGGACAACTGTATACTCCACACCATTTGTAAATGGCAAGTTTTGCAAGATCAGTGCAGCTAAAAATGTTTTCACCTATAAAAAGGCAGGAAAACCATAAAATTCAGAAAGACACTTCATTATGTGCTTGTCTCATATTCCTCCACCAACTGCTTGTACAATATCTTAAACACTAACATCAGTTTATACACATGCTTTAACCTAAACTAACAGGGACTAAATTTTGATAACATGGGACCCTATCATCCTTCTCATAAGCCACCAAACTAACACTGGCTAAATTTTGATAACATAGGACTCTGTCATCCCAATATACACACACTAACCTAGCTCAAGATAGCTAAATTTCAATAACACAGGACCCTGTTATTCCATTCATGTGCACATACTAACCCAGGTGTTGTAACCTAATCCGGGTTAAATTTCGATAACACTCATTCCGTTCATATACATATGCTAACGTAACCTAACGCTCGATAATTTTTCATCACACCAGACATTGTCATCCTGTACCATATACCCCGGGTTTGGCGCACCCGAGGCCCCGAGCCACTCACCATCATTTCACCCCCTCCGTGTTCATTAACTGTTGCCACGTACAGCAGCTTATGTTGCTTCTTATCATCGCCCTCTTGCTCTTCTAGGTTTATTATGATTATTAGTTAGTAAGGCCTTAGTTTTATAACTCCTGTCTCACCAGCACGGATCTTTCCTATCTCCGTGGTCCTGTTCCACGGTTTTGGGCGCGGCGCCCGACTTATGTACTCTTCGGAGGTCTCAGGCGCGAAGGTTGTGAGGGCCCTTCACACTGTCCCCATGTGTAGCCTTAGGTGCGGAGCCCGTCCACACGTCAGGTACACCCACGTAACTCCTTGAGGGCATGGCCGGTGTTAATTTCCTGACGGCCGCGTGCCGTCGGGTTAGTATCACCGGCCGGACGTGTTACCGCTGACGGAATCCCGGTGTAATCAACCCGAAGTCCCCTGAAACCACGCTGACTCCGTTGAGGCAGCGTGGCCTAAAGCGGGGAGCCACAGGCAGTTATTCCTGTGGTGGGGGCATAAAGCCGGGGTGTCGCGTTGTGAACGGTTTACCCATGCGGACAAGCAGTGGAGATCGGAGGGCAGCCCCTCTGAAATGCGCCTTGAGGTCAGTGATGGAGGGGTCTCCATGGCGGCACAGACCGTGGAAATTTTGGTGTCTTTTCTTTGACCCCCGGATGGCAGGCTGACGCCTATGGTTCCGGATGGGGGTCCAAAATGCATCCGCGCAAAACCCCTTTCACTGATGTTTTCTTGGTTATGACCTTGGCGTGTGATGGAAAATCGATGAAGGCTATTAGCCTATTCTACATAAATAAGGAAGTGGACCGAATTTGTGGACCTGTTAAGAACGCAACACGTCTTAGAGACGGTACGCTTCTGTTGGAGACGACTCTGACCAGTCGCAGAAGCTTCTTAAAGCGCATTTGTTGGGATCCTACCCCGTGCGGGTAGCCCCACACAAATCGCTTAATTCCTTTAGGGGAGTTATCACTCCTAGCTTCGACGGCCTCTCTAACGAGGACATTGTCACCTGTCTTTCGGATCAAAGAGTGTGTCAAGCCTACCGTCTGTCGCGAAAGCAGGATGGCAGGGAGATCGCCTTACGAACGGTGTTTCTTACCTTCAAGGGTACTACCTTGCCAGAATATATTTTCTTCTGTTATGAGCGTGCCTCTGTACGTCCATATGTACCGAACCCTATGCGCTGCTTCCAGTGTCAGAGGTTCGGACATACAAGGAACTCGTGCGCGCATCCTGCTATTTGTGAGCGTTGCGGATTACCAGCACATGAAGACACCGCCTGCACACGGGACCCCTGCTGCGTGAACTGTGGAGGGAAACATACTTCTAGCTCGCGTCAGTACCCATAGTTTTCTGATGAAAAGAGTATCCAGGAGTTACGAGTTAAGGAACACCTAACGTTTCTAGTAGCGCGGGGGCGCTTCGAGCAGCTTAAACCTGCGAACACCACCGGTTATGCGTCAGCTGCCCGCCGCCCTCCTGTGACCACTGTGGGCCTGCAACACGTGCCTGTTTCGGACGCAGGCACACAAACCGACTGGTCAGCGAGCACTCCTCCACAGCGTCGCCCTAATCCTGCGACTACATCTATCGCAGTGCAGACGCCAGCTCTCGAACCGTCACCATGTGCCACCACTTCTGTGGACAGACCTCACGTCCTCAATGAAGTCCCACTCCGCGAGCCGTAGGGGATCTTCGGACTCCCAAACACCAGAGGAGTCGTCTGGGGACGGTGAAACTCACTTCATTGATCCCAAGTGCGCCAAGGCCAAAAGAAACAAGAAGAAAAAGATAAGAGTGGCCATTAATCTCTTTTTAATATAGAAATAATCCAGTGGAATGTTAATGGGTTCCGGGCACGTTCTCCGGACATACAGCACTTAGTCTTTCAACGAACTCCATCAATTGCCTGTACAAGAAACCCCCTTGAAGCCTCATCACGCATTACATCTTCGTGGTTTTGGGCATTTAGACATGACTCTGCAGCTGATCGGCGCGCAAGCGGTGGTGTTGCTACTCTGGTGGCACATAACATCTCTGCCACCAGCATCCCGTTTAACACACCGTTGCATGCTGTAGCGGTGCGAGTACAGTTGCAGGGTCTGAGCCTGTCTGTTTGCAATGTCTATCTGCTACCTGCAGTGTCGTACAACAAAACGATCTTCGGGCTCTTTTGACATAGATACCGCCACCATTCCACTTTCTAGGTGATCTTAATGCCAAAGATACCCTTTGGGGCTCCGATACTGACGATGCTCGTGGGTCCCTTGTAGCAGACGTGTGCGATATGTCCGGCTTACCTTTGTTAAACACTGGTGCCCCTACATTTCTATTATCTGCCTACGGTACACACTCCGCCATAGGCGTTTCCTTTTGTAGCCCATCCTTAGTGCCTGTTCTTAATTGGTCGGTCCTTTCCGACTTATATGGCAGTGATCATTATTCCATTAACATTGACCTATCTGGCCACCATCCTGTGCCAACACGACACCCTCAGTGGATTACTTTCAAGGCTGATTGGGGGAAATTTCGGTCCCTCATTCACCTACGCGACAATGGTTTTGACACCATTGATGAAATGGTAGAATATTTTACCTCCTCCATCTTGCTCGCGGCAGATTCCAGCGTTCCTGGAAGTTCCTCTACGCCACGACACGTTCCCGTACCGTGGTAGACCGAGGAATTCCGTTTGGCTATCAAAGCACGTAGGCGTGCTCTGCGTGCTTTCCGCCTGCATCCTACGGAGACAAATGTTATTTCTTTTGAACGCTTTCGTGCGAGGGCACGTTTTGTACTTCGTAGTGCAAAACTTAGCTCCTGGGAATCTTGTGTCTCTTCCCTTTCCCGTCGCAACTCTGCAACACAGGTGTGGACTGCTGTTCGGCGTATGTACGGCAAGTGTCGCCGGACGATAATACCCGGTCTTGCCGTACAGGGATGCTCTTACACCCACGAGCAGGCTATTGCCGACGCCCTCGCACTCTTTCACTGTTGATAGCCAAACCCAAAGCTACAATACCGCCTTTTTACGCATCAAGGAATCTGCGGAGCGGGTAGTCCTCAATTTTAAAAGTGACTCTAGTGAACCGTACAACGCTCGTTTTACGGAGGTGGAGCTAGCCCATGCTTTGTCTCTCGGGAAGGACTCTTCTCCTGGGCCTGATGACATTCACCGACAAATGCTGCTTCATCTTCCACCTGAGGCTGTCACCTTCCTACTGAATATCTACAACCGTATCTGGCTTCAGCAGGTTTTCCCTTCCTGGCGCGAGGGTATTGTCATCCCCATCCCTCGGCCCGGGAAGGACCGGACACTTCCTTCTAGCTCCCGCCCTATCTGCCTGACGAGTGTCGTTTGCAAGACCTTGGAGCGGATGATTAACACTCAGTGTGGTGGTTAGAGACGAATAACCTGCTGAGCAATGTTCGGTGCGCTTTTCGTCGTCATCGCTCCAGTGTCGACAACCTGACACGCATGGAGGCTTATATCCAGAATGCCTTTCTCATGAAGCAGCTTGTCGTATGGGGTCTTCTTTGACCTGCAGAAGGCCTACGACACTACATGGCGCTATGGTATCTTCCGTAATTTACACGACTACGGTTTACGCGGCTATCTAGCTCTCTTTGTTTTTAATTTTTTACAGCTTCGCCGATTTCGTGTCCGCATTGGCCATACGCTCTCCTAAGAACGGATCCAGGAGAATGTTGTACCCCGGGGGTCGATTCTCAGTGTAACGCGTTTCGCTGTGGCCATCAACGGCATCGCTATTGTTATTCGTAGTGGAATCCCAATGTCACTGTATGTTGACGACTTTGCGATATACTATCGCTCTCATAGTTCAGAACACATCGAACGTAACTGCAGCTGGCTGTAACATCTATCGCCGAGTGGGCATTTCGCACCGGCTTTCAGTTCTCCCCTGCGAAAACACAATGTGTCCACTTCCATCGACTTCGTGGCGTACACCCTCCTGATCTTTATTTGCGTGGTACACGTCCTCCATTTGTTCCGCACCTGAAGTTCTTGGGCTTACACCTCGACAGTAAACTTACATGGGAGCACCATATTCGTTTTCTGCGTGCTTCCTGCGATCGTTCGCTTCGGATACTCGGGTTTTATCTGGGGCATCTTGGGGCGGCGATCACACGGTCATGTTGAGGTTGTATCGCTCACTGGTCCGGTCCAAATTAGACTACGGCTGTTTTATCTATGGCGCCGCTTCCGCCTCTAAAATCCGCCTTTTAGACACAATACATCACAGTGGTATCCATCTCGCTACTGGGACTTTCCGTACAAGTAGAGTGGATTGTCTATATGCTGATTCTGGTGAAACCCCACTGTCTGTCCGACGCTCGTTGTTACTTTGTTGCTAGGTGGCAAGGTTGGCCGTTCATCCAGGTCATCCTTCGTTTCCACCCGTAATGCGTCCATACCTAGTGTACTGTTATACGCGGAATACAACTATCTCCCGTCCAAGCGGCATCAGGTTTCGAGAACTGCTGACCGCACACGATCTACGACTGCCAGCTGTAGAGCGACATTCACTTGGCCGATGCCCTCGCTGGCAACTCCCACATGCCCGCTTTGACCTGGAGCTGTCAAGCTGTGCGAAATTAGCTACCCCTCACTCGGTATTTCACCGCAGTTCTGAGCCGATACCGGATTTATACTCCGGTATTTACTGATGGCTCACAGATGGGTAGTGTGACGGGTTCCGCTTTTGTATACAATGGCGATGTTCACACTTACTGCCTTCCAGACGCCAGTTCAGAATTTACCGCCGAGCTGTTTGCCATATTTTCTCCTCTTCTTTTTATTTCCAGTTCAGGTCCTGGAAGTTTTATCATCTGTTCTGACTCTTTTAGCGCTCTCCAGGCCCTGCAACAGTTTATCGGCACCTCGGCATTGATTGTTAAAATCCAGACGTTGATCTCACAACTACTGTCTCGCGGATACCAGTTTGTTTTTACGTGGATCCCAGGCCAAGTGGGTATTCCAGGCAACGAGGCGGCGGATGCAGCTGCGAAGTCTGCATGTCGCCTTCCGGAATATTCCATCCATACGCTGCCCTATATATACCTTGTTCCACTCTTAGGTGACAGTATGGAGTTAAATGGGATATATCTGTCTCTATCTAGCGCATACAAGTTGCCATTAGCCTCGTCCTTTTCTACCCTCGCAATGTTGCCGGGTTCCTAATAGGATGGTATAAATATTCAGTTGTTATAAATTTCAGGCTTGAACACATTATACTACGCAGAATTTTTTTCTGTATCAGGTTATATCCTTTTTAGAGTCATTATACATTTCTATAGGCCCATATTTCTTCAAAAGAAGTTTTTTTCAATAGAAGTCCGATATGTGCTGTTTCTATACTCATCATGCACTAACAAACTAACTGCTAGAATGCGTCTATATTTTGTTCTTAGGTAGAGTAAACTATAGTGCTACTACCTGCCCATTTTGAATTCTCTATGTTTACTCAGTTAAGTGTTATAGTTTTTTATAAATTAAATGTTGTCGGAAAATTTTATACCTGTGCACTGTAAAAGTTACGCAGTGTGAAACGTTTTTGTTATTGAGTTTACATCAGGGAACCAGCGAGAACAAATGAGACGAGGGTTGGAGAAAGTTTTTAAAATAAACCAAAAGACTGTAACTTCTTTCATCGAGTAGGGCAAACAAAAGGTATTCAGCGTATTCTCGCGCCGGGCCTTACACAGAAGATAGTATAAGGAGCAGCACTAGCATTAGTTCGAAAGAAATCGTGTGTGTAACTGTGTGGAATCTGTGAGCTGTTATTGCGTTATTTGTTTAATAGTTTCATAAATATTTGTAGTTATGGAAGGGGAAGCTAGGAAGAGACGATATATTGGTAAATTAAGAAGTAAGGAACGCCAAATAATTATGAAGGTGTTAGATTATTTTTCAAGTAAAATGCGTGTAAGGCAGTAAAAGAAACAGCTGAGGCTATCGGGTGTTCAGAAGCAGTAGTGTATAGGATTAAAAAGGAAGTAATGAAAGGACCTCTAAGAGTGCCATCGAAAAAGAAAGCAAAAAGGGCGGGGAAAAAAAAGAAGTATATAGTGAATAGTGCAATGTGGAGTGCGGCGAATTGTTCATTCTTTACAGTTTGCAAATATTCCACCCACGCTGAATATAATTTTGTCACGGATCAACAGTGATTAGACTTTACCAAATTTCTCAAGGGCCACTCTTAGTCGGTTCTTACATGATTTGGGGTCCGAATATGAAAGAAGGGGTAACAAGTGCATATTAATAGAAACAGACGATATCGATATCATCAGATGGCGACATAAATATCTAAAAGACGTAAAAAGGTTTAGGGACCAGGGGAAATCAATTGTTTATACAGACGAGTCATTTGTAAATTTAGGTCATACAGTGACAAAGGCGTACAGTGACAAAGTTAAAAGTGTCCGTCAAGCAGCAATTGAAGGACTAAGTACAGGACTCGGCCACCTCGGGATCGCGTGCGGAGAAAGATTCGCAACTATAGCGCGTCTCACCCTTAAAAGACAGTACACGTTAAATGGAGCGCACTGTTGCAACATGTACTAGTTGCGAATCTTTCTCCGCGAGCGACTCGAGGTGGCCTGAGTCCTGTACTTAGTCCTTCAATTGCTGCTTGACGAGACGGGCACTTTTAACTTTGGTATCCCTCCACGCCTTTGTTATTGTATGACCTAAATTTACAAATGACTCGTCTGTATAAACAATTGATTTTCCCTGGTCCCTAAACCTTTTACGTCTTTTAGATATTTATGTCGCCATCTGATGATATCGATATCGTCTCTTTCTATTAATATGCACTTGTTACCCTTTCTTTCATATTCGAACCCCAAATCAGAGTGGCCCTTGAGAAATTTGGTAGGGTCTCATCACTGTTGAACTGTGACAAAATTATATTCAGCGTGGGTGGAATATTTGCAAACAGTAAAGAATGAACAATTCGCCGCACTCCACCTTGCATTATTCAATCATATTGCGTTAACCTAGCGTTTTGTGTAGTCCCGCCCTTTTTGCTTTCTTTTTCGATGGCGTTCTTAGAGGGCCTTTCATTAGTTCCTTTTTAATCATACACACTACTGCTTCTGAACACCCGATAGCCTTAGCTGTTTCTTTTACCGCCTTACTTACACACATTTTACTTAAAAAATAATCTAACACTTTCATAATTATTTGGCGTTCCTTACTTCTTTATTTACCAACATATCGTCCCTTCCTAGCTTCACCCTCCATAACTACAAATATTTACAAAAATATTAAACAAATAACGCAATAACAGCTCACAGTTACACACACGGCTTCTTTCGAACTAATGCTAGTGCTGCTCCTTATACTATCTTCTGACGCTGAATAGATGAATACCTTTTGTTTGCCTTACTGGATAAAAGAAAGAGGTTACTGCCTTTTGGTTTATTTTAAAAACTTTCTCCAACCTTCCTCAACATTTGTTCTCGCTGGTTCCCTGATGTAAACTCAATAACAAAAAAGTTTCACACTGCGTAACTTTTGCAGTGCACATATATAAAATTTTCCGAAACATTTAATTTAAAAAATTATAACACTTAACTGGGTAAACATAGAGAATTCAAAGTAGGCAGGTAGTAGCACTATAGTTTACTCTACCTAAGAAAAAAATATAGATGCATTCTAGTAGTTAGTTTGTTAGTTAGTGCGTGATGAGTGTAGAAACAGCAAATATCGGACTTCTATTGAAAAAAACGTTTTCTGAAGAAATTTGGACCTATAGAAATGTATAATGACTCTGAAAAGGATATAACCTGATAGAGAAACAAATTCTGCATAGGATAATGTGTTCAAACCTGAAATTTATAACAAATGAATATTTATACCATGCTATTAGGAATCTGGCAACAGAGCGAGGGTAGAAAAGGACGAGGCTAATGGCAACTTGTATGCGCTAGATAGAGACAGAGATGTCCCATTTAACTCCATACTGTCTTCTAAGAGTGAAACGCTATATAGTACATGTTGCAACACTGCTCTCCATGTAACGTGTACTGTCTTCTAAGGGTGGAACACGCTTTTGGATGTGCATAAGTACTTTCGTCGCCATCTATTTACTCACTGGCAGCAATCTTGGGAAGCATTAGCTAGCACTCAGTTACGGACAATAAAGGACACTGTACAACCCTGGCAGACCAGCTGCAGGGATTCCAGGCGAGAAGAAGTGGTTTTAACCTGCCTGAGGATAGGCCACACTTGAGCTACGCATGGACATCTTTTGCGTGGTGATCCTGAGCCTGTCTGTGCGACGTGCAACGTTCCACTCTCCGTCGCACATGTCCTTTTTTATTGTCCCCAATACAGTCGTGAGGGCCAGTCCATAGGTCTGGGTGTTACCCTGTGCTCTGTTATAGGCAACGACCCAGTAGCTGTAAATATAGTACTGTGGTTTGTTGCCAAGATTGATTTTGGCAAGCAGGTGTAAGGTGCGTTTATCTTGGCGGATTTAAATTTTTTAGGCGTTTTAATTATGGTGTTTTTATCTTTTTAACTGTTACCAGCTAAAGTTTTTAGCAAATCACGTTTTACCTGTTTTAATTTTTAGTCATTTTTAGCTCACATTTTTGTGGTTTTAACATTGATTTTTTAGTTATTTTATCTTTGACTTTTTAATTTTTAAAGGGGTGAGCTTTTAGTAGTAGTTTGATTGTTTTTATTCTTGGACTTCGAGCCCTAATGACCTAGTTGTCGACGGGCCCTTAAACACAACTCACTCACTCATGGTACCTATACACACACAGTAATCTAAGCATCATAACCTAACACAGGTTAAATTTTGGTAATACAGGTTCCTGTGAGGCATTGAAGTTTGGCTGACTGTTGAAAAGAAAGAACAAAATCTGATGTGTTGCACCTTTCTCTACTCTTGTACTATCCATTCCCACAAACTCTCATTCCTCTATCTTCATGTTAGTTGAGATAAAAATTTGCAGAAATTATCTTATTGCTTATTTCGTTGTAGGTGCAAGAGGAATATGGGAATACAATAGGCTTTGAGCGATAGTAAAATCTTTTAAAGCTTTGAGATTCCATACTCTTTGCATGTCTAAGATATAAAAAAATGAATAACGATCTTCTATTTGACAAAAGTTTAAGTATTCCAAAACTCACACAAGTAACAAAGGATATCTCCAAAATGGTTCACTCCATAAAAAAAATTATTTGGAATAGTGTTTTAGCAAGATCTACATTTTTTTATAGTAAAATTTGGTCTATCTCTTACGGTTTACCAGTTATGCAAAAGTCATCCAGAGTAAACAGGGCTACATAGGCTATAGTCAGAAAATTCAAAATATACATTTTATTTGCCTTAAAAATATCTCAAACATATGGCATTCCAATCAAAATCATTGGAGTCATTTTTTAAAAATTTTCCATGTAAAGGGTAGTTTAGGGTGGAGGAATTTCCCTCAAAATCTTCGTGTCGCATCCTTGGAGCATATTAAACTTAAATACCAACTTTGATTATTAATTGACTTTTCATTTTTTATTTATGCTGTTCACAGAGACACACACACAGATCTTTACCTAAAAATGCCTCAAAACATATATTTCCGGTGAAATCTCGACATTGAATTTTTTGATGGAATGCAATATTTCTATTTATTATATGTAGTAGAGAAAGTAAAAAGTTCAAGTGTTCAAAATGACATTGCAGAACTGTAACATACTGATAAACTGAAGATACACATGAAGCGTTAGCATCTACAAAGACATTCTATCTCCTAATAGAATGGTGTTCTAAAAATGTAGAGATGCTTAATGTCTTGAAGTATAACAGCTTCATGTGTTTTCCTTCTTCTGATGAGTGATAATTTTATGTGCTTGTTTGTAATTCAATCAATCAGAATAGAGGAAAGAGAAACTGTTAAATTAGTTGAATAAATCATCACCTAATTTAATTTAAAAGGTGGGTCAATTAATAACACTAAACAACACTTACACCTTTTAAATTAAATTAATTATAACAACACTGTTTTCAAACTTCTATGAAAGGAAGGTTTAAAAAAAAAACTATCACTTTTTTTTTTTTTTTTTTTTTTTTTTTTTTTTTTTTTTAATATACCTTATTTGAACACCTTTTCCCTTTTTTCATCTGAAGTTTGCACCTAAAAATCCTAATCCTGGTTATCAGGCACTTCTTAGGAAGCAGCTGTTGATATGCCTAGCATGTTTCCAAATGGGGGGAGGCAATATCCTGCTTGGTTATGTGCCATGTCCCATGTAAATCTTTGAATGACAATGTACTGGAAGGAGTGCCTGCATGTTGTATCCACCCTTATTTTTGAAATTTTTGTCAGGTTACTGTAGCCAGTTTGACCTGATGGAGCTAAGGGCACCAATAGTGTTGGATGTGCCTTTATTTATGGAACCAAACCACATACATTTGATTTTCTAGTAGCACTTCCATTTATAGTGCAGAGCTGTATGATGTATACAGAGTACTTTTATATATGCACCATCCTATCGTACAGCGTATCCAGGGTGTCTTTCATTTTTTACACACTTCTGGTTTTAATGTGCAGGTGAATGAATTCCTGGTCACTTTGACTTTCTGGAAATTTAAATGGCAGATTTAGCACCAAAGATAGCAACCACAGAGTCAGCATTAAAATATCCTGTGCTACTTTGGAAGATGTTAGGCTTGAAGTGTGAAGAGCGGTGCTGTCGTGCTGCCACAAAGAGTGGCCAGCAGTCTGTGGGAATAACCTTCGAGCAGTGAGGAAAATTCTGATAAACTGGTAGCCTCCTCTCATTTATCTCTTTGCAAGGAGATGAAGGGCATTGCTCCATTTGTCTTCTGTGTAGCAAGGATCTGTTGGTCGGTCATGTGATGCTAGGGTGTATTTCACTATCACATCTTCAGGAGTCTGCAACTGCTGGTCAGTCTTGTAGGGGTCCTGACAGGTGATAACCAAGCGATCAAAGGTGTATTGAACTTTATATCAAATGTAAAATTCCAACTAAGATATCAAGAGTGTTATAGATAGACCTCGGACTTTTAGGTTCTAAAATTGCAAAAATAGGTAAACAAAAAAGACATTTTTTTATTTCCTATTACAAATTAGCTGAAACATTTGACTGTCTTTATTGTATATATCCATAATTAGAGTTGTAGTAAACAATAGCACCTTTTCTAAATTTTCTGAAACTGCATTGCTTGTCAGATAATACCATCTTTGCCGAAAATTAGCGTTCTGATGTGACCGGAGGAAAATGTTGGTATTAGAGGCAAGGGAACAGCACATTCATGTTCAGGTGTTTTGCCAGACAAGAAGTCAGCCACTGTGCAGAGAACTGTCAGTCCTGTGTTTTTTTGAAGCACTGATTTTAGTTTTTCAAAACTTTTTCACCAACATAACCAGGAACCAAGTTGATTTTTTCTGTCACCTCTTCTATCAATCCCAGTTGCATGTAGACCGGTTTGCCAGAAATACATAATGTGATTTAATGAATGTAATATCATGGTCAATTGTTGGTCCTGCATTAAAAAAAAATAATTTTGTTGTACGATGCTATCAATTGCCAAGATCACACAGCATCGTCGGTGTGCTCAAATTTTGTGCTACAGGAGTTCTTTTACATGTCATCTACTGACATGGAGCTGTCCTTTTTAAACACACTTCAAAAACCATCAGTCTGGGCTGGATTTGAACCCACAACCTTGGGATTGATAGGCCAGTGTCTTACCAACTGAGCCACCCAGATTGACATTGGGTCCTGCAGAAGTTCTTTAGCTGAAGTAATGCTCACTGCATCCTCCCTCAGTTTCAAAACAATGTTCTTGATGTCCTCCAAATGCTTGCTGTAATATTCTATGACCTGTAACCACTTTTCCCAGCGGGTAAGAATAGGTTCTGGTGGAAGTGGAACATTGGGAAGTTCCTCTCAAAATAATTAAATCCTTGTAGGTGCTTTGATAAAAACTTCTTTAATTGTGGAAACCACCTTGTTCACTAGTGGATATTCAAGATGTATCAGCTACGCGATTCATAGTATGGGCAAGACGAGTAATATGGAGCAAGGCAGGATAAAATGCAATCTAATGGCAGCAATCATATAGGGTGCTGCACCAGTGTAGATTACTAGCACTTTATTTTTATGTAAGTTGTTGAAGTAGAGCATTATTAACAAGGTGGGCAACTGTTTCCTGATTGATCTTGTTTAGCTCCTTGCTGCAGATCAAATGGGGTACAGATGGCACATCAGGATCTAATTTTCCACCCATTAAATTGACTACACATCGACTTGATCTATCAGTTGCCTCATTGACAGGGATTCATATGTATTAATTACCTATATCTTCTCTTACCCTGCTTAATGTTTCTTTGTATAAGAATGTCAATAGTTTTTTCTCAATGTGGATTCTGGTGGAATGCTGCGGTGACTGTATTTCTCTAGGAAGCTTTTGAACTTACAATTTTCAAGTGCATTGAATGGAATGTTTGCTGCAACAATGGCTTAACACAAATCTGAATGAAATTCATTTTGGTTTGTTGCGCTTGATTGTTGAGTGGCCATGAACATTTGTTTAAAATTTTATTTCCTTTGTAAATTTTATTAATGCTCGACTCCTCTAATATGCTAGGTTAAATGTGACCTTTGTTCACAACGTACCTCAGAATAACAATAAAATATAATTAATTTCATGAAGTACTTATGAATGAAATCTTCTTAGCAAAATGAGGTAGCCCTTACAGCAAGCATTCATAGTTTATTTTAATGTGAAATTTACAAAATAGAAATTTGTTTCAGAATTATTTACTCTGAAGCTACTCGATACATGGAGTATCCTGCATTTTCAGTTATTCTTAAGGCAATGCTAATTAGTGTTACATAAATCTATAAAGTTTACTCACCTCATTATAACACACATTGCAGTGAAGAATTATTCACTGCGATGTGTGTTATAACGAGGTTACATCTGTTCAGAAGTTTGGAAATTCTTTTATTCATTGCCGAATCAGAGATGATCTGGAACTCTGTACTTTTGGCATGTTTTACTTTTCACTAGATACAATGTCTTCACTCTGAAATCTCAATGAATAGAGAAGACGAACTGTGTATTATTCACTGTGATTGTCAAGGCACAGCTGGCTTACAGGTCACACATTTGTTCTTGGAACGACCTGCTGCAAAGGAGTAGTAAGCCGACCCTCAATAACACGTCAGCAAAATAGTTCATGTTACAGTAATACACAGCTTTACTTCCTTCTGTTACATTTGTGAGTACAGCTGACTGCAAAATTTTTGTGCTGTATGAATGGATGCAAGTGTTTTAAGGAGTGCTACTTAGTTACATACAGTTTGTCCAGATTGTGGTGACACTCCACATGCGCAAGAGAGGAGATATTAAGCAGAAGTGACTGGAGTGGTGGGGAACAAGAGAGTGATATCTCAACTCATGCAGTCACGCACAAGCGGTGTATGTTATAAACAATTATTGTCTAATAAGGAAAAATTTAAGCTATTAACAGTGAAGCAACAAGATTCTAAAAAATGTGGCATTTATCAATTTAGCTGTTTAGATTGTGATAAAGTTTATATTGGTAAAACTAAACGTCATCTAGAAACCAGAATAAAAGAACATTTTAGAAATATTAAATATAAACAAACTGATAAATCAGCTGTGGCAGATCATTTTTGGTCATTTAATCATGAAATTAATCCAGAAGTTAAATTATTAAAGCAATTAAGTAATCCTATAGATTTAATGGTTTGGGAAAAAAATTTTATTTTAAAAAACAGGAACCGTGTCATGAACTTCGAATTACCATCTATTTATAAATTTTTGTTTTCAGAGATTGGTAAATAAAAATTGAATAAGAGTAATTGTTTTTCAGAAAAAATAAAAGATTGTAGCTTGGCAACGAATTTGTTTATATGGCTTTGAGAATGAGCTGGACACAGCTTGAAACCCAGGGTCAGCAAATAATACTAAGATAAGTGAAGTTTTTAGTTTCTAATTTGTTCTCACTTTAGAATTATTGTCTAGTTATCACAGTGGGAGTGAGCAATACACTGATTCCCACCTCTCCTATTATGCAAGTGAGCACGTCTCTTCTATTGCGCATCTATGCTTCAGGAGTGGGGGAGTGTCATGACAATCTGGACAAACTGTAGTCATGTGTTGGTTACTAATGTGATAAGGCCTCCTATAGTGTCAAAAATAAAATGAAAACCTCTACGTAGCAGAAGTTGAGAGATTATTGCTAATGTTTATGAGTACATGAAGGAGGAAGTCAAACATACATTTTCTCCATTGTATTTTAAAGAAATTCAGAAGGTGCAAGAAAGAGTTTCTGCAGCCACCAAGGTATCGCACAGTTCAGTTCACAGAAGCATGAGCGAAAAAAGTAAGCATGAAATGGAAGAAATTTCCTTTGGTACCCTGAAAAAGAAGCACACTGTCCCCAAAAAGAATTACTGAAATCAACTATTTCCAAAAGTGTGTAATTTGACACTTTCCGTGCTGAGGAAAAGACTACACCTAAATTAAAAAGACTATTACAAAAATTGCAAGAGACCATCAATTTTCAAGGTTAAGTCACAACCCTTCAAAATGGTATTTAAAAAATTGGGCTTTAAATGGAGAAAGACAAGAAATAAAAGGTGTGTTCTAATTGAAAAACAGAATCGTTCATTGCACGAGACCTATCTGACTTGTCTTCCTAAATACAGAGCTGGAGGATGCCCAATAGTTCATGAAGACGAAACCTATATAGCAGTCACACTGTTCCAAAATTTTGCCTGAGGGCAGCACTTCAGGTTTCATGGCACCCGTATCCAAAGTGGAATGGCTGATTATAGTACATGCAGGTGGAAACTTTGGGTTCATACCAGATGCTCTCCTTATTTACAGATCCCAGCAGAAAACAGGAGACTTTCATAAAGAAATGAGCACTGAAAACTGCACCAAGTGGCTTCGCACAATGTTAATTCCAAACTTACCTCCTAACTCTGTTTTAGTAATTATTGACAACGCGTCCTACCATAATGCACAGTTTGACAAACCTCCAACATAAAATTCTTTTTAAAAAGCTTTGCAATACTGGCTACAAAATCACAACATTCCATTTGATGAGCACAGCACGAAGACACATTTGTATGACTTAATCTTAGCCAATAAGCCCGTTCAGAAGGAATAACGACACAACTTTAAGACTTCCACCGTACCACCCAGATTTGAATCCCTTTTAATTATTGTGGGAGACATAAAGGAATGGGTAGCTGCCAGAAATGTAACATTTAAATTAAGAGATGCAGGTAAAGATTTCAGGAAATTGCGCAAACAGAATGGGAAAAGACCTGCCATCATGTCAAAAAAAAAATTGAACAAGGCTACTGGGATAAAGATGCCATAGTTGTAAAAAGGATTGAGCAAATTACTATCCAAGATTATAGAATGGAAAGCAGAAACAAGGATAATTAAAATGACAGCAATTCAGATGGGGAAGAAGACAAGGGAGAAATGTCAGGAAAGAAAGAAATAATAGAAAGTTAATTGGAAACAGCTATCGAGGCTGTTAGTGTGTAATACATGTGGCTGGTACTTCTGGAAATGTTACAGTTTACTTTGTAGTACTGTGCTACTCCAGCTCAGAAGTATGTGCGTAAACATATAAACATCTCACTGCAGGCTGTACCTACCTCTCAATGCCAGTTTTCCCAGTAAAGGTGCGTATAAAATATTAATTTGTCAAAGTACGACTGGCATACAGGCTTACATAGTGTTTCCATATTGCCAAGTGTAGAAACTGAAAAATGTAAGATGGTAAAAATAGGTTGTAATGTGAGATTAGGTATTTTTAGGTTGTATAGGACCGCCATTTTTGAACATATATTTCCATAATTAGTATATATACGGCTTTTATGTTTTATATATCATGAGGAAACAAATAGGGTTTTACTTAAGATCTGAGGTCTAGTTATAGATATCCAGATTTCATACCTAATGGCCAAAGACAAGATTTCTGGTGATAATTATTTGAAAAATTTGCATTAATTTTGCACAAATTTTCGGGTAAAATTAATACACATAGACGTTACTGAAATTGAAATTAACAGGTACGTAATATTATTGTAACATTATTGTTCAAAAGTTCTCCAAATTAAAACATTTATTTTATTATTATGACATGAATCACTACATATATAATGCATGAGGCATCAGGGCCATTGCCCATCAATCAGCATCACCAAATTGCAACATACGAGTTGTGACTTTCATTTTTCATAGTTTTCCTTCTGTCTGTTACAACCAAGTTATATGTAGAAAAAACTATCTCGCTGTCAGCATTTGATACTGGTAACCAAAGACATTGAAGGGACTTTCCACAGGTAAGGTGGTAACATTCACCTTTTGCTTTTAATCTTTAGCACTCATACACCAGAATCTTTCCAGTCACCAGTCTGAAAGCAAAAGTCTCTGAACATCACAACAAGCCTCTTTAAGTTTATTGCAGTGGGTTTGAAAACATGGAAATGTGACCTTGTGAGATAACCTTTTATTGTGGCCTCATCGATTGCATTGTCAGGCAGCTTTCTATGTCACTGCCAATACTATTTATTTTGTAGTATTGTTACAAGTTGATATCAAAAGAAGCTGGATTATTAAATTCGTAGGAATTAGATATCACTTCTAAACTATGTCAAATGCATGCAAACCAATTTGTTCTGTAACTGAACAACTTTCTCATTTATCGTTAAAAACAAAAGCTCTTGCCTCTGCTTACGGCCCTTTTTTCTAAATTAGTCTTCATTTCTGTTTGCTGTGATTAGTTCTATATATTTCTGGAATATTTTACTTTTGCTAGGAGTTTTGTTATATATTCATCTTTATATCTGGCTTTTGCCATGTTTTTTTATAATGGTGCTGGTGATCTAGTAGTTGAGGGTCCTTAAATATACATGAGATATTCACTGACAGCAGCAAAATTGGTGGAATCGTTGGATCAGGAGTAGCTATAGACAGGGGCGGTGTGTCCTATGTGTTCAGTGGTTCAGTGAACCCCCGGAAAAAGATTGTTCAAATTATAAATGTATATATTTAAACAATCATTATTTGTTTCTTTCTCATGTTAGGTAATTTTATGTGCATTTTCTAGTTATTTTATCGTATGAAAAAATTTCAAGTCGTTCAGATAGCATGCATACGTGCCAAAGCTTGCCCTTACATTCCGGAGGTTCAATTATTCTGTTTTGAACCTCCGATTGTAAGCTTATGGGTGCTCTTTCGGCAGGAAGAGGCAAGAGGGGAGGTCGCTAGGTATACGTGGATATGCGCTGGTCTGGGAACCAGCTCCAACTCCAAGTTGGACTGGCAGAAATGCACAAATTGAACCGAACTACAGCGACCCAACCAGAATTAGCACGTGTGTTTTCACTGTAACAATGGAGTGATTGTCTACTATAGTTTAACTGTATTTTACTGTATTCAGTTATTTACTTGTGCTTTAGTGTTCATATGCTATTCATTTGTTCTTCGAGTTATTTTCAAAGAAGAATGAATAGTTTTCAATATCTTTTAGAAACAGATTTCTCAGTTTTAAGCTTGAAAGAGAAGTGTGGAATAAAGAAGCTCGGTAGGCCGATACCTCCTATCAAATTAATACATGAGCAAACAAGCTGAGGTAAGACATGTTGCAGGTCTTTTAATGTAAATATAAATAAAAGAAATAGTTGCATTTCCAGTTGCATTTCCACAAATAAGCTATTTTGTTTTCCGTGCTTGCTGTTTGCTAAGGGTAAATATACAAGCTGGACATGCACTGGCGTGTCAGATCTAAGTCATCTAGAACAGAAGCTTAAGAAGTACGAAGAATCTATTTCACATAAGAATGCTTATTTGGATTTATCAGTCTGTGGAAAAAAGAGAAATTATGCCACAGTTTAGCTCAACCTTCAGACAGAATATAGAAAGACACAATGACCACTAAGGAAACATCGATATAGTCCTTCCAAAATAATTGATTGTATTAACTTCTGCAGTGAATTTGAACCTGCCTTGCGTAGACATGATGAAGCTGCAGAATCTAACAATCCTGGAATATTCAGTGCGATATTAAATTTCACTTCAGCTTTGGATGCAGCTGTAAAAGAGCACATGAATAATGCTACAGTCTGTGAAGGTACAGCCATGGAAAAAATGATTGAGCGCTTTAGGAGAGCAGAATATTTTTACATCCCACGTTGTGTTACAGCGCGGTTTACACAAGTCAACATTTCCAAGATGCAGCCGAGTTTATTGATAGTCTCTGTTCCATATGTTATCTTCTGTCAGACACACAGAAAGACTGTGCCTCGAATCACCACTCGCATTTGTATCTGCTCCTGATAAAGAAAGGGGCGGTGTAGCAAACTGCCAATGGATGAATGTAGCAGCAAAGGAAGTATGTCACATAATAATACATCAGGGCCAACAGAGGTTTGAATTCTCCAGTCACTTATTGGCCACTAATTTACTTGACCAGCACTACTTTCCTTCGTTGAAAAATAAATTTCCAGAAAAAAAAATCCTTTCAGACGTGCAGTTCTATCCATTTTTAAAGAAATCTAAGTTAAAAACAGAACTACGGATCATTTATTCTCAAAACAATTTTAAAGAAATGAAAAGTGCAATAGCCCTTCTAAAGTTTTTAATTGAAAATAACCTGCAAGAACTCTTTGGTGATGTTATGAAATTGTTGAGATTAGTAGCTGCTATTCCAATGGCAACTTGTGAAGCAGTGAGATGTTTCTCCACTTTGTCATGGATCAAACATTTCTTAGAAGTACCATGGATGAAAATAGCCGTCTGCTCTTGCCATGCTGTCTATGGACAAGGAAATGATCGACAATCTTCCAGATTTCAACAAGAGTCATAGACAAATTTGCCACGCAAAAGAAAAGGAGTTAACAGTTCCTCTACAAATATACCTTTACAGGAGATTCAACCCCATCAATGTCATCAGGCTGGTTTAAGGTAATTTCAGAGCTACCGAAATACTTTATGCAATTTAGAAAATCAAACTATTTAGAAAAGTAAACTGCATAATACACTGAAAGTAGTGAACCCTGTTTTTTTAGGCACCAGCTTCCACTGGCTATATACACAAACAAAGGGTTAATAGAAACTTTGAAATACAGCTTAGCTGATGAGTGTTCATACAACCAAGTGAAACAACTGGCCATCCTTAAATCACGAGAAGTAATAGAGACACTGGATATAAACCCAGAGAATGATAAAAATATAATATATGCTCACAACCAAGTAACACTAACTTCCCTTTGTAACAGTGCCATCCACAGCACAGTCTTTGAAAACATCAAAGGTGAAGTACGACAACTACAGGGTTAAAGCACATTCAGGGTTTGAGGGGAATGGGATGGTAGACAAGACTGCCAAAGAAGATGCAAAAAGTGACAAAAGAAACATGGTGTATAATAAGATACCAATAACTACACTCTCCACCCAACTCAAGAAGAAAACAGAAAGAATGGGACAACACTGAAGAGGGTGCTCACTATAAATCCTTCTTCTCAAACATCTAGAAGAGAGTACAAATGAAAATAGTAGTAACGTCAGAATCCACAGCCATAATAAAACAATTTTTTTTTTGTAGTGTTCAATGCCCATTTTAGCTACATACAGCACCACAGGTGGTGACACTGATGATGCTTGGAACGAGATGGCGTGGGAAACCGGAGAACCCTGAGGAAACCCACCCCAGCGCCGCTTCGTCCACCACAAATCTTGCATGCAGTTGCCTGGGATCGAACCTGTGCCGCTTTGGTGAGAAGCAAATGGTCTAACTTTAACCACTCAGCTACAGTGCGACTGTTAAATAGATTCAGAATAATACATGACCCTATTAGTAGCTGTGGAGGTGAAGAACAAATGACAACACCTTATATATCGCTTCAAGTTACTGGGAAAACAAAGAGCCACACTGAGACAAATACAGAAGCTTAGAGGAAACTGGCCAGTAACAGAGAATTAACAGTAAATATATCAAAAAGCAGTAACGATAGGTTGCCATACTGCTTTGAAAAGCTGCACTGTTTGACTAAATAGAACTGCAAAAGGTAACACCCCCCTCAAAAAAAATGCCGGTGAATACAATTAAAACCCTAAATTAGATGTTTAGAAGAAGGTGTGAACACTTCTAGAGCCTGGAAACCCCCTCCCACCCATTTTAAACACTTTTTAAACCAACATGGAGCATCTACAAGGGATTTCATCTATAATCTTCGCAAAAGTTAAAGGCATATGTAGGTGGGCCATGCTCAGACTCCAGCAAATTCTAAACTTGCCCCTCCTACCAGTGCTGCCAAATGTGGTACATGCTCTTATGTACAGAACCTCTGCCGGTACATGCACTACGCTTGGCAACAGTGCTCTGTTTGAGCATTGGCCAGCGTTCACATGCCTTTAACTTTTGTGAGTGGTATAGTTATTACTGTGCGTGCATAATCCCCAACAACAGGTTATTTAAATCCTGTTCACATACACACACCACCCTAGGCATCATAGCTAACTTGCGCTAAATTTTGATACCACAGAACATCCTGTCCATATGCACATCTTAATCTGGGCATTGTAGCCTAAGTCAGGCTAAATTTAAAAACTACAGGACCCTGTTTTACTGCATGTTTTTCACTCAAATGTTGTCAGCTCTTCATTTCTGCAAGGGGCACAAAGTTTCCCCTATGGCAGAAGCGCCAACTAATATGAGGTGTAGTGTAAGGAACTTTGTCACAAAAGAAGTAGACATACTGTAAGACTTGGTGACAAGTTTCAGAAACTAGTGATTTGATTTATTATTAATTGCTTTAATTCCCTCAACATTTAGTTATGCTTAGATATGGAAAACATTATTAAAAAGATAACATAAATTGTCAGAGATAACTAAATTTACAATCCAAATATGTTTGCATCAGAACAATGGACATATAAGCATAACATAACAAAACAAAACAAAACATTAAGAGGTTAAATTATGTAATTACAATATAAATTATTCAATTTACAGTGTAAATTAACAATTAAGAAATTCTTCAATTGAATAAAAGCAGTGATTGAGCAAATGTGTCACCAGGTTCCTTTTAAATGTTCAATTTTCTTTATTGATTTTATATTATATGGCAACTTATTATAAATTTTTTATCATGAGTGTCGGCAGACTTTTTTCCGGGGGGGGGGGGGGGGGGGCACATGTTGGAAGTTTGCAATCAAATAATATTAAATCATTATTTTACTGTCAAAATTTATATTATGTGTTGCAGAGAACCATGTTAATTTGTGCTAAATGAAAATTGTTCTTTACATCAAAATTAAAATCATAGTTTAATAGTCAGTAATTGGCTGCACATAAATACACCAACTTCCAGGGGGGGGGGGGGGGCCACGGCCCCTCCTTGCCCGCCCTTCGCGACGTCCATGACAATGATCCATCCTGATACATGGTTCAATAGTACTTCTATTTCTAGCTCTTACTTACAAGTCTGTACCATTTGACTATAGACACTTGCACTTAAGGTTCTAACAAAAACTGACTACTCTTGACTATTATTGTTTTCAACCTCTTGCAAATTTTCTCTGTTTGACCATTATAGATAATTGCTGGTAGTGCCTGGCAAAGTAGGCTACCTACTATACAGCTTCCAAAACCTGATGCCACTCATATTTTTGATCCTTTATGTATGTCAGTCTGCAGTATTTAGTTGATCTTGACAAGGTTTCGAGCTATTGCTGAAAAACATAACTAATGTACAAAGATGTAATACTGTATTCACATTCAAGTCTGCATCATTTAATTGTCATACTCTATATTCTTCTAGGAAGTGTTGAGAAAGGAGTTGTGGAAGTTACCAACTGTTTTTGTGTCCCACACAAGGAATATGAAGATCAAGTAAGTTTCTATAGAGTGTAAGCATAAGACAGTATATTGTATATGCCCTTTAATGATCAAAGATTACTATAGTGCTTACAGAATAAGAATACGTGTGAACTACTTCAATCTGTAATCAATATGGTGCGCTGTTGTCAGAACATATGACTGTGTGAATGAAAGAGAAGGGAGATATACATGTGTGCAATTCCTGTGGGTTGTAGCAAAGACAATGAGAAATAAAGTTGTGGAATTAAAACTAGTCATAGCAACTTTCTTTAAAATGAATAGACAGGCTCTCTAATCATGTAATTTTCTTAAATATCAGTTCCTCGTTAAAGTAAGCAATTTTTATTTGCAATATATTATTTGAAGGAAGTTTATATTTTTAAGCGGATGATCAGAATGACCAGAATGATTAAAATTAAAGTTTAAGTTTTTAAATTTTTATTACATTCGATTTCTAACATTTTCGTATAAATATTTTTGTGTCCAAAATAAAAAAAAAAAGTTACGTGACAATTTAGATAACCTTAAGCAGAGGATGTGGTTGTGCATTTCAGGCTTTTTTAATATTTTTTGTTTTTCCACAATATTTCTAAAACTGTTTTATGTAAAGTGTGCTCCACATACTTCAATTAGTTTCTAAATTATGTATTTTAAGTTAGTATGTGTAGTATATTAAAACAAACATATTAGCAGAATTTCAGGCCAGTTTTTATGAGTAAATTTTCCAATGTGGTTTTCTCGGTTGTAAACTTTTAAACATTTTTAGCATTTGAAATGCTCCTTAAGATGCACTTTTTTAAGTTATTCAGAGTGAAACTTTGGGAACAGTAGTGTATGCTAACTAAAACTTGCTATGCAGTTATTATAAGGCAAATGTGTAATGCTAACAAGCTCACCCAAGTTCGATAAGCATATATTTTTTGTAAAAGTCGAAATTCACAATGGAACAAAAATATACTTTATTAAAGCAATTATGTCAAAAGTGTATTTATTGGCAAACTTATGTTATAGGTCAATAAGAAGGATAAATGTATTTAAAATCTATGTACATTGTATTGTAAGCAGCACATATTTTACTATCTTTAAAATGTACTTGAAGCAAATAGAGGAAGTGTTACATTCCAACTAAAACGGTGAAACAGGAATTATACATTAAAATGCCTCATGGAAAAGATTAATACTGTTATTCTATAAATAATTAAAGTCCCCAAGGTATCAAGATCAATAGACTTATTCAGGATTGATCATGACCATGTGATCGACGGAACATAAAAGAATAGGCAAAATAGCCAATCAGTTATTGTAACTATGCAGTAACTAGGTAAAATAAATACTGTATGCCCAGCACAAGAAGGCGAGGCTTAGGAATGTGTAACGTAATCATGTTTTGCCTCCCGCGCGGTGTTTATGTCTAGTTTCCGAGTATGATAAGGATGTTAGGTTCGTTTAAAATACACAGTGTTGTCACATAACTCACCTAGAAGTCCAGTTGTCGTGCAAGATCCGAGTCGGAGAAGTTGTCGCCTTCGCTGCTCTCTGGATCTTCGTCAGACCTCCTAGTGATATAATAAAATTGTCTATTGCATCTTCCACTAGCCCATCCTTTTGCCTGAACTCATCCTCAAGTTTCTTAACGTGCCTAACATAGCCCTCCCAATCAGCTGTTGTAACGGAGTTCACTGCACTTTCACACACCTGCTGTAGATTTCTTAAATGTAGATCGCCGGTTACATTATGCTCTCTTACATGTCGTTTTATTGCTGCCCATGCCAATTCTATAGCGTTCAGCTCGCACATATAAGGAGGTAATCTAAGAACCGTATGCCCATGCATTTCTATTATTCTGTCGATATGGTATATTTTTTCCTTTGGTTTATGTATTTGAATTAAATCAAACAAGTCGGTCTTTCGCATTGCAGCAGAATATGAAATGTTGTTCTCCAACCATTGTACCATTTCTTCCTTTACAGCATATTTCAACGGAGGCTTATTTTCTTGTACACTGTGGTATGGAGCATTATCAAGCACGATGACATTATTGCAGGGTATATTAGGTAACAGTTTCTCCTCCAACCATTTCTGGAAATTTTGTCCATGATAATCGCCGCCAGCAAGTCCAGCTTTGAATATCAAAGAAGCTCCGGGTATGAAAACTTCGTTGCTGCCTGCATTTACAAGAATCAGGCGGTTCGAAGAGCTAGTGTTTGTCGTAATCCCGTAGATATCATCACTCTGCCAGAACTTCCCAAATGTCAAATTATTGTCCACCCAGGACTCATCAATGTAAATGATATTTCTCCCAGCATTTCTGTATCCATTTATAGCTCTTAGGTATTTAGCTCTCCAGTTAACTATATCTGGACGTTCAATAAGTAATTTTCTCTTACTTCCACATCGCTTCCATTTGAAACCCATGTCGTGCAATAGCTTCCGCAGAGTTTCTCTTCCCCAAGGAAAATTTATTTTTTCCCTAATTGCTGCAAGTAGCTTCGGTACAGTGGGCACTTGTTTTTTAACCAAATAAAAGTCTCGAATTACGTTTTTAATTACTGTTCTATCAAAGTCATCACAATGAAATTTGCATTCCTCGGCCTTTGGTCTCTTTTTCCCGAGTATGAAGTGATTTTTCACCAGCTTTAACACCTCTTCTTATTCTTGTTACACTATGTTACGATATCCCACAACAATTTGCCACACGTAAATTTCTTTGTGATAATAAACATTTCAATTGTCCTGATTTCGCTTCTTCGTCACATACCTCTATCACTTTTCTAATTACCTCCCTTGCTTCACTGTGAATACTTCGTCCCTTCTTTCGAACTGCAGCCATATGTAAATATTAAGCCAAGAATAAAACTAAAAAAATACGAGTATATAACTGTAGCGCGAGAGCCAAATAATGCATAATACTAAAAAATCTCTGCACATGCACCTAATACTGCAAAGCGCATTAGATCTGGCAACGCGGGTGACTCATATGCATTCTCATGCGCTGATTTCCTAGTAAACAGATACGCTACCGGAGCAGATAAACAATTGAAGCCCCCTCTGCCCTTCATTCCCCTCTAGCCTTCTTGTTGTGGGCATACAGTAGTTACCCCCATAGGGTGAATTGAATTTTGATTAAGGTCCAACGCTTCGTTGGATACAGTTGCATGATCATATCATCGAAAAAGAGAATCCATGTGTATTCCGATATTCAGTAAAATAATCGGAATGCATCTTGTAGTATCGTATGTGAAAGGATTAAACAGAAGATATATGCTTTGTGAATAATTACAAGCAAAAGTAAGTAGTGAGAAAATACTTTGTATAGAAAATGCAAAGTCGCCAAATTGATAACTTTGATACACGCTAATGTTGTATGTTAAAAAGAAACAAATGACAATAAAGTTGCATTCACCAAAAAAAGTGGTTGTCACTAAAGCAACAACATTACTACAGAATTCGTCCACTTGCACCCATAACGCCCTGTAGATAAAACTTATAGCTTGACAACATAGCCACAATGTTCCGTCACCCCAACAATAAAAGCCAGTACAACATGAATACCAAGATTTCACCAGAAACACATGTTTTGAGACTCCTTGAATCCAAAAAGAAAGCACTTTTAGAAAAGGTCTATGTGTGAGCAGTGAAATGAAAAGTTGGTTAAAAACCAAACTTAGTGTGTAGGTTCAGCATCTTCCAAGGATGCAACATGAAAATTTTCAAGAACATCCCCCACCCCAAACTGTCATTTAGATTGAATATTTCTCCTTTTCTGGATGTATCTAAAACCTTGAAATGAAAACAATGTTGTTGTTAGCTAATGCTGGATTTCTGACAATGAAGTCATTAATCCTCTTGCTCTCCAATATTTTTCACTGACGGATGGGGCACTAGAAGTGGCCGGGCATATTTGAAGGTGGTCTCGGTCCATTTCCTCTTGAAGATCACATAGAGGACAGAGTGGTGAAAAATATATCCCAATTCTGTTTAAATGTTTTGCCAGACAATCATGTCCTGTAATCAACCTGAAGGTTGCAACTGCTGTTTTTCGAGGATACTCAGGAATTACTGTGTGAATTTTTGATAGTTCCCATCTTTTATTTTTTGATTTTTCATAGTAATATTTTGCAATAATTTTTTTGAATACAGAGTTGACTAATCTTTTAGCTGCATAAAATGGTAGATTAACTATAGATTTCTGCACATTGCCGGTACCCTTTTTTGCAAGGAAATCAGCTTTCTCGTTACCACTCAGTCCACAGTGAGCTGGTATCCATTGGAAGACCAGGTGTTTTTGAAGTGCGGTTAGATGGGTGAGGATTTTCCAACATTCTATAATTGTTTGGTTTTTTGGTGACAACTTCGAAGTAATTGCTATAATTGCCGCCCTGAAATCTGAGAGAATAACTGCTTGATGAAAATGTGAAATTCTATACAAATGATTTTGTAGGGCCATTCAAATTGCTTCAATATCTCCATCAAAGTTTGTAGTTCCATAACTTAAAGATTTGTAATAGGAAAAGAGGTGACACGTGACTCCAGCCCCTGCTCATCTCGGTTTGATATCAATGATCCATCAGTATAAATATGGAGCCATTCATGTTCTGGAAATCTAGTATGGATTGTCTCTAATGCCAATAATTTTAGAACACTAGTTGGGGTATTACTTTTCTTAACTTCTTCTGTCAGATGTAAATAATATGTGATGTCTAATGTTTGTGTCAGATTAACTTTAGATATGAAGTTTTCCTTTGAATTAGGAAGGTATACATTCTTCCTGATGTCTTGAATTTAGGAAAGAAAGCTCTCCTGAGTCTTTAGTGTGTGTAAAATTTCTCTTGTGCCATGTATTGAATGGGAGTCTGATCAACTTCTCATGTTGAATAAGAGCCGCTTTTTCTATTTCATATTCAATGGGGTATTGGTTGGTTAGTATTTGCATAGCTGGTATTGGTGTGATTTTGATAGCACCTGTAATTTTATTAGTCTCAGACTTTTGTTTTGAAAGATTTGAACTTTTTTTGTATTTGCTGTTACAAGAACTTCGCTGCAGTAAGTAAATAATGGCTTTATATATACATTGTATGTTGTGTTAAGAGTTGCTCTGGAACATCCCCACTTCATTCCTGTTAGACATTTTTACAGTGAAAGGCGCCTTTCCACTCTTTGTATTACAATGTTGAGTGAGAATAAACAACCATGATGCAAACCATGCAGCATTTGCTATCATTGATAGCAGTGGTTATTGAATTACTCATATCTTGGGCTATAGACCACCTAAAATATTTCTTCTTTTACAGTCACCTTCAACATTTCAGCCCTTTTCAGTGGAGTAGTTTACAATAATGAGCCATTGCTGGATTTCTTGAGCACAAAGTGAAAAGTGAAAGGCATTTATTGCACTAGATAGCATGGTACTGAACTCTGCAAAGTTGCCTGTCTATGATAGGCTACTCTACTCACATTTGCCCAGGTTTGTCTAGCTCCATCTCATGTGCCTTCTTATTCCATATGCACCTTAACTTCCGTGATAATAATTTTGTCGTGGAAACACTGTTCTCTAAAACTGTAACGAAATAACAGCATAGCTTAAAATATTAAATTCTTTCAATAATAAATTATCTCTACTAACATTATAAAGAAGGGGAACTAAGAGGAAGTATTGGAGACCACTCAATAAATTTTTATAATTCTTTTACCACCTAGGCGGTTTGGTTTGATCCCAAGGACCCACATGTGGTATTCGTGGTGGACTAAGCAGCATTTGGGCTGGTTCTCCAGTTTTCCTTGCCACTCATTCCACTAAATGCTCCATCATTACCTTTCCATTCATCAATTTTGCCTGCATTTCATATCCTCTTCCTCACTATCATACCTGGTACCTGGCTGACCACCCATTTCCAGGTCTGCACTCTGTCTGATCCATAGGTTCCTCTGCTCCCCGACAGCAACCTGACCCTAGGCACAGGCTTGTAAGCCCTACAGGGTGTAAATCCAACATAAAGGGTGGGTAATCAGGTAAAGCAGAAAAGACAAAGCAATTTTGTTTAATATTGAAATGGCTTTAATAAGCCAGTGTGTTGCTGTTTAATAAACTATCTGTATAAAGATTTTATTATAATTATAAAGTGTATTTGAAATTAGATAATTTTAAAATGAAATAGTTTGTTTCAAAATGGCCTTCCCAATACCATGCCTGCAAAAGCCATAAGAAAGCTCATTGCTAAACTACTAACCATCACACATTATAAACAAGCATATCTTAAAAAATTGCCATAATTGGTTTCCGTATGTGGGGCTTGAATGACGGAAGGCAAGTATGCAAATAAGGAAAGGTAAATCAGGGCTCAAGTGAGGCAGCGCAAGGATGCGAATCAAAATCAAGACAGAAATGCTAAATTATATGTCTAAATCTCTCAACAAACCATAATTAATAAAAAAACATCAAGACAGAAGAAGCTAACTTGACTGTAACCCAAAAGATTAACTAAAAAGTAATTGACAACATGACATCGGATTTAGTGAATGCCAACAGAAAGGTGTGCACTTTAAAGGACAAGAATAAAAAGCAACTCAAGTATAAAAGACTACAGTAGTAGGACTACACTTGCCTAGTTCTTACATGTTTTTAAGGAGTGGTAGGAAAGTAAAAGTTTTAAAAATTAGTAGCAGTGGATTTTTGTTTTCCGGCAGTGGAAAAATCTTACAGAGATGTCATGTTGATGAGTTGGATTCTCACCAACTAAAAAACCACTGCCTTCTCTGCACACCACTATGGAACTGCTATTGGCATGTCATCAAAGTGGCAGCTGTCTACTTACTACAACTCATTTTTGATCTTCATTTTCTTTTGTCTTCATTATTGATTTTGCTAGTGTTTCCAGAATGGTCCAAGCTTCATGACTTCCTACCTTAAGATCTTTAAAGTTGTCCATTGTTACCACTTGTCCTAATTTTTTATATGCTTCAGTTCTATCTCCCATCCTGAGCAGTGGAAAAACACAATATGTTCCTGTATATCCTTCTCTAAGCAGTAGCTTCATTCCTCGTTGTTTGTTTCCCCATCCTCTTTGCATACTATTTATATCTTCCATGGCCTGTCAATATCTGAGGAAATAATCCACTTGTCTGTGCTGACAGGTCAGCCACCTGAGAACATTTGTAATGATCTTAATCCATTGTGCTACCTCCATAGTTTCTTCCCACCTTTTTTTGCCATGCTGCTATTATAGAATGACTGCCTCGTAGTGCAGTTGGTGCACTTGCTTCTGGGAGGTCTGGCACGGGGTGCACTCTGCCTCATTAGTTCCCAGGGGAACCAGTTGAGCTATTTGATGGAGAAGTAGCAGCCCCAGGTCGAGAAGACTGCATAACTGGCCGGGAGGGCTTGGGGTGCTGACCACGTCCCACTCTCCAGCACTGCACCTCACCAATAACGCCTGTAGTGGGTAGAAGTGGGGGACGCAGCGGCTGTGCGGTAGGCCTTGGCCCTTCATGGGCTGTTGCGCCAAGGTTTAGTTTAGCTTTTATAGAATCCCTAATATGTAGCTTTTTCTCAGCATTTAGTTCAACTCCATCCTCATGCATATTTTTTCTTACCTCTATCAGTAGATGTATAGGAATGGCTCCTGCTATAACCTGTAAGGCTTCAGGGGGTGTAGTTCTGTATCCACACACTATTCTCAGTAGCAACTTCCTTTGGACTTTAACCAAATAGTTCACTTATAACTTTTTACACAACGCAGTGTGCCACACTGGAGCTGCATATAACAGCATTGAGTAAGCTGCACCACATAGTACCTGTCTTTTCATAGTTGTTGGACCATCTATATTTGGCATCAATCTGCCCAATGTTGCTGCTTTCTTCTCGACTTTCTGGGCTACAGCCCTCACGTGAGTTCCTAAGTTCCACCATCTGCCAGCATAACATCTAGGTACCTAACAGACTTTTTGAGAACCACCACAGTATTACTAGTAATGAAACGTACTCCTTGTCGCTTTCTTAGTCCTTTTGGGACGACTTGGTTTTTTTAGGGGCTAGGGTTAGTTTATTTGCCTTCATCCAACCTGCAATACACCTCAGGGATTCATTTCTTGTGAACAAAAGCCCATCTTCATCCATGGCAGTTATTACTAATGCCAACTCGTCAGTGAACCTTGTCATAAAAGTTCCCTTTGTTATCTTTAGCCACAAAACCCCATCATAAAGAATATTCCACAGCATAGGTCCCAGGATTGAACCCTTGGGCTCTCCCTCAGTTACCCACACATCTTCCTTTTTATTTAGATTTATATACCTATTCTGGAAATATTACTTCCAGATTAATAAGATATAGAGACACCTTCCTCCTTTGCAGCTCTGTGATTACTAAGCTCCAAGAAGTGGCATTACTTGGCAAAGCGTTGACCTTAGCTGTCGAGTGCTATGATCGCTTCTTATCTTGTTTATTCGAAGAATGAAATAATAGCAACTTGGCATATAGTCAGTGATAAAACACAAATAGATGATCTCTTGCGCATGAAGATATGATTACATCTGAACAGAGTGTACGCACACTGTCTAGCCATGTGTATGTGATAACCTTTTTTCCAATACGCTTCATGGCTTTGCCAGGTAGTGGTGGCGGTGGTGGTGGTGGTGGTGGTGGTGGTGGTGGTGGTGGTGGTGGTGGTGGTGGTGGAATCAGCTTCCATGTTCGAAAAAATACAATGGCAGCACATAGAGATGTAAAACACTTATGCAAATACCATTAATACGAATGGGTAGGAATGAAACTGAAAAATAACATGATACGAATATAGCAGTTTAAAGCAAAAGGAATTATTCCATAAATTTGAAATTCCTTTTCATGTGTAGATCAATAAATAAAATAAAATTTAGGAAATAAGAGCTGTTTGAAGCAGTTACAGTGAAAGACAGCCTTATGTATTCCAATTGGATGTATTTGTCGTTTTCACTGTACATTACATAATATTACCTATGATTATGTTTTCTTACCAGTTATTGAATATATGTAGGTATTTCAGTTTGCATACGTCCGGAATAATGACTAAAAATATCAAGACAACCAGGGGCTGTTCCTCTGTACATACTACCGTGCTGCAGCACACTAAACAATTTCAGAAATAATCATCTTTAAATATTTTGTAACACTTTAGTTGTAAACAAGCTTTGATAACATAGCTTCGTCCACAGCACCATATACGAATGCTCAGCGGTACTTCCGTCGCCAGCTTCTATCCGTTTGGTAGCAGTCTTAGGCAGCGTTGGCTGGCACTTTTTTTTTTTTTTTAAGTGGAGGAAAAATCCATTTACGGAGCCCCATGCGCTGGGAGGCACAGAGGGGGACTGTGGGCTTCACCCGAAGGTACTACTCCACTAAAAAACCTCCACCGGTGAATTCAGGAGTGGAAATCCGACAGTACCGCTAGTGCACCTGTGGATTGAGGGTGTGGGTTTGTTGGCCGGCCACAAGGGCCTAAGCCAGGAGAGAGATCGCCAGGACGTGAACATTGCCAAGGCCCTGGACACGTGGGAATTAAGTGAGGGAGTATTAGGTTAGAGATGTCTCCGGACGGAGACGTCTTGCAGTGGTTCTGAAATAAAGAGAATTTAGGGTGAAAATTCTGATTTAATCAGGCCCCGTGAGGTCTGATGTCAGTCTATGTAGTAGTGTTGTACATTCCTGCAGTAGGAACAAAGTCAATGGTTGTTAATGAGCTAGATATTTTGTAGAAATTTTATTTTAATCATGCAGTTGAAGCGATTTTGCATTCCTGAAATTAGGAACAAAGTCAGTGGTTATTTATCTGTCAAGAGGATTTGTTGGTTTACGCAGGCCACATGAGGTCTGACGTCACTTCATGCATTTGATGTGTTAATGCGTTCCTGAAATTAGGAACAAAGTCAGTGGTTACTTGTCTAAGAGAAATTGTTTGTTTTTTGTGGCTTGTGCTTTCCTGTAATAAGGAGCAGGGTCATTGAATTAATTTACTATTTACAAGTAGAGGCGGGAGATGCCATTAGAGTAAGTCCGTGGTGATTGCTGTTGGTCAGTGTCGGGTTTCGCCTAAGCCGCGTGCCCAATCAGAGCGCAGCTGCACTTAGACCGCACCCTCTCAGTGAGATCCGCCTTGACTACAATGAGCAAGGACTTTAAAGTGCCACTGGCAGAAGGAAAGGAATGGACATGCCATGGCTGTGTATTTCTGGATGTTTTATCTTACTAACGCGTCTAAGTATTCTTGGATATTTATTTCTGGTTCCTTCAGGCCAATTGTTCTATCGAACAGCGAGAGAGGTCTTTTGTGCGTATCATGTTCGAGGTTATACACACCTAGTTCTCGAATGAGGTGGTTGTGATTTTTATTTTTCTCATCGTATAAGTTTGCGCTTTGATGCACTGTTCGATGGAGTGTAGCTTAAGCTCGTTGTGTATAAGATAAGCCGGTGCTACTTGTGGAAGCTTAGCTATTACTCTAACTATTCTGTTTTGTAGAGTTTGCAGCTTATTAATATGTGTTTTGGCGGCATAGCCCCAAACGGGGGCCGCGTATGTTAAGATGGGCCTTATCAGAGATTTGTAAAGCGTAAGGCCCATATTTAGTTGTAATTGGCTGTTTTTATTTATCATAGGGTAGAGTTTATTTAATTGGCCGTTTGCCTTTGCCCTAATGGTGTCTATATGCTTTTTCTAGGTCAGACCTTGGTCCATAGTAACACCTAAGTAGGTGACTTGGTCTTTCCATTCAATTTGCTCGCCTCTGTATACCAGAGGCGGTTGTGAATGCCTGGGGAGCCTTTGCTGTATTCGTTTAGTGAATATGATTGATTGGCACTAAGTGGTGTTTACTTTGATTCTCCACTTTGCAAACCACGGCTCCAGCTCATTTAGAGCGTTCTGCAAGCGCAGGTGGATGATCCGTGGTTGCGTGGATTGCGTTACTAAGGCTGTATCGTCCGCATATATGTATTTATCAGTACGCGTGAATTCTGGCATATCATTGATATATAGATTAAATAGCGTCGGCCCTATTAAACTTCCTTGTGGGACTCCTGCCCTAATGGGCCTTCGAGTAGAGGAGCAGTCCTCCACTACCACCCGGAAGTGCCTTGTGTTTATATAATCTTTGATTAGCGCAATCATTAAATCGGAGAAATTATGTTTTTAGCTTATGGAGTAGGCCCGCATGCCAAACTTTATCAAAAGCGCGCTCAATATCTAGGAAAATGGCGCCAGTTGATTTATTGGTGTTATAGCCTTTGGTAATTTGCTCTGTTAGACGAAGTAGTTGAGGTGTTGTGGAATGTTGCGATCTAAAACCGAACTGTTCTGCAATTATTAAATTGTTTTTGACGATGTGGGCGTTAATTCTTTTGAGGATTATTTTCTCAAGTACCTTGCCTATTGTGTTTAATAGGCTAATTGGCCTGTAGTTGGCCGGTAACGAGAGATTTTTCTTTGGCTTAGGAAGCATGACAATCTTTGCCTCTTTCCATTGTGGAGGGAATCTACCTTTGTCCAGAGTGTAGTTGAACATTTTTGCAAGCAGCCGAAGAGCTGCTTGTGGGAGATTTTTAAGTACCACATTTGGTATTTTGTCCGGCCCCGGGGCCTTTCTATGGTGCAAGTGTCTAATTATCCAACTTATCTCGCCAGCGTTTGTTTTACGCATTTTGTTGTGCGTGGTCGAGTAGTCGGTTTCGTTTACTTCCTGTTCGATATTTAAGATTTCCTCTTCATTTGCTTGTCCCAGCGGCGGATTTGGGTTGAATACTTCCTCAAGTGTTGACGCAAAGACCTCTGCTTTGGCCTGAGGGAGTTCAGCGATGCTGTTAGTATTTATATTTACTAATGGAGGAATTATCGTTTATGCCCGTGTCAAACATTTTGCTATTCTCCAGACCGCGTTGGATTGGGGATTGAGCTTTTCCAAAGTTTGGTTCCACTCGTTCCCCACGAATTCCCTAGTCTAGGCCGTCAATGAGCTCAACGCATGCAGATACTCTTGCCGGTGGATTGGATTTCTAGTCCTTGCCACTTGCGGCGTAACCGATTGCGGATTTGGTGCAAGAGTTTAATATCCGTTGGATATCGAGTGTTGATATTTGGTCTGAATCTTAGTAGGACACAGTTTGTTGTCGCGAATTTTATTGCGAGTTCTAATTTGTTAATTGCTTCGTCGTGTGTTTGTGGCGAGTTTATTTCCATGTCAGGTAAATAGTTTTCGACAGAATTTCTAAAGTCGTCCCAGTTTACCTGGTTATAATTTAAGGTGGGTGCTTCTGGCTTGAACCTAAGAGGTAATTGGATTTCCATCAGCACTGGGAGATGGTGCGACGTTAGTTCGTGTAGGACGCTACATTCAATATTGAAATTTATATTTTTGGTAATTGCGATATCTAGTATATCTGGAGAATGGTTGTTTACGTGAGGGATATGTGTTGGTTCTTCCGGCCCCATCACGAGAAAGTGAGTGTTATTTATGTAATTTAGTAGTTTTGAGCCTTGCGAGTTCGGGTTTATACTGTGCCAAATTTAGTGCTTGTAGTTAAAGTCCCCAGCCGCTATAACTTTAGTGTCTAAGCGCATTATTTTGTCCACGTCCTCCGTGTCCACATCCCCCGGGGGATTATAGACAGCTGCTACGGTCAGTGTAGCATAGGACGTGTTCATTTTTACCGCGGTAGCTTCCAAACGGTTAAGCCCCGGGACGTAAACTTGATGATGCCTAATAGTGGACTGAATGACTACCGCCGTCCCTCCTCCCCGGCGGTTACGGTCAGTCCTGTAAATTGTGTAACCTGGGAGGGTAAATCTATCGGGTTCACCTAAATGGGTTTCATTTAAAAGGGCAATTTGGATTGAGTGCGTTTGCAGAAAGTCCGCTAGATCTTCTTTCTGCGCACTCCTCGGCAGTTCCAGAAAACTAAGTTAATTGTGTCCGTTTCAGCGATGGCGATGTGCATTTAGAGCTTGGATAAGTTCGGTGAGAAAGTGAACAAAAACTACGGAGTCTAGTTCCTTACCATCACGTGTGTGACTCCTGAACGTCCCAAGCTGTTCCTCTATGAAATCCAGAGGAACAGAGTTCTGGGGAAGCCTCATTGCGTGCATTAGTTTTGAAGCGGCCTGTTCACTTGGTGAATTCTAGGTGGTCTGGGGGCCTGTCTTGTGGGGGTGAGCGACTTAGGTGCGGGAGGGTGAGGCCCTCCTGCTACTTGTGTGGGTGTGTGTGTACGTGTGTGTGTGGGTGGGTGGGTTTTGGGAGGGGGTGAGGGGGTCGCTCATACCTAGCTGGGCTCTCCTCGGTGACTAGCCGGGGAGCCTCAGCCACAGGGGGCTCTGCTATAAGGGTAGGCCGGACTTTACCTTTACTTCCTACCGTGAGCCACCCTGTGTGGTGCATTGATGCACTTGCGGCAGCCTCAGTGAAGCTACGTGTCCTTGGGGCGGGTCTTTGAGGCTGCGCGCGGGGGGGGGGGGGGGTTTAGAGGCCTTCGTGCACTCTGCCTGGTAGACAGAGCAACCGCGCCATGTTGCTCCGTGGCCTATTTGGCCGCAGAGTATACAATGCCGTTCCAAGGGGGGAACGGTGCACGTACCTGAGGGGTGGGGGCCTGAGCATTTGGCGCAGACGAAGTGTGGGGCCCTACAATCCCGCAGTGTGTGCCATAGCTGCTGGCATCTGGAACACTGCTTCGGTTCAGGAGTGCTTTTGTACGCTTCTACCCTAACCTTAAAGTGTGCCAGAAATTTGAGGGCCATTAATTTATTTTCTAGATCAGGAGAAGCTGCCACCTCTATGAGGTACATAGGCAGCGGGGTGCGACGCCAGTAGCGTTTACGCATCCGTACGGCTCTGAGCGCCGGTATTCCAATCTGTGCCAAGTCTTCTAATAACTCCTCACTGGTGACTTCGGCGTACAACCCCTTAATGACATACCTTACGGATCTCTCTTGGGGGTGGGGGACTAGGTAGTGGGGTACGCCTTTTGACTTAAGGTAACCTTGCCAAGTTTGGTAGTCCCTCAAGCAGGACACATTTAGTGTGATGTCACCGGAGTTCCGGGCCGATGAGAAGAAATAGTCAAATGTGACTGTATGCGACTTATTAAAGTCTTGGGAAATGGAGCGTAAAATATTTGCCTGGCTCTTGTGGATGTACAGTGGTGCTAGGTCTGCCCTCTTTACTGTGAGTGGGTTCTCGGGGATTTCGGTGGAGCTAGCATTCTCCGTGTGAGTGCCAGTGACTGAAACCATCTCCGTAGGAGGTACTGGGCTTTGGAGAGGCCGGACGGGTGGCAGTAGGTTCCTCGGGTTGCGGAGAGTTGTTAGGTGGTGTTTTAGGAGTGGGGGTTGAAGGTTTTTTGTTGGGACCGGATTTGACCAGTTTGCTTCTCAGCGCCCAGGTCGTCTCCGTGGAATTGGAAGTGGACGCCTTGGAGTTTCCTGCCATCGCGTAAAGTAAATAGATTAGCAAAGAGTGTGAAATAAAAGAGATAAAGTAGTTAAGTGAGTAAGGGCTTAGTGGGACCTTAAAACTAAATAGAAATAGAGGAAAAGAGAAGAGTAGAAAGAAAGAGCAGCTAGTGAGCGCTAAGAAGCACGGGGAGAAGAGGGCCGGACCTCAAAGAGGCGCTTAAGCTAATCTGAGAGATTGCTCGCTATAGCCTTTCTCCCCTACTCGTCTAAACTGTTGTTTTGTGCCTTAGCGCAAGCGCTTTAGCTGAGCTTTGGATTTCTCCACGGCAATGCTCGAACCGCAATCCAACGGCGGTAGCTTCTTTGCTGCGACGATACTAGAAGTTCTCTCTCTCTCTCTGCTGATGTTGCTGTCTCGAAGTTATCCGCCGGAATGAAAACTAGCACACTAGCTGGCACACAGCTGCGAACAATTAAAGACAGCGTGCAACCCTGGCTGACCTCCTACAGGGATTCCAGGCGGGCTGAAATTATTCTTACCCGCCTGAGGATAGGTCACACGCGAGCCACTCACGGCTATCTTCTGCGTGGTGACCCGACACCTATCTGTCCAACATGCGATGTTCGCCTCACCGTCGCACACTTGCTCCTGGATTGTCCAAGACACGCTCGTGCGCGCTAGTCAATCGGTCTGGGATCTACAGTAGCCTCAATTTTGGGTGACAATCCGTTGTCTATGGCTAAGACTCTGCGGTTCGTTGCCCAGGTTGGTTTTGCTACGCAAGTGTAACATATTTTTAGTTATCTTCTGTAGTTTTAACCCTGTTTTTAACTCTGATGCATTTTAACTTATAATGTTTTAACTGTTTCGTTTTTTAGTTTTTTGGCTTTCATCTTTTACCCCTCTTTAGTACGATGCTCTAGGATTTTAATTTAGCGTGCTAATTTGTAGGCTGATGTTTTTAGCTGTTGACCGTTTTAGTTGTCTATTTTAACGTTCTACTTTTAGCCTGAGAAGTTTGTGAGTGTTTTTAGATTTTAAATTTTGACCTAGGGCCCAAATGACCTAGCTGTCGACGGACTCTTAAACCCCACTCACTTGTTATAAAAGTGTGTTTTTTAGTTTTTTTAACTATTTTTTTATCCTAATGGACAGACTGCCATAGAATTATCCGAACGTCTGCTTACAGAGTTAAATAGCCATTCAAGACCAAACAAAATCATTGTACAAGTATTTGATGGCGCCGCTGTCATGAGGGGAATAACAAATGGTGTACAATCTAAAATAAGAGAACATACTCTGGCACACTATGTACACTGTTATGCCCATCTTTTAAATCTCTCAATGGAGAAACGTGCTTCGTAAAACAAATCAGCTAGTGTTTTTCTCCACCCTGTCAGGATTTCCTTCTTTCTTCTCATGCTCGCCCCAGCGTGTCAAAGTACTCGACAAAATATGTGAGCGTTGTATTGCTGCTGACTGCCACTAGATGGAATTTTAAGTCCCGGACAGTGAGTTGTATTTTTGAAAATAGAGAAGAACTTATTGAATGTCTTCTTGTACTTGAGGTTTCTTTTTCAAAAGACAAAAGAAGAGAAGCAAGGGGGCTAACACACAACTTGCAAGACAGCGAATTTGTGTTCTGGTTAGATTTCTTTCGCCTCATGTTAATATCATCTAAAACCAACTGCAGATAAGGCAAACTGATTGCATTAAAGTTAGCCATTCGGTGAAAAAAAAAAATCGTGCAGATGATCGATCGACTATGCAAGAACTCGGATACTGCCTCTACTGGCATCCGGTCATAGAAAATTAACATCATAAGAAGCAGGAAAGCAAGGTAAGCCAATCAGAAGCGACCAGCAGCATAAGAGAGATAGAACCCTCTCCACCAGCCACCACGCCTCTGCGCACCCCGGGCCAATCAGCGCACGTTGCGCATGGTATAAATGGAGCGCCACAGACAGTCGACGCATCAGTCGCAATGATACCTTCTACGAGGAGACTTCGACAACGCCACTGAGGATGTTTACCGCAGTTGTAAACGCAACGTCTGGAAGACAGATCTCCAGCAGACCACGGCATAACAGCCCGGAAGATACTTCATTCTACAATGTCCGATTTTGTTTTTTGCTCTTTTGTTAAATACCGGTGTCCCTATCTTCTTATCGGCGGCGCCGTGGCCGAGCGGTTAGCGCGCTCGCCTACCACCTAGGCGGCCCGGGTTCGATCCCAGGGACCCGTATGTGGTATTCGTGGTGGACGAGGCGGCGTCTCCGGGTACTCCGGTTTCCCCCGCCATCTCATTCCACCGGTGCTCCATCTTCATGTATCATCAGTGTCACCGCTTGCGGTGCCGTAGTAGTAAAAGCGGGCGTTAAACACTACAACAACAACTACCTTCTTATCTGCCTACTGTACACACTCCGCCCTAGACGTTTCGTTCTCTAGTTCATCACCTCTTTGGCAGTGATCATCCCGTTAGCATACCTTTCCTGTCACCATTCTGTGCTAGCACGACATTCTCACTGGCTGACTGGGGGAAATTTCCTTCCCTCATTCATCTCTCCGACGATGTTTTTGCCACCAACGATGAAATAGTGCGGTATTTTACTTTCTCTATCCTTCTCGCAATGGATTCCAGCATTCCTCAAGGTTCATATACACCTCGTCACGTTCCTGTACCGTGGTGGTGCCAGGAATGCCGTTTGGCTAGTAAAACACTCAGGCGTGCTCTGCGTGTTTTTCGTGTATACCCGACGGAGGCGAATTTCATTGATTCCAAACGTTCTCGTGCGCTCTTTGTAGTGCGCAATGCAAAAACATATCCTGGGAATCTTACATCTCTTCCATTTCCCGTCGCAGTTCGACCCAGAAGGTGTTCGGCTTATGTACGGCAAGTGTCGCCAGACGATCATTCCCGATCTTGCCGTACTAGGAATCTGCGGATCGGATAATCCAAAATTTTAACAGTGACTAGTGAACCGTGCAACATACCTTTTACGCAAGCGGAGCTGGCACATTCTTTGTCTCTCGCTCACGACTCCTCTTCTGGTCCTGATGACATCCACCGACAAATGCTGCTTCACCTTCCACCTGCAATGACCTAGCTGTCGACGGGCCCCTAAACTCCATTCATCCATCCATCTTCCACCTGCGGCTTTCTGCTTCCTGTTGAGCATCTGTAAACCGCATCTTGCTTCAGCAGGGTTTCGCGTTTTCGTGAGAGGGTATTGTCATCCCTGTCCCTCGACCCGGAAAAGACCGAACACTTCCCACTAGCTACTGCCCTATTTGCCTGACGAGTGTCGTTTGCAAGACCTCGGAACGGATAATTAACACTCGCTTAGTGTGGTGGCTAGAGACAAATAACTGCTGAGCAATGTTCAGTGCGATTTTCGTAGCCATCGCCAATCTGACACGCATGGAAGCTTACACTAATGCTCAAAAGTTTTTGAACAGCCTGTTTTTCTGCAATTAACAAGCGTATAATGCCAAACAAAGCCAATGCCATATTACATGTGATTGAAATCCATGGAAACGTATTTGAAATGTATTATGTTACCGCTTGTCAATTATGTGCATTTTGAAAGTGTAGCATTTGTTGACCATTATAGAAACAATTACCCTAATGTTGTTTTGGATGTCATAGTATGCCTGTGATTCCCTAGATGTTCACAGACGTTCTGTAAATAGGTATTGGCTGTAAACAGCACTTTAATGCTTCATAAGCAGGTGTTATTGCGCAGTTGAAAAGTGTGAAATGGGTAAAAGAAAAACATGCTGCAATAATCAGCTTACATAAATCAGGCCACACCATGCTTCAAATTGCCACATAAGAACAAGTTTCCTTGGAAAGTGCCCATTACACCGTAAAGAGGTGTGTAACTACAAATAGCAATAACGATCGTTATCGAAAGGGGAGGCCTGGAAAAGTGAGGATAAGCATTTAATAGTGACCAGCAAACGTGATCATTTCAAAACAACAACCATGCTGACAGCGGAATTGAACCAGTTGAAGGATGAATCTGTAGTGTTTCTACAGTGAAGAGACGGCTTCAGGATGTGCATCTGAAAGGTTGCATTGCGGCAAAGGAACTCATATTGAGAGCTCTCAATAAACGGAAAAGATCATATGGGCCAGCCGACATGTAAGTTGGACTGTTGACCAGTGGAAAAAGATGTTATTTACTGATGAATCTAAGGTTGAGTTATTTGGCTCAAAACGTCGCCAATTGTCCGACGTGTAAAAGATGAACGGATAGCACCTCAGTGCATATCCCCTACAGTCATGCATGAAGATGTTTCGGTGGTGGTATGGGGTTCTTTTGGTGCCAATACAATGGGCGATATTGTGAAAATAAAAGGAATTATGAAGCAGGATTGTCACAACATTCTCCAACACCATGCCAAACCATCTGGGATGCGGTTAATTGGCAAGGTTTTCACTCTGCAGCAGGACAATGACCCCCAAGCATACATCTTTACTCTGTAGAAGATACATTGAACGATTGGAAGAGAGACAAGACTTGAAGATCATGGTTTGGCCCCCTCAAAGTCCTGACTTCAATTCTATTGAACTACTTTGGGATCATGTGGACAGAGGTCCACATTAATGTAAATGTACAGCAGAGTGGTCCAAAAATGTATACACTGTTTAACAGTCCATTACTTGCAAACTAATTGGCGGAAACATCTCATTTTTGATAGTGTAATAGTTTGCAGTTCCGGCAATCGCCACACAAGTGGTGTCTGTTGACAGTCGCCAAATACGTAAGCATCCTTTTGTTGTTAGTTACTTGATTAAACATGGTTGGCGCGAGGCTTACATTCGATGAAAGGAAGTCAGTTTCGAAGTGGTACATTAGGTACGAAAACATTAGTGAGGTTCAACGCCAGTGGCGAAATGAGTATCAAACAGAGCCAACGACACGTTTAACAATTGCGCGCATTCGTGACAAGTTTGAAGTCGGCGGCTGTGTTGGAACAGTTGGAACCATCGTTCTTGGCCCCTGGCCTTGAGTGGAAGTCCTGTAGGCGAACCTATAGCTTTTGTCTCTTTCACCAGCTCATATAATTCTGCGAATGAAACCATGCATAACAGGTGGGGTGGGGAGGGGGAAGGTAGTGATGTCTGCATTTCAACAGTCCTTGCTAATTCACAGTTGCTTTTTTGTGCAGTGTGCAATAATTAAAGACATAGTAAGATATTTGCGATAAGAAGTGAATATAGTGGATTTATCAGACATTGATCATAGCATAAATAAATTATGCTGCTACTGCTTTCTAAATTAGGATCCAAAACATTACACAGTCAAAGTAGCGAAATTGTTTCACATGTATGGGCATACATGAAGAAAAAAGCTCAGAAGAGTTTTTCAAAAAAATTAAAACAGTTCAAAAACGCGTATCAGATACCACAGGAGCGTCAGAATAAACAATGAAAAGAATTGTTCAAGCACGCGAACAACATGAAAATTAGAACACATGTTTTGGAACTCCAGGCAAAAAAAAAGGTTCCGAAATGAGTAACGGATCTAGATGACTTCGATAAATGTGTCGTTACAAGAACAAAGCCCCGGCACTACAGCCCATGAAGAGCCAAGCCTTACCGCCTAGCCGCTGCGTCCCCCACCTCGGCCCACTGCAGACGTCATTGATGGGGTGCAGTATTGGAGGGTGGTACGTGGTCAGCGTCCCGATCCCTCCCGGCCAGTTTTGCGGTCTTCACGACCTGGGGTCGCTACTTTTCTATCAAGTAGCTCCTCAGTTGGTCCCCCGGGACCTAACGAGGCTGAATGCACCCCGTGCCAGATCTCCCAGAGGGGATAAAATCCCCATACTGGTGCCGGGGATCGAACCCGGGTCCTCCGCGCCAGAGGCAATCGCGCTACCAACTGCGCTACGGAGGCGGTCAGTCGTTAGAAGTACGATTCATAGTTATTATGTTCAGGAAAAATGTGCTCCTACAATAGCTAAATTATTTAGAATTTTAAGAGAAGGCATTAATTTTAAGGGCAGCAAGTCATCCTTAAACAAGATAGTGAGAGAACTGGGTTTTAAATGGAAAAGTACCAAATTTACAATATCTACAGTGATACACGTGTTAATACGAGCACATTTGCACAGCTAATTAAGCTAGGTACATTGTATAGACATTTTTCTGCATCGACTGTACACACTACTTTACGAAGTAGAATGTTATCTGAGTAGCATATGGAACTGACGCACCAATTCCCTTGCTGTCTGATGTCACCTGGCTTGCTAAGTAAACTCGCTTTCAACCTTTACATTTACTCCCTCCAGGGGCCAAGATCGGTGAATCCAGCTGTACAGAAAAACTATCTGGACGACCTGTAACAGCAACAAGTCCAGCAAACTCCCGTCATGTGTTACAACAATTCACTCGCTCACCACAGAAGTCTGTGAGACAGTGCGCCCGTGAAACTATGAGTCGCTCAAGTGTGCGGCACAATTTAAAGACTGCAAAGTGGAAGCACTACATCCCAAGATTGCTACACGCAATGAACAAGGACGACCCAGATCGTAAAATGGAGTACTGCGAGTGGTTCAATAACATGGTACGCAACGATGAAGTGTTTTCGGAGATGATTGTGTGGTCTGATGAAGCACAGTTCAAACTCAGTGGTAAAGTAAACGGCCACAATTGCGTCTACTGGGCCGTCGAAAATCCGAAGGTTTTACCAACTTCTGATGGAAGTTCAAAGGTCAATCCAAGCGTACAGATTTTCTTAAGCTACGATCTCTTCCAGCGGAAAGCGTGCCTTCACGGCCACTTCGTCGCCTCCAAGACGATACCGCTCTCAAGATACTAGAGGACGCAGTCGCGTGAAGCGGGATTTTCCACCTGTGTCTCTAGGCAACCGTTATATCGCTGTCTCCGGTATCCGATGACACTGACCCTCTTCCCCCTGGGCAGCCTATGGAGCATGAACCATCAGCTCCAAAAAGCCCAAGCCCTACGAGATACCCAAAGGGCAAGTTCAAGCGACAGCCGCCGATCAAGTGAACCTAGTCGTCAGCTTGTCCCCTGTGTTCCAGGATGTCCATCATTCAGTGGAATACATGTGGCATACGCGACAAGTACTTACTAATTCACTTTCTCCTAGTATTCTGTGCTTGTAGGACACCAAGCTTCGCCAGCAGGACTCCTTTAAGCTGCCACGGTTTAGTCCGGTGCGGTTTGACCTCCCACCGGAACCTGGTACTCATCCACATGGAGGTGTTATGCTGCTCATTCGTAACGACGTTTTTACCAGCCTCTCCGTACCACCCCATTGCTGTTGCTGTTACCCTGAGTTTACCTGGCTTTTCTTTTACTCTCTGGTCAGTCTATCTACCTCCTTGTTCTCCCTTCGCAATTGCGGACCTCTCCCATCCAGTGTCCCAGCTCCCAACGTCGTACCTTCTGTTGGGAGACTTTGATGCCCACCACCATCTTTGGGGTTCACCAAGGGCTTGCATAAGGGAAACATACTTAGCAGATCTTTTCATAGAGATCTGTTCTAAACACTGGTGAGCCTACTTTTGTTTCTGACTGTAGTGAAACCCTTTTCCACCTTGATTTATTCGTTTGCTCAGCTCAGCTTAGCTTGCACCTCGTTTTGAGTGGAACGTCGTCTCTGACACCTCCTGCTATCATTTTCCATGTATCAGCTTGATCTCCCACCACGCGCCCTCGCCACGTGTATCCTACTGGCATCTCAACAGCGTGGATTGGAATCTATTTACGCGCTTAACTGTTTTTGACGACAGATTGTTCGAAAACGTTGACCAGATGGTGGCTCTCTTTACATTCTTGGTTCTTAACGCTGCTGAACGTGCAATACCTCGGTCTGCCCATCCGAGACGTGTACCTGTCCCTTGGTGTACCGATGAATGCCGAGCGGCCGTCCGTGCGCGGCGGGCGACGCTACGGGTGTTTCGGCGCCAACCTACTCTTGACAATATGGTCACATTTAAGAAATCGCGCGCCAGGGGTCATCGCGTCATACCGGCCAGTAAGAGGAGATCCTGGCTCCGTTTTGCGGAATCATTTAATAAATTTACGCCTTCCTCTGTCGTTTGGGATAAGCTCCGTCACGCAGCCGGCAAAGCCTCGCCGTTTGCCGTCCCCGGTCTCCGGCTCAATAACACTACCATTGTTAGCAACGCTTTTGCTAGCGTATCGGTTTATCGCATTACCACCCGGATTTTCTACACATCAAGCATGGCGCTGAGTGGCATAACCGTTCTTTTAACTCATCTAACGCGGAGTTGTATAACGCCTTTTCACCATGCCGGGGTTGGAGCGGGCACTGGCCTCCTCCGAGCCCTCCGCTCCTGGACCGGATGGTGTCCACGTCTTAATGTTACAGCACCTGTCTTTAGCTAGTAAACTCTTTCTCTTGCTCTTGTATAACCTGGCGCACAGGAGATTACTGCGAGGCGACCATTGTCCCGATTTTGAAGCCTGGGAAAGATCGTCAACTACCTTCCAGTAATCGCCCGATCTCCCTCACCAGTTGCATTTGCAAGATGATGTAGCGCATGATCACCGGGCGATTGACATGGTGACTTGAATCTCATAGTCTGCTGTCCAATGTTCAGTGCGGTTTTCGTCGATTCCGTTCAACAGATGACCACTTAGTTTCTTTAGCCACACTCATCATGAACGGTTTTCTAAGGAAGAGCCAAACGGTTGCTGTCTTTTTTGACTTGAGAAGGCGTATGACACTTGCTGGAGGTGCGGAATTCTTCGTACCCTTCATAAATGGGGCATTCGCGGTCGAATGCCGCTTTTTATTTGGGAGTTTATACAGGATAGTGTCTTTCGGGTACGGGTGGGATCGGTTTTTTTCTCGTGTTTTTACTTAGGAGAACGGAGTACCGAAGGGCTCGGTACTCAGTGTCACACCCTTTGCCATTGCAATCAATCCCATTGTGACTGCGTCCCATCGGGCGTTTCATCCTTGTGTTTGTGGATGACTTCGCCATTTGCTGCAGTTCTCGGCGGACTTCTCTCTTACAACGCCACCTCCAACTGTGTCTTGACCACCTGTTCATTTGGAGTGCCGAAAACAGCTTTAAGTTCTCCGCTGAGAAGACGGTCTGAGTTAACTTCTGGTGCTGGGAGGCTTTTCTTCTGCCTTATCTACGCCTCGGCGCAGATGGTTCAAGAAATATCAAATGCAGTTCAGGACCCCTTGGTTGCCATCCATGTAGTTGTAAGATACAAGCCTCTGGTGGTCAGACTTGCTCTTACTCCAGTTACTGTACACTAGGTGCTGAAAGTTAACAGGGTCAGTCTTAAATATATTATTCTTTGCATAATGGTTACGCTGTATATTTTTACTTTATAAAGAAACCATAAAAAGTGTGATGTCTCTGTGATGAGATATGGTATACTTTTACTTTAACATAAACTGTTCTTAGAGTGCTTGGTATCCTAAAGACATTTTAGTGTATCCTAAATTACTTTACATTTTATATTATTGTTTGCTAGGTGGAAGCAGAGCTCAACTATGCTATGGATCTGTATGACTTGAATCGTCGTGTGAACACTCAAGAGACTATTGTTGGATGGTGGGCTACAGGCAATGAAGTCACAAGCCACTCGTCTGTCATCCATGAATACTACGCTCGTGAATGTAATAATCCCATACACTTAACATTAGATACTACCTTGCAAGGCAACCATATGGGTATTAAGTCATATGTAAAGTAAGTATATAGTTAGTTAATTGGAATAATATCAGCCTTAGGGCAGAGTATGGAGCATCATAAATGCAAATAAAAGAAAAAATGTGATCATAGTAAATAAATGGAGAAGTTACAGTAGTAATGTGTTACTAACGTTTAACTAGTAGAAGTTAGTTCAGATATTTATTACCTTCACATACTAATTAATGATTTGAAGCTTTCCCAGCATTGGTTATTGATGATAGTTTCTCGGGCTATCATCCAGGTCAAATTTGGATAACTGTACAAGTTTCAGTGACTAACTCTGCCACCATCCTCAGGGGAACTGAAGCTAGATTTTTTTTTTTTTTTAACTTAACTTAAATATATGGGTTGTTCTGTGTTGTCTCTGTTTATTTTGTTTGTGGGTGCTAGTTTTGTCCGGTACTGCTTGTCGCACCCGGAGGTTTGTGGGTGAGTGTTTTAAGGAGAGGTGGTGGAAGAAATGAAATTCTTCTACCACTGTGGTTGGTAGGTCTCCTGCCATGATCAACGCCCTGACAGGGACCTCCGGCATGTGGTGTGATGTCGTGCTGGTCTAGCCAGCGTTGCTCTCGACACTTCATCCGGTCCTGAATGGGATCTTCTGTTGGGTATGTAGTCCCTGTAGGGAGCTCTCTGTGCGATGTGAGAAGAGGGGTAATGTGGTGGCGGGGAGGGAGTGCGTGATGTGCTGGCTCTTGCGGAAGGTGAGGCTGTGCTGGAATGGCGCTCTTCTCTGCTGTTGCTGATGGCGGTGATGATGGTGCTGGTGTGCCCATTTAGCAGCTCGCTGAGTTGCTTGTGGGTGGTGATGGTCCTGGTGTTGTTGATGTACTCAACTATCTTCTCGAGCTTGGTCTTGAGATAGTTCCTGTCTGTGTCTGTGGCCAGTTGTTTTTCACGCAGTCGGACGATCTCATCTGTCATGAGACGGACTGAGTTTTCCAACTGCGCTACTCTGCCAACAAGCTCTTGAAGTAGTGGTGCCTGTGTGTTGTTTGGAGTTGGTTGAGCGGCTGGAGGTGTGATGCTGTGGGCGGTCCGAGTATTGTGCGGTTGTTGGTTGCTCTGGAGTAGTGGTGCCTGTGTGTTGTTTGAAGTTGGTTGTGCGGCTGATGGTGTGATGTTCTGGACGGTCCGAGTAGTGTGCAGTTGTTGATTGCTCGGCCGTCTGGGGCACATTGATTGCCCTGTGTAGTGGCCCGTGTGATTGCATGTCGCACAGTACACAGGGCGGTGTGCCATGCTGTGTCCAGTACATTGCGTGGTCAGTATGCCGGCGCCACAGTAGTGGCACCGGGCTGCGGCTGGGCAGGTCGATGCTGTGTGGCCGTACTGGCAGCAGCGCCGGCATGGCATGAGACGGGCGCCCCGGCTTTCCTCCACTCTGAGCACCTGTCCGAGGACAGGTAACCCATCGCGAAGGGCCGCGTGGAAGTGCGCCTCGTCCAGCAACACCAGCCTGACCAGTGGTGACGGCCCCCTTGCGGTGTGAATCCTCTCCACACGGGTCGCAGATGGCCATAGCTGTTGGGCGGCGCTGAGGAGCAGTGAATCCGGGATTTGCCTATGCACTCCCCGGACTACTGCATTAAAGCTCTGTAGGGTGCGGCTGTGTTCCATGTGTGCGTCAGGTGTTTGTGGCTGTCGAGAGGTGTGTGTAGGTTCCTCGGCTGAATTGTCTGGCTGTGTTGCGGCGGGTGTTGTGTCGTTTTCCGGTGGTTGTGGCGGCGTTTGTTCGGTGTTGTGTGTTGGCTGAGTTGCTGATGGTGATGGAGAATTAACTCTTGTCCTCTCTTCTTCTACATTGCTAGCAGAAGCGCGGTTTACGGCCAGGGTACTTCCCCCCTGCGGCTTACCGGCATACTTCTTCTTGCTGCCTTTACCCATGATGTGTCGATTCTTCATGATACGTCGGCGATGGATGTGAGGCGACTGACCTGAAGCTAGACTACTGATGTTACAATATTTATACCTAGCCAGCGGTGGATAAGATCTGCCTACTTTCTTCTCATTGGTTGAGCTCCGGCCGATGGAGACACACATATGAAACCAATCAGGTGACTTCTGATGCTTCTTTGCACTGTGGTGGAAAGACATGCTGAATGACTGGTGTCCATGCTTTGTTGATTTGAGTGCCTTCATCCCTGTTAGTTGTTTTTATTAGCTTTAATGTATAGGGCTCTTTAATCAACCTGTCATAGTACTTAGAGGACTTTTTTAGCACTTTTGCAGAGGCAAAGTTGATTTTGTGATCTGTGTTATGTGTGCTCAGCTACTGCTGATTTTTCTGGGTAACCTAATCTAATACAATGGTGATGTTCCTTGATGCGATCTTCTACATTTCTACCCATCTCTCCTATATAAACTTTGCCACAGCTGCATGGCATTTCATATATGCCTGGTACATGTAGACCCAGGTCATCTTTAGCAGAATCTAAAAACTGGTTTATTGTGGTCAGAGCTTGAACACTTTTTATTTCATACTTCCGTTCCTTTATATTTGCCAGACTATGCTCCCAAAACTACTTCTGGCAAAGGTAATAAATATCCAAGTCACTTCTGCTAGCCAACAGTGTGATCATAGATTTATAATGTTGTAGTAATAACATAAGCTTTCTTTTTTTATGTAAGATATTTTAAAGTACTATTTAACAGCTTAAAGATTTGTTGCTCCTATATGAATGAGAAAATTTTGGTGTGCACATTATGGTAGTATTTAATTGTTGTTATATGAGTGCATCCTTTCACCAAAGCCAGTGAAGCAAATTCTCAATTTACTTACGTATTCTGGTGAGAAAACTATGGTTTTAGTTCCTTGTGTTTATACATTTGTCTAAGTCCTCAACTATGGGGATTTGCTTCCAGCTTACACTGGATAGCACTTTTTACAGTTCAATGCTCTGCCTATATTAATTTTGTTGCAAGCTTTCCTTGCATTTACCATCTTCCATGATGTTGGAAATGGGGAACAGTGATTGAAAAGTGTATATATGTCTTGGGTTCTGAATATAAGGGAAATGTATAGTATGATAGCCTTTGCTATGTATGAACAGTCAGTTTCCTAAATGTTGCCATTGGTTTAGCTGTTTAACAGAAAATTGTTCACCACATTCTTCCAGTCACATTTTTATCCTTATTCAGTGTGTGGGCAGTAAGTTCTTTGGGCCCCAAATCATTGTTAATCTTCATAAATTCAGTGGATAAAAAATGTGTTCACTTGACCACTCCTGTGGAGCTAATATTCCATTGAACCATTAGCACACAGCTTCACTTGAGTCTGTAAGTACTGTAACAAATGAGAACACTAGTTACTGTTAATCACAGCGTACAGGATGGGGCAGAAGTAATAACATGGTTTAAAAATGAAAAATATTTATATGTATTCTTCTTACAGTAGCTTAAAGCCCAGTCCTTGGAGATAAGAGAGCACCTGTCACCATTTGAATAGAATGTCTTAGATGTCCACCGTCATTTTCAATGCACTGTTGTATATGTCGCTCTAAGTCACTCATAGCTTTTTGTAAGTACAGCACAAGGTTGCCAAGGTGTGATTGGGTTTTGACACTACCTTCTTTAAGCCATTACAAATAGCATCCTTTAATAATGCATCACATTAAATTCCCTTCTAAATGCTCTTGAGTATGTGTGATTGAATTGATTCTAATAATGTACCAATTTACAGCACAAGTATGCTTCCTCACTGTCCAGTGCTCCATGATTACTTACAGAACAAAGAGAGGAAACCAACTGGTGAACTCATTTCTAAGGTGACCCCTACCATCCTGCCACACACTTGCAACATAAAATCCACCAGATTCAAAACAGCCATTAATTCAAACCCGCTTATTGTTTCTGCCCCACCTGTATTTCCCTTCTAATCGATTAGCATAGCACTAAAGTTATACTTAAATCACTGTTGCTCAAACTCTGCAACACAACTTAACCATCGAATTGAGTCACAACTGAATTGTCACTACCGGATTACAACTCACACCCAACTGCACTCGGCACAATTGACAGTCACTGTTCCTGAATGCTTCGTAGACATTTAACTGTCCAACTTAGCACTCAGCTCCTTATATAGATACTGCAAGCAGTGAGAGAGTTTGTAGAAATGCAATATTTTCAAATGCCAGAAAACGAAGGATCTGGAGTCCAGAATGGCACACAATAACGATTGTTTCCATATGGCCTATTGTCCTGTCAAGGGACAGGTCATTAATGCAGGTAGATGCTCGGGTCCGTTCCCTGGTTCTAGGTTACAAGCTGTAGGCACTGCAAGAGTATATATACTGAACCATTGGTACCCTAAAGTTAAGCAGACCCATTTCAAGGTTAAGCTAAAAGCTGCTTTAGGAGTACTCCAAATGCATGGTTTGCCAAACCGTTATCTGCAAAGCTGACTATACAGCACATTTTAATGTGATCACTTTCATGCAATGATTTTAAGAATGGTTTAAATGGGTCCCAAATTCTTGTGTGCTTGCAACAGGCTTTTGAGGACGTTGCTCCTTCCTATGCCACAATATTTCATTAGTTTCAGAAATTTTAAAGAACCAAAATTTCATTAAAAGATTAAAAATGGTGGTCCTGTGGCATGAGGAAAACATAGCTGCTGTGGAAAATAATTGTCTGGGAAGACAATAAAGTATGAGGGCGGATCAAAAAGTAACGGACAATAATTTTTTTCCGCCTTGGTATTGCTGCTGGGATGTAGACATTTCACACAGATATAGTTTGAAGTTTCCACTATAGAGGGTAGTTTTTTTCGTCTTGTGGAACTCTTGCAAGAGAAGCGTGAACTACGCAACAAAGTTGGTGTGTATGTTACTGATGTCCACATTTGAAGAGCAGCAAAGTATAGTTCAACTGAGTGAAATGTACAGGGACATGTGTGGTGTGTATGGGGATGATTGTATGGGCCGTAGCAATGTCTCTCAGGTGGTGTGTATTCTTCCAAGAAGACAATGTGAACCTTAGTGATTCATCATCTTCCAGGAGGCCTGTAACAGCTGGAACTCAGTGGAATGTCAGTGCAATTGAGATGGCAATTTTGAGCGACTGGCGAGTACATCTGCAAACGTTATTGCAGCAGTTCAACATTTCCTCCCTCTTCTTTTTTCTTCTTCTTCTTCGTCTGTTTACCCTCCCCGTATATAGGACTTCCAAGCCTGTGCTTAGGGGCATATGCCAGGGAGCTGGACAAAGTGAAGACATGGAAACGGGTGGTCAGCCCAGCACTAGGTATGAGAGTGAGGAAGCGGATGACATGAAATACAGGCGAAATGGGTGAAGGGAAAGGTGATGATGGAGCAGTTGGTGGAATGAGTGGTGGGGGAAACGGTGGAACCCAGGGAAAACCCGACGCTGCTTTGTCCACGATGAATATGGCATGCGGGTGCCTGGGATCAAACCCAAGCCACCTTGGTGATAGGCGAACAATCTAACTGCTTGACCATGGCACTGCCGTCAGTTCACACATCCTATGGTAGGATATTGTTCATGATACGTTGAAGTTTCGTAAAGTTAGTACAGCTGGGTGCCTAAGAACCTGATAGACAACCACAAGGGCCAGCGAATGACAAGCTTGGATCACTTAACACGGTACAGCGCAGAAGAGCATGACTTTCTGGAATGACTCATCACTAGAGCGAGGATAAATATCCCATCGCCTACAATGTTTGTGCACTCGTACTATACACGCTGCGTGGTGACTGGCAGACGGCGTAGCACGGGCAGGGCTGTGTAAGAAGCTCTAGTCTATTTACATCAGTTCATATCGTCATCTATTCGTTCCTGAAAAACATTGCAGTGAACAATGATACATTTTTTAAATTGTTCGAAAGTAAAACTTGTCATCCAAACAATGTTTATACAGCGAGAAAATTCTCTCAACGTCACATGATGTAACAGGAGCAAATGTAAGATATTTTGCATTGTGTTCGTCATACGTAGATGTCATTTTGTCTAGCTGTTGTAAACCAATTTTTATATAAATCATTGTAGCGTAGCCAGGATTTCTCTCCATCACGGTTTTCAGTTTATTTTGCACTGCTTCGGTGACAGGCGCAGGATCTACATTTTAAATTTCCATATAAAACTCTTCTATCAGTTATAAAGCATATAACGTTTGTGATTTCTTGATTCTAAATGGTGACATCTGGAAAATTATTTTTAATAAATAACAAATGTTTATGTAAATTGCCTGAAATAGTGACTGAGCAGATTTAATGGCCAGCTGTCTTCGCTATCCAAAACATTGATTACTATAACTATTTTATCATAATAATCTGCATAATATACAGCAGCATTTAGCCAGCTGCCCCATCGAGTTACAACGGGCTGGAGAGGTAAAGGGGCCCCAGGGGCCATTTCTTTGAAAATCAGTGACCTGCTTGGGGCTTTCAGAAATATTTTTTCACATTAGCAATGAAGCTGTCCACATCACTGTACCAGAAGCGTATCATTTCGGCTACACGATGAAGGCCGTGAGCGATACACGTTAAATGTACCATGTTGGGATGATGTGTAGCTTTAATTTCTTTAGCTGCTTTTAGCATTTAGCTTGCACCATCTGTCAGGAAAAGTAGTACATTATCAGTTTTGATCCCCTCTGGCCACAGCAAAATTAGACTCTTTTGAAAAATTTCAACAACACTTTTATGGTTAATCTTATCAATAACTTCAGGCGTCAATAGAAATGATTTAGTAGGTCTGTCTGGCAAAAATACTCCCACAATTATATTTGCAACAAACTTCCCCACAGAATCCAGAGTTTGGTCTATGGAAATGCAAATTTTATTCTCACCCACAGATTGTCGAATTTGAGCCATAACTTTATCATAACATTTTGATAGATACTATTTACGTAGGGTTGTTGGTTAGCGCGCTCGCCTACCACCTAGGCGGCCCGGGTTCGATCCCAGGGACCCGCATGTGGTATTCGTGGTGGACGAAGCGGCGTCAGGGTGGGTTTTCTCCGGGTTCTCCGGTTTCCCCCGCCATCTCATTCCACCGGTGCTCCATCTTCATTCCATGTATCATCAGTGTCACCGCCTGCGGTGCCGTAGTAGTTAAAGCGGGCGTTAAACACTACAACAACAACAACGTAGGGTTGTTGCACTGGGAGGCTCCCACTTAGTGTATTTTTATGAAGATTTTAAATTCAGCATGTTCTACTTTGTGAGATGATATGTTGCTACGCACCAACATTTTGCACATGTCTTCAAAAAAACTCTGATTGAATTGACAAATGGTCGTGTTCCTTATTCTTTAATGCTGCAACAAGTGCTTTTATGTTTTTTGGTATTGCAATGTTGCTTCAACAATTTCCGTTTCTCCTTGGAATCTCTGATTTGTGAATAACATAACTTACATTGTATCGTATCACCATTCAATACGAAATTATTTCTTCCAAATTCTTCGAATAACTGATTTAATTTACCGTCACCTAAAGCTGAAGACATTATTCACCACGTATGTAAACATGGATCGCACAGAAAATAAAACTCCCTTATCTGTACGGTACAGCTATCATACTGAACCAGAGCACGCTGTTCACCCCTCAGTCCGAGGTAGCAGCAATGACGTCAAGCAAGCAATTTGCCGTGCAGTCAACCTGATTTCTTCTTCAGTGGATATATGTCCTCGCTCTACTCATCACTGGTGATGAGTCGTAGACATACCATACATGCCTGAAACAAAGCGGCCCTCTCGGGAGTGGAAACATGCTGGTTTCCCAGTAAAGAAAAACTTAAAGTGACTCAATCTGCTGGGAAAGAGCTTGTGACAGTATTGTGGAATATGCATAGTGTTTTTGTTGGTAGATTTTGCTGAACATGGGACCACTATGAATGCTGCAAACTACATTAAAACTTTGGTGAAGTTACATTGTGCCCTTCGTGACAAATGCCACAACATTAATGCTGATGATGTCAAACTTCATGATAATGCTCGCCTCCATGTTGCTGCTGCTGTTCCTCAGAAAATCACCAAATTTGATTGGGAGGTGCTCCATCATTCACCATACAGTCCGGACCTTGCACTTTCGGACATTATGACAATTTTTTGTGAGAAAAGTATCATCCTATTGGTAACCCCAATTTAACTGATGTGCTAAAGCACACCTGTGTTGAAGGGTGTGAAGAAATGCTTGCCAGATTGGATAGAGGCAATTCTATGCAAGTTTCAGACTATGTCACTGGTGACAACTTGGAAATTAAAAAAAAAAAAAAAAAAATTTTATTGTTTAACAACGCTGCCAATTGCTAGGATCACATCAGCGTCGCCGGTGTGCTGGAATGTTTTCCTGCAAGAGTTCTTTTACATGCCGGTAAATCTAATGACATGGAGATGTCGTTTTTAAGCACACTTAAAAACCATCGGTCTGTGCCAGATTTGAACCCGTGACCTTGAGATCAGTAGGTCAGCATCTAATCAACTGAGCCACCCAGACCAACATATATTATATAACTTGGATTTACCATTTTTACCTGCATACTGAATGTCAGTCTGCTGTGTGGATCTCTCCTGATAACAATCTTCAAACAAAAGTGAAGCATCTGCACAGTGTCAGGAAGAAATTGATGGCCACTTTCTTCCCTAATCCTTGTCATGCGACTACCGTTCCTCTTGTGGAACTAAGGGCAGGTATTGCTCTCTTACATGGGAGTTTGCTTACCAGAAGTTTCTGAGGAGCTTCATGAATGTCACCCAAAAATGGGACTGTGTGGAATTCTGCTCCACCACCACAATGCTTCGGTACACACAATCAATGCTACAATCCAGTTTCTGGCATCCACACTGTTAAATATTAGGAAGACCTGAGAGAGATGAGAATAAAATTAGAGAGGAAACAAATTTGGAATGTAATAAGGGTAAAGAAAGATTTTGAAATATTACTGATATTGCATCAAAGATTTCCATTGTTGCAAAGGAATGTTTTATAAATGACTGAAGAGAAAGAGTTATTAGAAAGAGATCAACTGAGAAGGGAAGAGGAAATTAGCCTAACCAGATGGAGAAAACTATGAGATATAATATATAGATGAAAATTTGAGAAATTAGGTGATGGATATGAAGTAGGTTAAGAAAATAATGATAGGTAAAGAAAAAGATATTGCTTGATATCTTCGGTAGAATTGAAGCAGTGAAGAGAGAGAAAGAGGAGGAGGGGATGTAGAAGAAGGAAGGGATTAAGAAGTAGCAAGGTGATGGGGCTGAGTGAAGAGAGAAGAAAATGGTAGGAGAGGGAAGTGAAGAAAAGAAGTGAAGAGTGAGTGAGTGGTGTTTAAGGGCTCATTGACAACTAGGTCATTAGGACCCGAGAAGTGAAGAATGTTGTGAGGTGAAAGGAAGGAGATTTAGAATCAGTGAAGAGATGGAGTGTGGTGTTCATTCTTCGAGGCCAGGGCAATGCTTTTGGATTCCGGAGAATGTGGTGAAGTGTGAAGTTATTACATTTTTAATTTTGATTTTTGAATATTGACTGTGATTACAATGAAATAATTGTAAATTTAACTAACTTAATTTTGAGCAAAGGAACTGAGAAATATTAATTATGGAAATTGAGACGTATAAATGCACAAAGGGGTTTAGTTGTCAAAGATTTTGTAAGTTTAATATTGTTTAATTTTGAATATTAAGTAGTTGTAAATACTAATTACCAATTATTTATTTATGCCAACAAACTTACTGTTGGTGTTTTTAAACACACAAGCCATGTGTGGGCAAAGTTTGAGAGGTAGAACTGGAACTTGAAAATTCAGTGCCACAACTGGGATTTGAACCACAGACCTTCCGCTTACCGGGCGGCTGCTCTACCACTGAGCTATTGCAACAAACTGTCAGAATGGCGTCAAATTCTCAAACCAGTTCGTATTTCTCCTGGTAAACCACAAAGGCAGTCTCACATCAGAGACAAATTACCCCAATGGTGACTTACTATTGTAAGTACTTCATATCCCCAGGATTAAATAACCTTCAGATGGTAATTATTATTTATTTATGCCAACAAACTTACTGTTGGTGTTTTTAAACCCACAAGCCGTGTGTGGGCAAAGTTTGAAAGGTAGAACTGGAACTAAAAAATTCAATGCCACAACTGTGGTTTACCAGGAGAAATACGAACTGGTTTGAGAATTTGATGCCATTCTGGCAGTTTGTCACAATAGCTCAGTGGTAGAGCAGCATTGAAGTTTTAAGTTCCAGTTTTACCTCTCAAACTAATTACCAATTTTGAAAATTTAAAATGTATCAATGAGATTTGTAGCTTTTGATTTTATTTAATTGACTAATCCTGGAAATTAAAGAAAGTATAATGAACACTAAATTCGGAAAAAGAAAGAACTCACCAAGGCTGCCTGTATGTTACTTGTATTGTCCCAACGGCTATCTCACATTTTAACATTGTGCTTGAAACGTCGCTGCCTTGTGACGGTGATTGACTGTTATAGCTCTCCGTGTAGTTCACGAAGCCCAGGGCTGGGTTTATATTACTCGGCTCTCGCCAGTGCTGTCCAATGAAAGGATCGCGTGATGATGCTCTGATGTTACGTCACAGACGTGACATTGTTCACTGGCTTGTCAAAAGTATGTCCTCTGGTGAATTATATAGTTTGTAGATGGAGTGAGCCGTAGCCTGATAAAACGGCTCAATTTTAGAAGGGCGGCGCTGTGGCCGAGTGGTTAGAGCACTCGCCTACCACCTAGGCGGCCTGGGTTAGGTCCCAGGGACCCGCATGTGGTATCCATGGTGGACGAAGCGGCGTCAGGGTAGGTTTTCTCCGGTTTCCCCCGCCACTCATTCCACCAATTGCTCCATTATCACCTTTCCAATCATCGATTTTGCCCGCATTTCATGTCATTCTCTTCCTCACTCTCATACCCGGTACTTGGCTGACCACCCGCTTCCAGGCCTTCACACTGTCCGATCCAGAGGTTCCTGTGCTCCCTGACAGGCATCTGACCCTAGGCACAGGCTTGTAAGTCCTAGGGGGTGTAAGTCTACATAAGGGGAGGGTAATCAGGAAAAGAAGAAGTAATTTAGAAGTGTGAAGTTTTTGGAAATAAATGTCAACTTGTCCTGACCTAGAAAACTGGTCAACAGACAGAGTAAGGGGGGAGGGGGTGAATCTGATGACTAACTTCCCCTACAGTCCTGATTTGGCTCCAAGGACTTTTTTTTTTTCTAACACTTGAAAAGTCTGATGCTAAGTTGTCGAGCCGCTGATGGGTTGAGGGTTGTTGATCTTTGAATTATCCCGTGCTGGATGTTTCCATTGGCTGCTGTAAGATGTTACTGAGAGGCATGGGTTCTAAAGTTCTCAGGGTATTCACGAGTATTAAAGGAAAAGTCCAAACTTCGTTTTTGTGTATTTATTCACTAAATTCTTCATTCTTAATTTTGAGAGGAACCGACCACAGCTAACTGCCAAAAACTGTTTCACATCTTAAAAATCCCTTACGTCGTCCACTCCATGTTCTGGCTGGCAACTGTCTACTACTGATGCTATAACTCGCACGTCCCCCTGGATTCAAATTTTGTGCGTTGATCACGTGAAGGCTTCCTGACAACCTCGCAGTAAACACGTGATCATTGCTCGCGTAAACTCAATTTCTGTCTCGAGTCATATGAGGTGTGGTAATTTAATAACAAGACTGGCATCAGAAATATAATTTATTGCAAACAAAATTGCAACTAGCTTTTGTACCATTCAACATACTTCCCTCCCCTTGCTTATACTGCATACGTGTCTTCCATTGTTCAAAGCAATGATGTAAGTCATCCATTGTCACTCTCTTCAGCAACTCTGCTGTTTTTGCTTCTACTTCTTCAACACTCAGTAAATGTGTTTTCCTCAATGCACTTTTCACTTTTGGGAACAGATATAAGTCACAGGGAGCCAGATCAGGTGTATATGGAGGATGTTCAAGCACAGGAACGTGCTAGTCTGCCAAAAACTGTTTCACAGATATGGTATTGTGAGCTGGTGCATTGTGCTGATGCAGAATCCATGCGTTCTTCTTCCACAAATCTGGTCTCTTCTTCCGTACTCTTTCTCTCAATTTGATTAGAACTTATGTATAGTATTTCTGATTAACAGTTTGATCCTCGGGCACCCATTCAGTCCTGATAACACTCCTGATATCAGAAAAACGATCAGCATTGCCTTCAGTTTTGGCTTGGCCATGCCTGCTTTTTTCATTCTTGGCGATGTGGGAATCTTCCAGTGCATCAATTGACGCTTTGTTTCTGGGTCATACTGGAAGATTCATGTTTCATCATGTGATGGCACATGTGAGCAAGTCTGGTGCTTCATTCAGTTGTTCCATGACGTTAGAGCAAATGTTCTTCTGATGGTCTTTTTGTTCCTGAGACAGGTTTTCCAGAACCAGTTTTGCACAAACTTTTGTTATGTTTAATTCACTATGCAAAATTTGTCCTATTGTCTCTTTGGTCATGTTCACCATTTCAGCGATCATCTGAATGCTCAAATGTTGTCTTGTTGCATAATTTTGTTAATTTTCTGAACATTTGCTTCACTTCTTGAACTCATTGATTGACCGGCATGTTCATCTTCAACCTCTTCCCGACCTTGTGAAAACTGTTTGTGCCATTCAAACACTTGCACACATGACATACCATTATCATCAAACACCTTTAACAGATGAAAACATTCCGTTGGTGACTTTTATAATTTCAGAAGGAATATGAGGTTAATTGCACTGCTCAATTTTTAAGTTCACTGTGCTCGCAGCACTACTACAAAACATCCTCTACAAACAAGGCTCAAAGGCCAACTAAAGCAGACAGAAAGACAAACCGAACTCTGGTTGGTCTTGAAGGTTCAAGGTCAACCACATTCCATTACCAGCCTCCCATCATGTGGCTGTGTGATAGATGATGTGCAGTCTTGTTATTTAATTTCCACACCTTGTATGTGTGAAAGGAAGTTTTCGAGCCCTGATCAAACACTTGCAGTGTATGAAAGTGAGCTTTTGGGCCTGGTCTATAAAGAGATACTGTTGCTCCCAAACAGAGGAAAAAGTATATGGGTAAGATGGGCAAGGATTAGATGAGGTAGCCACACTTAGAGATGTTGCCATTTCTGTACTTCATGAACCGCCATTGCAGCATAGTTATGCACGTCCGTTGCTGGTGCACTCAGATAAACAACTGTAACACAATGCCTGCTTGCACGCACAGATATGTTGACTTTGCCTGCTGCCCGTATTTACATGAGTTGAGGCTGCCTGAATTACATTTTCCATAATGGGACAATATGGAGTAAAATTCTCCAACGGCTAGGGTTCCAGCTCATAATGCAATAAGGAACCTACCAGGACCAGATACTGCAATAACTATTACTGAAAATGCAGGGGACTATTTCATATCTAAGGAAATACTAGACGAAATCATTGCCTGCAAAATTAATAATTTGTTATTCTTATTGTGTAAATGTAACTTGGATTCAATAACATTCCTATAATGAAAAGTTGCCTTTTAATGTCTAAGTATTTATATAGTTTTTTCTAGTGCCTTGCATCTGGCAATGAAGCCATTAGCATTCGTGCTTTCCAATGCTTTTGAACTGTAGTTTCTTCTGATCTTAATGCTTCACAGGTCTTCAAGTGGTCTTCATTCATTTCTGCTGAATCGTTACACAGGACACATATTGGTGAGGCTGAGATACCTATTCTGTAGAGATGACTTGCTAAGCAGTCGTGATTTGTCAATAGTCGGAAGGCTGCAACCGCTGTTATCCTTGGTCTCTGGGGGATTATATCTGGGTTGGAAAGTAGTGTAATCCATTTTTTATCTTTGGCATTTGTTTTTATTTCTTCTATAGGTATGAATCAGAAAAATGTTTAACGATCAAGCGTTTTATTGAGGAATATGAGAAATTTAATTTAGACTTTTGTTTTATTGTTGTGCCTTTCTTTGCAAGTGAGTCTGCAGCTTCGTTCCCCATGACTCCACAGTGTGCTGGAATCCATTGGAGATGAGCAGTCTTATTAACTTTTTGGAGTTGTGTTAACATTTTGTAGCATTCTCTAATTTTTGTTGACTTTTTTGTAGTATTTGAACATATTCCCTGAATTGCAGCTTTAGAATCCGAAAGAATTACTGCCTTGTTAAATTTATTTAATGGAAGATTTAATAATTGTCGGAGAGCAATGTGTATAGCCTCTATTTCTCCATCATAATTTGTTGTGTCTCTGCCAACAGAATGATAAAAGGAAAAATCTGAACACGTAACTCCAGCTCCAGTAAGGTTTTCCTTGGAGGATCCATCTGTGGGATACCTAGTATTGATTGTTTCCAGAGCTAGAAGTTTTTGTATTTCTTTTGGTGTGTCTGATTTACTTATTTCCTCTTTTAATTCCAAATTGAAGGTAGGTTGCAATAATTCCAATGGATTTTCTCTTATAAGTAGATTTTCTCTGGTGTTAGGAATGTTCAATTTGGATTTAATCTGTTACCTTTTCTAGGAAACTACTATGAGTTTTAAGGATTGAAGGGGGGAAGTTCTCTTCTGTCCATTTAGAGTTTGGCAGTCGTAACATTTTCTTGTGTTGGAGCAGTGCTTGTTCTTCTATTTTTGTTGTTATTGATGGGGTCCGTGTTAAGGCAAGCATGGCATCAATAGGTGTGGATTTAACTGCTCCAGTGATTAGGCGAAGAGCCTGATTTTGTATTTGTTCAAGTTTATTGATGTTAGTATTTGCTGCTGTTATTACAGCTTCAGAACATTACAAGAGGTTTGGTTTAATGTACATTTTGTATGTTGTGTTAAGGACTCTCCTTTAGCACCAGCTAACCTTTTCAGGATTTGCAGTTTCTTTTCAACCTTTTCTGAGATGTTTGTTATATGTTTTTTCCAACTTAGCTTCCTGTCGAAAGTGATGCCTAAGTATTTGGCATCATCAACTGCTTTGAGTGGTTTGCCATTATAATTTATGTTAATGTTAACTGGTTTGTATTTTAGTGTAAATAATTCATAATTTGTTTTTTCCACATTGATAGTCATGAGGTTTTTGGAGCTCCATTCATGTACTTTGTTTAGGGCTGTTTCTATTCTGTCTTTAATTAATTCAGGTTTTTTTGGAGAGCCTGAAGTCCAAATGACTACATCGTCAGCAAATAAAGCAATTTTGGTTTCTAAAGTTTTTATTATTGATGGAAGGTCATTTATATATATGTTAAACAGTGTTGTGCTCAGAACAGCACCTTGTGGAAGTCCTTGGTGTGTTTGTTTATATTTGGAAATGTATGTATTATATTTTGAGGCACAAAATCTTTGTGAAATAAACTGAGTTATCCATTTAAGCATGTTACTTTTCACACCTATTGATTGCAACTTCTCAATTAATTTGTTTCTCCAGACTGAGTCATATGCTGATTTAAAATCAATGAATACTGCTAAGGTATCCTCCTTTCTATTGAAAGCTTCCTTGATGTCTTGGCTTAGTAGGAGTACATTTTCACTTGTACTATGATTCTGTCTGAAGCCGGTCTGTGAACTATTAAGTAAGTTGTAAGGAACCAGTTAAGTTTAGATGCCACCATTCTTTCCATCACTTTTGCAATAACACTGATTATTGACCAATAATATTGGTCTAAAACTAGTAATATTGTTTGAGGGTTTGTTTTTCTTTAAAATCGGGATGATAATGGCTTTTTTCCAGTCGGAAGGTACAGTCATTCTCCAACACGTGTTATACAGTTTAAGTAGGATTTCTTTTCCTTTCCTGCCAAGGTGTTTAATAAACTCTGGGTGGATCTTGTCAGGTCCTGGAGATTTTTTGTTCTGTAATTGTTCTATTGCTAAATCCAGTTCTGTTTCGTTAAAATCCTGAATAAAAATATTTTGTATACCTTTTGGCTTATTAGTTTCTCTGATAGTTTTTTGGATAGCCTTATCTTGTTTTTTTATACGCTTGGGGTATTCTTTGTGACTGAGCATAAAACTTGTTAAGGGATTCTGCTATTTCCCTATCTGTAGTTAAGCTTTTGTTATTATGTTTTAATGGTTCAGTTGTATTTTTTGATAATTTTGTTTTATTAAGGAATTTGTATATTTTATTTCCATCTTTCCTATAGTCCATATGTTCCACAAAATTTGTGAAACTGGCCCTCTTTGCTGTAATTAATTCTTTCTTAAAAATGGCTGCTTTTCTTCTCCAGTGTTGTACATCTTCTGGACACTTGGTTCTTTTGGCTTTGACTCTTGCTATATTTCTTTCGTGTTTTAACTTAGATAAAGATGGAGACCAAAAGTAGCTATATTTCTTTAACTTTCCTTTGGGGATATGTGTTTTGGCTGCTGTCAATAATATTTCACCAATTTTTTTATTCATTTCATCTGTTGACTTGAACTCTGATTCTAACAGTATATTACACTTCCCTTCTATCTCATTTTGGAAACTGGACCAATCTGCTTTTTTAAAATTCCAAGAAGTTTTAATTTTTGGTTTGTTACTTTTATTTATTAGACCTCTTATGGAGTTTATGGTGATTCTGTGGCCTAAACCTGGGTCTTCTTGTTTCTCTTTTTGTATTGTCAATTATGTCAGATGACACCATCAGAAGATCAGGATTTGTACCTGAACCATTATAATAAAGGTAAGTGGGTGGATCATTTGGATTAAATATTAATTCCATTGTTGATGAGTTTAATAGGTCTTCTATGACTCTTCCTGCTGAATTAATATCTCTGTAGCCCCACCTAGGGGAGTGTGCATTAAAATCACCTATTAAAATACTTCTGGGTTCTATGGGAATAGAATTTAGATCTAGTGTATTGTCTGGAGGATTGTAGATACTGTATATTCTGTAGTGGTAAGTTACTTTTCCATACTTCAATTTTAACTATTTCTGATTTGTCTTGTTCTTCCATTGTTTTTTGGATTTGGATAGTAACTTTCATATTTCTTTTAATTCCTGTAAGAATACCACTTGCTATTTGATGAGCCTTTGGAAGTATATGTGTAGTGTACTGATCCATTTCAAAGTATATTTCCTGTTCTTCTGATACATGGTTTCTTGTACTGTGAAGACATCTATATCTTGGTCTTTTAATATTTTCATTGGCTCTTGTTTTTTAGGCTGGGACATGCCTCCTGCATTCCATTGTAGAATTCTTAAAGTATTGGAATTGTTGTGATGAAATTTGCCTAAAGATGTCCCCACCCGGAGATCCGATTGGGGGACAGTTTTAACTCCGGAATGTTTATCTTTAGGACTCATATTCATGTAACTGTTTTCTTAACGGGCACCAGTTTTACGATGTGGCAGTTACATCACCAGACTTAAACCCCCATTTTGCAAGAGGTACCACACCTATCGTTGGTCAACGGGTCCATCGGACCTAGCCGGGAGGACTAAATAGGTGGTATTTAGATCCACTGACCTTCCCCTCATGTGCCCCTGAGGGACGCTGTTGTGCTGTGATAGGCCAGCACATATGTAAATGACATTTCCTCCATTCTAGATGAAACAGTTATACCGCTGTGATTCGGTCCCCAGAGCCTCATCTGTTAAAAGCAGGGTGCACCACGGGCAGGATGAGGATGGGAATTGGGTAGGAGAGGCTATAGGAGGCGCATCACTACCCCTTACTACCCCAGTATTTATATATAAACTTTAAACATTGCCTTTAAGCTAAAAGATATCAACTGCATTTTGAAAATTCATAATTAACACACAATAAAATATTGTAATCACTATATTCTACAATAAATACTCCATCCCAAATAAAAAAGTACTGAAAATATAGTAAAAAGATGAAAGGGCCTGAGACACTCTGTTTATGCATTCTCCAAAACTTCAGAACCATGCATACTAGGTTTAATCCAGTAGCTCCATTTAATAATAGCTTTTATAATTCAGCTTGGTGATTTATTTCACAATTAGGTGATAAAACCTGATTTTTCTACTTCTGTATAATATTTCTAAGGTGCTCTCTGATTTTCACATAATGTCTAGTGTTTACAGTGTAAATTTAATTATAATCCTTGTAGTTTGTTTAATAATTGCCATATTTTTTTATTTCTTAAAGTATTATCTTCAGAATAAAATGTTTATCTTCTGAGGTTGTAAATTGCCATTTGAGTAAGTTATCTCAAATGAATTTGAGGATGCCATGTGGTTTATAGGGAAAAATCTGATGTGATGCACTCACATGACTTTCTCTACTCTTGTACTAACCATTCTTACAAACTCTTATTCATATATGTTCTTTGTGTTAGTTAAGATAAACAGTTGTGCAAATGATCTTATTGCTCATTTCCTTGTAGGTGCAATGGGAATATTAGAATACAGTAGGCTTTGTGTGATAGTCAAATATTTTAAAGCTTTGGGATTCTGTTGTCTTTGCACACTTAACATATAAAAAAATGAATGATGATCCATTTCACGAAAGCTCTAAGTTTTCCAAAACTCACACACATAACAAGGAATATCTCCGAAATGGTTCACCCTACAAGAAAATTTATTCAGACATAAATTGTGTATTTTAGCAAGATCTACAGTTTTTGTAGAGTATGATTTGATCTATCTCTAACGGTGTACCAGTTATGCAAAAGTCATCCAGAGTAAGTACGACTACAGGAGCCATAGCCAGAAAATTCAAGATATACATTTCATTTGGCATAAAAATATCTCAAACATATGACATTTTAATCAAAATCGTTAGACCCATTTTCAAGAAAATAAAAATTTTCCATGTAAAGGGTAGTCTCGGGTGGGGCTATTTTCTTCAAAATCTTCATGTCGCATCCTTGAAAGACATTAAACTTAAATACCAACTGTGGTTTTTAACGGACTTTTTGTTTTTGAGTTATGCTGTCCACAGACACACACACACACCTTTTTCTAAAAATGCTTTCTTTGGATTCAGGGGGCCTCAAAACATATATTTTCGGTGAAATCTCGACATCAAATTTTTGGGTGGAATACAGTACTTCCCCTACTTACCAGTAGAGAAAGTAAAATTGTGAGTTACTTGGCAAATTTAGTGTCACGTTGGTAAGTTACCATGGTAACTTATATGTTTAGAGCAGCAGCCAAAACTGCTGTGGTTTAAATTCCGAATTTGGTACTGAATTTTTCAATGTGATTTCACCTTTCCAGTTTATGCTGTAATTATTTTGAGGACCTATTACTACCCATGTTTCTTAAAATTTAAGTGAGTTAATAATTTTCCCAAAAGTATTACCTACATTCTTTTATAAATTGATATTACTCTTTTACCTATTTGAGCATAGAAATATATTTAACCACCTTTTACTTTATCTACTACTTACAGCAAGTAGAGGAGATCTTGTATTCCGCCCAAAAATTTGATTAGGACATTTTGCTTGAAGTATAGATTTTGAAGCCACTGAAGGTCCTTTTGTGTGCGTGATTCAAAAACTTGGTTAACCTCTTGAGGGATATGGACGTGAAATCACGTCCATTTAAAATGACGGATTAGCGAAATGGGCGTGTATACACGTCCTGTGCATTTGTGCATTTAACCCCTATTTATCCCTTATCCAACTCAACTTATTATAATTTTCCCTTTATGAAACATTTTAGTAAAGTCTATATACTTTATTGGCTTACCTTAATATGTTCTTTCTGCTGTGATTTACCTCAAAACAGGGATAAACACATAAGGGTAGGTACATTTCCACATTCGCGAATTTCCTTCTTGCAGCACACGAAACACTTTCGAGATGGGCGGGACTTCTTTGCTGTTGGTGGTATCCTTTTAGGATAATGTTTTCCTTGAAGTCTGAGGGGTGCAGGGGTTTTGGATTTTCAACCCCCAATGTGATATTGTTCAATTAGGCTGCGAGCTATTTATAGTCGGAAGTCAAGGTCGGTCATTGTCCTGTGTGGGTGTAGAGAGCTGTCCAAATCACCAAACAATTGTATATGGTTATATCCAGTTGGTGCAAAAACACCTTTTTATACCACTTCTCCCTTCAGCTACAAGCAGGAAAGTATACGTATGTATTTCAACAAAGAAAGACACGGACTCTACTAAGTTACGAAACACGCGTAAGCAAAAGTTGTAATATTGCTCTATTCTGATTACTCAAGAGACCACGCATACAGTAGTGCATTATTACACAGTATGCTGACGCATAAGCCACACATACAATGGGTGTTTCTTTACTGTTTCTTTCCGAGAACTTATATTAGATGCGTTCGACAGAGCGAAGTTGGCTTTTCACCACAGTGAAACAAAATTGTGCCATTTCAACGTTTTGTAAATACAACTCAACTTTGCTGATGACGTACATTTATACTGCATATAACGAGTTTTATACCAGTTATTGTTTCATTAAAATAACTTAATATTTACTCAAAATACAGCTGTGTGTATACGACTCACTTTAAATGCCATGCGCTGGATATTGGGTAGCAGTTCTCGGCTCGTGGACGTTTTAAATGGCCATCGCTCAAGAGATTAAATAGCAAACTTTGTATTTTAAGTTCAGCAGGATATGACAAAGCTTGTCATGAAAATCCCTCCACCCTAAACTGTCCTTTACAAGAAAACCTTGGCCTTTTTTTACATTTTAAAAATTGCTCGTTATGACATTAATTACATTAATGTTTGAGATATTTGCATGCCAAATAATGCATCATTTGAATTTTCTGCATATATCCTGAGAGGTCTGTTCATTTCAAATGACTTGTATAACTGGTAAACCATAAGACATAGACAAAATCTTACTGCACAAGAAATGTCTTCTTACACACAATTTGACAATTTTTTGTGCTGTTAACCATTTCCAAGCTGTTTCTTTTTTATTGTTTTGAATTTTCAGATATATTATTTTCAAGTAGTAGTAATAATAATATGCTTGGGAATTGAATTAGTGGCTGCTAAATGACCCTCACTCCTTGACCTAAAAATCTTTTGTGCCAATACTACCTCCTGCTAGGAATTGTGTGAGTTGGAACACAGGAAGAATACCTGGGCTGAAAAGCCTCATACCTATGAGTGGGACTAAATCAGAATCAGGTTTATTTACCATAAGAAATCAGGGATTTCTAGGCTTCATCACGAATAGAAGCTATATACAATCTAGGTAAACATACAGTAACAACATACCCAGCATTTGCTTTAGCAACTGAGGAAAACCTTAGAAAAACTTCAGCTGGGTATCTTAGAATTCAGAAAGAGATAGTACGAGGGGCGTCTCAAAAGTAAGTTGTACTATTTTTTTAAAAAATAACAAAACGTTTAAATATTTTAAAAAGGGTATATTTTGAAAGCTACATTCAGTACCTATTTTTCCACATAATTTCCTTGAACCTCAATACATTTTTGATACTGTGGTAACAGTTTTTTAACTCAATGTCACACCACTCTCCCGCCAAACTGGATAGCCATCTTTCCACTTCTTGTTTCAGTTCCTCGTCATTTACGAAGCACCTTCCTCCAAGATGATGTTGCAGCTCCGGAAAAAGATGGTAATCACTCGGTGGAAGGTCAGGTGAATAAGGTGGATGACCGAAAACATCCCATCGAAACTGCTCAAATAGGGCTTGAGTTTCACAAGCAGCGTGCGGGCGAGCGTTATTATGGAACAGAAAAACTGTTTTGCTCAACTTTCCCCTCCTTTTGTTTTGTATGGCTCTTCTGAGTTTTCTCAGCACCTCACAATAGCGAGCAGCTGTCATCGTGGTCCCACGGGGCAGGTAATCGATTAACAGTACTCCCTTCGAATCCCAGAATATCGTTGCCATGACCTTGCCAGCCAATGCAACAACTTTTGCCTTTTTTGGTGTTGGCTCATCCTTTTGTTTCCACACCATACTCTGTCTTTAGGATTCGGGTGTCCATGTGATGGATCCATGTTTAGTCCCCGGTCACTATTCTGTCGAATAAGCCATCTCCCTCATCCTCAAAAAATTGCAATGTGGCGTCAACTCTCTGCTCCTTGTGTTGTTCTGAAAGCATGCGAGGAACCCATCTTGCACTAACTTTTGATAGACACAGATCCTTAGAAATAATCCTGTGAAGTGATGCATGGCTTATTTCAATATAAGGAGGAAGTTCAAACAAAACTGCATCAAGTGTAAGGCGCCAATCGGTGTTCACGACTGCTCAAACCTCGTCAACAATATCCGGAGCGTGGGAAGCGGAGGGTCGGCCACTTCGCTGCTCATCGTGTAATGTTGTTCTCCCTTCAATGAACGATTGGCGCCAAAGAGAAACCATTTGTCTTGACATAATGTCTTTTCCATAAACACTGCACAACTCGCGATGAATTTCAGTCGCACATTTATTTTTTCCCGTCAAAAAGCGGATTACAGCACAAACTTCGCAATCGGCGGTAGGAACGAGTAGAGTCTCCATTGTTACTGCCGTTTTAGTATCCAAGCAATAAACTTAGGTACCTAGGAATTTTACAGTGATGCTACTATACCCATACCTATATTCCCTGGGACTTTTAGACTTTTCCCGCCTACCGTGCAGATTTAAAAAAATAGTGCAACTTACTTTTGAGATGCCCCTCATATAATTCTGTATATACGAGGGTTGAATGAAAAGTAATGCCTCCACCTTCATTACTTGGGTTTGGATGGGAATATTTTAATAAATCAAACGAAGAAATGATCCTTAGAATGTGCTCTTTAGTTACCACTGCTCACTTTTTCGGATAATCACCAGACAATTGGATACATTTCTGCCAACGATGAACAAGTTTTCTGAAGCTGTCACGGAAGAAGTCGACACTATTTTGGCAACCAGCATCTCACAGTTCTCTGAACGTCTTCATCAGAAACATAATGATGTCCCCGCAGATCTTCTTTCATCATCAGGAACAGATGGAAGTCAGACAGTGCTAAATCTGGACTGTGTGGAGGATGCTGCATGGTGGTGAGATCCAGTCTCTGAAGTTCTGCTGTGGTGGCATGTGAAGTGCGTGGTCTAATATTGCCATGCTGCAGGAAAACATTTCCCTTTTCCTTTAAAAAAAAATGTGAATAATGTGACCCCCACATCCTTCTGAAATGCTGATAACTTGAAATTTCTCTTAGTGATAAGATGATAGTCCTGAATTAGTCAACTTTTTGCTTGTGAAACTCAATGGTTACTGTTGGTGGATGTCCAACTCTTTGTTTGTCATGCAAGTCAGCTAATCCCACCTCAACATCTTTTTACTTGCCCAACGACACACAATACTCAAACAACACAATCACCATAAACACTTTGCATTTTCTGATGAATCTCTTTTTGGGTGACACCTTCTGCTGCCAAGAATTCCATGACTGGGCATTGCTTAAATCACATTGACTGACCATCTGCGCAGGGTTCCATACTTTGCACTTCAACAACATTACCATTCAATGCTAAGGCTTCCTGCCAACTGGAACTGTAGAGGAGAATTTACTGAACAAGACAGTATCTGCTGCAAACCAGGCAACCATTTGTTGAGGAGTTATGAAGATGGAGGCATTACTTTTCATTCAACCCTCCTATTGACCTTTTATGATAAATTTGATCAGAATTCCCCCAGGGGGACCTACTATGGTAGGTCCGGGTTTGACGCACACAGGGCCCCAAACCACTCACCCTCATTTCACCCCTACCATGCCCATCAACTGCGCCACATAATAGCTGCTTCTGTTGCTATTATTCATCACCCTCTTGCCCTTCTAGATTTATTATGATTATTAGTTCTTAAGGCCTTAGTTTTATAACTCCTGCCTCACCAGCAGGGATCTTTCCTATCTCCGTGGTCCTGTCCCACGGTTTTCGGCGCGGCCTATGACTTGTGTGCTCTTCAGATATCTCAGGTGCAAAGGTTGTGAGGGCCCTTCACACTGTCCCCATGTGTAGCCTTAGGTGCGGAGCCCGTCCACACGTCATGTAAACTCACGTAGCTCCTTGAGGGCATGGCTGGTGTTAATTTCTTGACGGCCACATGCCGTCGGGTTAGTATCACCGGCCGGACGTGTTACCACTGACAGAACCCTGGTGTAATCAACCCGAAATCCCATGAATCCACACGCTGCCTCCACACTGACTCCGTTGAGGCAGCGTGGCCTAAAGCAGGGAGCCACAGGTGGTTATTCCTGTGGTGGGGGCATAAAGCCGGGGTGTCGCATGGTGACTGCGTTGAGGCAGCGTGGTCTAAAGCAGGGAGCCACAGATGGTTATTCCTGTGGTGGGGGCATAAAGCCGGGGTGTCGCGTGGTGAATGGTTTACCCATGCGGACAAGCAGTGGAAATCGGAGGGTAGCTCTGAAGTACACCTTGAGGTCAGGGGTCTCCATGGCGGCACAGACCGTGGAGATTTTGGTGTCTTTCTTTTCTTTGACCCCCGGATGGCAGGCTGACGCCTACGGTTCTGGATAGGGGTCCAGCTTCAATATGCATCCACGCAAACCCTCTCATTTTGACTCTCTTCTTGTTGTGACTATGGCTTGTGAAGGGAAGACGATTATGGATATTAGCCCTTTTTATATTAAACGTGAGGTAGATAGAATATGTGGCTAGGTGCAGAACGTGACAAGACTACGTGATGGTACGCTGTTAATCGAGACCAAAACGACAGAGCAATCAGAGAAACTCTTGAAAGCGAAGTTGTTGGGATCCTACCCCATTCGGGTAGCCCCACACAAATCGCTTAACACCTGTATGGGAGTTGTCACCACCTCCAGTCTAGACAATCTGTCAAACGAGGAGATTGTCACCTGTCTCTCTGACCATCGTGTATGTCAGGCCTACCGCCTTACGCGAAAACAGGATGGCAAGGAGTTAGCTTTGCATAACATTCAAAGGCACAAATTTGCCTGAGTACATCTTTTGTGGATATGATCGTGCCGCTGTATGCCAGTATGTGCCAAACCCAATGCGTTGTTTCAGGTGCCAACTGTTCGGCCATACTAAGACCTTCTGTAATAATCCTTCTATTTGTGAGCATTGTGGATCACCAGCCCATGAAGACTTGGCATGCTTACGGGATCCTCTTTGTGTGAGCTGTGGAGAGAGCCATCCATCAAGCTCGCGTCAGTGTTCTAAATTTATGAACAAGGAAGCAATACAGGAGTTGCGCGTGAAAGAGCGGCTCACCTTTTTGGAAGAACGTCGCCGCTTTGAGCAGCTGAAACCTGCGACCACCCTAGGCTTCGCGTCAGCAGTCCACTGCACTCCTGCCCACACTGTGGCCATTCAGTACGTTCCAGTTTCTGATGCTGCCACGCAGACTGACTCACCAACGAGCGCCTCTCCACCGTCCCATGATACACCTGCACCGGCAACTAAATCTTCCGCCGTGCAGACACCTGCTCATCAGCCATCCACAAACAGTAGCCACACCGTTTTACCTGTAAACACTTACCATTCGCGACCTAAAGACCGGGTGAATAGTCCCGCTCCCGCTCAACAAGCCAACAGGGCTCTTCAGGCTCATCTGAGGATGGCAGCTTGAGCATACCAGGTCCCAAGTCGGTCAAGATAAGACTGAAAAAGAAAAAGATGAAGACCAAACACTTACGGTAAGCAGGTTTAACCTGTATTTTTTTTCGTGCTTTTATTTTTAACTGTAACTTTTTTATCTGCTTACATTTAAGATCAGTTTTTAGGTTTTGACTGTTTTTAGGTTACCTTTTTAGACTGGTTTTTACATTTTAACTGTTTTGAGCTTTTATCTTTTTTAGATTCCCCATTTTAATATTTAATTCTGAGTGTTAAGTGGTGGTGAGTTTTTCCCTGTTTTTATCTTTTGACTTGGGGCCCTAATGACCTAGCTGTCAACGGACCCTTAAACCCTACTCACTCACTCACTTGATCAGAATCCTAAATCCAATGAAGAACAATCATGGTGTTCAAGGCACTTGGCACTCATCCTCTTGAGCCAAAGTGCATCCCTCAGGTGAACATGACCCATGCAATAAACAAGTCCATAAGATATATTAATATTTAAATTTTCCTGTACAGTATTCAACATATTCCTCTAGGGGGTAAAGCTGATTTTTCTCAAGAAACTTGTACAACTCTACTTTATATTTGTTCATAGAGGTTATGCTTTTCAAATACCCTGATAAATAGTTACATAATTTTAAGCTTTTATACTTGAAGGATGTTTCAAATAGTTTGGCTTTGTGGATAGTAGTGTGAAATTTGTCCCTGTTCAGTGTGTTATGTGAGTGTACTTCCCCATTTGTGACAATGTGATGCATTTGCCTTGGTATAAATTAACAATTCATTTATATATAAACATGATAAGGTCAAGCTGTGAAAATGTTCTTTACAACTTTCTGTTTTTAGGATACCATCCAGGATTCTTTTTGCTCTTTTTTGAAGTTCAAATATTATCTTACTATTTTTAGCATTTTCCCATAGGGGTAGTGTGTATAACAGTAAAGAGTGAAAGTAAGCAAAATAACAAGTTTTGAGGACATTAGCTGATACACGAGGCTTAAGCTGACAAAGAACAAAACAAACTCTACTCAGCTTCCCTTATAGCCTTTCAGTGTGTAAATCCCAGCTTAAATTTGTATCAACCTAAGAATTTTGTTTTCCACCCAAAATTGACTAATTTAGGTCCAATTCTGATGTCAGGATTCTTTTGTTTTCTGCAGGCTTTATGCTGAAAATTTATTGCTATAGTTTTCTCTTCATTTACAAGCAGTTTATTGACTTCAAACCAATTTATTATTTTATTCACAATTACTATTATGTTTTCTTGAAGGCTTCTGCAATAAATAATGCCTGTATAATCTGCAGAGAGTGTTAATTTAGCTTGTGGTTATTTTCAAGGTATAGTGATAAATCATTGATGTACAAGAACAGCAATGGACTTTAGATAGAACCCTTTGGGTCACCGGATGCTATAGGTCTTTTTTCTGAAGTTTCCCTTCTAATTTCTTTATGTTTTGTATCTATGAAGTCAGTTTCAATTATCTACTCTCTCACTTAAGTATGATTTAAACCAATTGAACGCCACTCCTCTCACATCATGTTTATACTACCTTTTTAGCAGGATTTTATGATCTACGAGGTGCATCCAGAAAGTAAGTCCCGATGGCCGATAAAGGGAACAAAAACATCACTAAATAAGAAATATTTATTGGAATAATTAAATAGACTCACTGGCTACTTTTCAACATAGTCACCACCATTGTTGAGGCATTTATCGCAACGGTGCACCATTAATTGTATGCCTAAATCATAGGATTCTGCTGCCAACGTCCGCAGCCACAAAGTCACTTCATTCTGCACCTCAGCGCCCTGTGAAAACATTTTACTGCCAGAAAACGCTTCATGAGACGGAAGAGATGAAAGTCACTTGCTGCGAGGTCGGAGCTGTAGGGTGGATGTTCGAAGACCTCCCATCCAAACTTATTCAACACATTTGGTGTGGCGTTGGCTGTATGGGGTTTTGCATTGTCATGCCCAAGCGTAATGCCTCTTGTCAACATTTTACGTCTCTTGTTCTGGATTGCCCGCCTGAGTTTATGCAACGTCTGGCAATATCAATCAGAAAAGCCGCACAAGAGGACACCACGTCAATCCCAGAAGGCAATGCACATGATTTTTTTGACAGAGATTGTCTGCTTGAATTTGCTCTTCGCAGGTGAACCACCTTGTTTTGTCTCTGGTGTGGCATTCGCCACCAATGTTTCATCTCCAGTGACAATATTGCCGAGAAACTGGTCACCTTCTGCTGCTTATCGCTGTAGGAATGTCAATGCTTAGGCAAGACGTTTGGTTTTGTGTTCATCTGTCAGTTGTCTAGGCTCTCATCTTACACACACTTTGTGAAAACCAAGCCACCAGGAGACAATTTCGTGCAAAAGCGAGCGAGACATCTGGGGAAACTGACAAGAGAGTTCTGAAATTGTGAAGCGTCGGTTCTGCACAATTGCTTGCCACACTATCCAACACTTCTGGCGTCACCAGGGACGGTCGGCCATTACGGTCTTTGTTGTGAATATTGGTTCTTCCTTCTGTGAATTGCCTGCACCATCATCTTACCTTACTGTCACACATGTCTTGTTCATTCACGTAGCACAATTGACGATGGATATCTGCTGGAGATTGCTTTTGAGCATGCAAAAATTGGATGACTACATGAACCTCGCATTTGGCGAGAGACAGTATCGGAGCAGCCATTTTCTCCTAGCACAGAGCAGTAACTACTGCCGTCACAAAACTGAAACTTTACTGCAATGTTATCATATACTTCCTCTCTTCTGTGCACGCGCATTCCTATCCGACTGATTGTGCCATCTCTGGACGCGATCGGGACTTACTTTCTGGATGCACCTCGTACCATATCAAAACGTTTAGATAAATCTAAAAATAATGCTACCCCTGCTTCAGTTCTGTCCAGTATGTCAAACATAAACAATGAGCCTGGAAAAATTCTGTGGCTGGGAACCAGAGCTGCCACGCTCTAGCCCACAGCACTACAGTAGGTTTTCAAGTAGTAAGTCACTATTAGTTTTTCTTATGGCCATGCAAGCAGCATCTAATTTCAAAGCTATCACATACCAGTCTGCTTTATAAAAATGTGGCTATCACTGATCTTACACCTACAACAAAATGTGTAATGAAAATTTATTTTGATTAACAATAACTAATTATAACTTTTTGTTATAATTATTAAATTTATTTAGTACTGAGAAATTTCCAGCCTATAGAATTGGGCCCTAGCCACTCATTCAGTAGACATCCATCCTGCATATAAAACTTATAACATTAGTTTGAATATTACTCATGTCTTCACTGTCCATTTCCACTTCTTTTTAACTCTAAATAAATATTGCTCCACACTTCTGCTCCCCTTGATGAATATTCCGTCAACAATGTTCTTTCATCCTTTTAAACTTAATAAACTCATTTCTCCAGGTTTCATTTTCCTTACAATCAAACCCTATCATGTTTCAAGTCTTCTATCCCTCCATATAATGGATATTCATTCCCCTTGGATAAAGCCTTTCCTTTCACCTTCAAGTTTCCACACAACTGTTCTCACCCATCTGTACCTCACTTTCCTCATTAGCTTTATATAGTTTTTCTCTTTTCCATGCCCGTTTCATCCTAACTTAAAATTTCAGCTATATCTTCCCAGTTAAATTACTAAACAATTTTTGTTTCTCTATGTGCAAAACATTTTCTTGCCTCTTTCCAAAATCTTCTAACTTTTGTGTCTCCTTTCCTCCATATATACCCTAATCCATTATTCTAAAATATTTTTTAAACTACTCAACCACCCTTTAATTATATATGATTCTTTGTATATTAAGCATTGCACCTATCTTCATTTGGATTTAAAATGCTATGCCAGTATTTTAAAACTCTCTCCATAATCAAATGTTTCTTCTAACTGTTGCCATTTCTATTTGAACAACTTCTTGTGCAATCTTCAATTGGTAAGCTGAGAATTTGTTTGCAGAATAACACTATCCTGCAAAATATAATTTTTGTTTGCCAGTTTGCGATCTGAAATGGGATATTAACTAATTTCAATGTGCTTAATTGAATGGTACTTTCCAGTTTTTCTATCATGTAAAGTTTTCTCATAAATCACAAAATAATATTTTGAAAATAGTGTTTTTGATATAATAAAAAATGTGCATATAAAATAAATATAGAATGCAAAATTTCTCAATAATAAATACATACGAACACCTACATACCTGCAAAAGAAGTTGTGAAGTTACCTTTTCCTTGGCCAGAACGATGGCTGTGTTGATTTACGTTTGCCATGTCAAGCACCAACAGTAGTCTGGTAATATCGCAATGTTCCACCGATCCTGATTTCTCCTCACCATCTCCATGGTTTCTTTATGAAGTCTTTCACCTTGTTCATCACTGAGGATCCCAAATTATCAGGAAAATAGTCTACATGGGAGTACAAGAAATGAAGCTTTAAATTCATATTACACCCAGGAGCTCATAGCTTTTGTAGCATATTTCTCGCAATTTGTTCGTATCGCCAATCATTTATACTTCCAAGAAACTTGTTGACTGCCTGTTTGAGAGCACACAATGCTTGCAGTTCTCTTATCACTCATGGTTTCCAAAAATGCACTGTCCTTCATTAGTTGTCTTATCTGAGGTCCATCAAATATACCCTCTTTTATTTTAACTTCAGACATCACAAAAACTTTACTGTTCATGTATTTGAAACATGAACCATTCTTGTCCAGTGCTTTCACAAATTGTTTCATAATACCTAATTTTATATACAAAGAAGGCAATAACATTTTTTTGGGTTCAACTAGACTGTCACGAATGACATTTTTACACGCTTTTTGCTCCTGACATTAAACTTTTTCTCTTTGGCCATTCTCTCACTGTCCAGTGTTTAACGCTGTTTCTACTATCCCATTTGCATAAAAAGCATGAGTATTTTGTATATCATCCTTGCTGCCCTTGTTATGTCTTCACACAATAGCCATTGATGTTCCTTGTAGTTAATTCTTTCTAAAGTGGTTTCTAGGTTTTTGTGTGATTCTTTTATAAACACAAAATGTGCAACTGGTATTGAGGGATATTTGTTTCTATTGTGCAATAAAACAACTTTTAGACTTCTTTTTGAAGCTTCAATAAATAAACACCAGTCGTTACTATCGTATGTTGGTCTCCCCAGTTGTTGAATTAAACCTGGTACATCACAGCAATAAACAAGTTGGTCTTCCATCTTAAAGAAGTTGGTAAATTCTTTGTCTCTATTCCTATGCCAAGAAAATGTGTCTGGAGCCAGCATATTCTCTTTCAGGCTTGATCTTAGCAATTCACTCTTGTCTTTGGTAACACCTAAGCCTCTAAGTCCAACTTTTTTCTTGACTAAAATGCTGTGACTGGTCTTCAGCAATGTGTACTCAGAAATCCTCATCTATATTGGAACAGACCCAGAGACTGAATTCTCAGTATCCTCTAGTTGAGCTGGTGGAATAGGAACAGGGACATCTACTCCATATGGCACAGGTCTTATAGCTGAAGCAAGACCATGTGGATATTTAATTTTTGTTTTGTCTTATTGTACCCTGATACTTTACACATGCAGAAGTAGCAACATATTTGAGAGGTTTATGGTAAGGTAATCAACTCACATGGAATTGGATTCCTCTTTACTTTACATACCACAAAAAATTTTTCTGACTCCCGACACCAATTCGATATTTACATCCATTAGGAAGTCACAAATATGATACAAGCATTAAAAAATAACTTTAAATGTGCTCTAAGCAGTCAGGAATACATAAATTCATTGAAATAAAACAAATACAATATGTTGGTGCAGAGGTTGGCAGCAAAAGGGTTTGTAACTATTGAGGTAGCCTGCAGTGTTATTTATGTGACAACTGTGCATTGAGCATTCCAAAGGTTATGTTAGTCTTGTGTGAAACACTTCTTGTATTTTAATACTATTATTCTGTGTTGAATTTAGCGATGTACTAATAATTGCTAAACCTTTATGAAAGCATAATTTGTAATGTGAATTTAGACTCCACTGCAGTATGCTTAAACAAACTTTATGTGCAATTATTTGTAGGTTTGATCAACTGGGAAGTGGATGATTATATCTAATTTTTAATATACACTTTTTAAAATGGGAATAATGTGCTTTATGCCACCATGTACATCTAATTACCAGTCTTAAAAAAAAATAAAAAAAGGAAGTTGTATAACATGATGCAGAAGTTTTTGGAAGTACTTTCTCCAACAATTACTGCTACTGCAAGTAGCTTATGAGTATCACAAAGCTTGAGTTAGTAAAGTTTGCAACACCAACGTTCCTGTTAAGATTTGTGTGTGTGTGTATGTGTGGACCATATAAAAATATTTAAAGAAACATAGGTAAACAAAATTGACACTGCTGTTCGAGTGTAATGAATTCCACAGTTAAGGACTGGTAGCTTTGGAAATAGAAAATGGCCATAATTTTAATCACTAACATTTATTAGCATTAACAGGTATGCATTAACATTGGGATTAATTTGAAATAAGAGTTTAGAGGAAGTATTCATTGCTTGTGGACAGGCTTCACGCTTTTTGTGGCTTTTACAAAAAAATAATGGCATGCAATTAAGTAAACCTTCTGTGCAATCTATGCTGATATGGGAAGAATGTAAACACAGCTGATGCGATGTTGCCAGTCCTAATGGAATTAAGAAGGCAACAAATTGTGGATTTTTTAAAATTTAATTTGAACAAAAACGTGATTCTATTGAAATATGCCAAAGGAAAAAGTTGTTTTCAATTTTCTATGAATATACCCATAAGTTAAAAACCTTTAATCAACATAATTCAGTCTGATGATAAATTGTACTTTCTTGTTATTCACAATAAGAGAAATTTGCTGCTGATGCCTGATGAATTGTTTCACTTCCACCATTTATACATGTGTGTGTACAAGTTATCCTAAAATTAGACCGACAAGCTTTGGGAGCTAATAGATAACATTATTATTTTAAACACTTTTGTTAAGGAAAGTTTTTTGCTCAGTGCTTTGTTAAAGCGCTAGACGAGTTAATGCCTTAGATTACTGCCTCCCACCCAGTTTAAGTATTTACAGCAAAATCAACAATGCAAATTAGTATTGCATTTATCTTAGTAAGACACACAATCTTAATCCAAGAAACAAACACGGAACACATAAACACAACAGAAACATCTCATTGTTTACAGTTAAGTCACATTCATTATATGTAGCAACTTGGCACAATAGCATCTTATTTCAAGCCTATATTAGAGTCCAATAATTGCAAAAATTTGTGTTTACATTCAATTACTGTGTTGTCTCTGTTCTGTTGCTATTACAGCTAAATTTCTTCCATCCAGATACCCCTTTCCTCATTCAGTATACTGCAAGCTCTACACCAATTGTTACTTGGTTTACTGTTGTATTCATGATGCAGGAACTTCCTGTAAAATGTCCACCAACCACACTCACTTAGCACCACCAAGAAGTAGATAGAAAAATAAGCTTTTGTGAGAATGGTTAGAGACAGTTTAAATTTATATTTAAATTTCTCATTGTTTAAAATTATTAAGTTTTGAATGTATTAGTTAAAGCTGTGTTGATAATATTTTTATTCTTTATAAAATTTGTCTATGTATTGAAGTCACCAGACAGCAGGAACCTTAATTACATTATCCAAATCAGTAGAATATAAACAAGAAGCAGGAAGAGTTGAGAATGTAATTGGTAAATAGCCGAACATATTCTTGATTTGATTGTAATTAAAACCAAATAAATTGTTTTGAGTACTAATTGTATACATACAGATACATACAATTTCTTTCGTTGTTAACAACTTCATTTGTTTCTAATTAAAGTGTATGAGATTTGCAAGTTTCTACATTCATGTGATTACTCCCACTTAGCTTTAGGTTAGCATTAATTATTGTGAAGGATTGCATTAGATAACATGATGAGATTTTGTGTTTATGAAATGTGTTGAATACACATTATTAATAGATCTCTACTCTGAAATTCACAAAACCACTCCTTTTTCCTGTGCAGTACCACTCCAAATAGCTTCGTTCTGTTTACACTCTTTGATTGCAATATTATTTTCTAAATTTAATTAGTGAAATATTACTGCATTACACTCACCAAATGTTCTCATATGCATCATACAATGTTAGCATACAGAGAATAATGTTCTATGATTTCTGTAGTAAAGCATACTTTTTCTGTTTCAGCGTACCAATCGGTGTGCCAGGAGGGAAGTCTGGTTGTATGTTCACTCCAGTGAATGTGGAAATTACCTGCTATGAGCCAGAAGTTGTAGGAGGTTTGTGTTAAAAAAATTTTTTATGTCATCCTCCTTGGAAATGGCTCTGCATACAAAGAAATTAAGAATTCTAGTGCCATTTTAGTATCTGAATGCTTATTTCAACAAAAAAGAGATTTTCCATATTTCATAAAGTGAATAAAATATTGAAGGTCTTGTTGAAATATATAACCACAACAACTAATGTATATTACTTTGTCCACCGCATACTTAAATTTGGTATTCAGATTTCACTGAAAATAGTTTGTGAGAGTGTGTGTTTTGTGTGGGGTGGGTCTGTGTGTGTGTGCACGGAAGTTCAATGCTTGTCTTGTGTGAAGCGCACTTGCTAGCCAGCCAGAGGCAGTGGCGACTGTTTGAGTGTTCAGAGTTGCACACTGTGTCATAATTTATATTATTTCTAACGAAAATGGAATAGAAGAGGCATCTGACAACAAAAGGCTGCCGACTCCTAACATTTTCTTGTCTGAGTGGGAAGAATTATTTATTCTTAAGAGGTAGAACTGGAACTTAAAAATTCAATGCCACAACTGGGATTTGAACCACAGACCTTCCGCTTGCCGGGCGGACGCTCTAACCACTGAGCTATTGTGACAAACTGCCAGAATGGCATTAAATTCTCAAGCCAGTTCGTATTTCTCCTGGTAAACCACAAAGGCAGTCTCACATCAGAGACAATTACCCCAATGGTGACTTACTATTGCAAGTACTTTATATCCCAGGATTAAATAACCTTCACATGGTAATTATTATTTATTTATGCCAACAAACTTACTGTTGGTGTTTTTAAACACACAAGCTGTGTGTGGGCAAAGTTTAAGAGGTAGAACTGGAACTTAAAAATTCAATGCCACAACTGGGATTTGAACCACAGACCTTCCGCTTGCCAGGCGGACGCTCTAACCACTGAGCTATTGTGACAAACTGCCAGAATGGTTTACCAGGAGAAATACGAACTGGCTTGAGAATTTAATGCCATTCTGGCAGTTTGTCACAATAGCTCAGTGGTTAGAGCGTCCGCCCGGCAAGCGGAAGGTCTGTGGTTCAAATCCCAGTTGTGGCATTGAATTTTTAAGTTCCAGTTCTACCTCTTAAACTTACGGCTTGTGTGTTTAAAAACACCAACAGTAAGTTTGTTGGCATAAATAAATAATAATTATTTATTCTTGTTTATCGAGTATTGAGGAATGGTGAAATGTTTAGTGTGTTTTAAGATATTTCAACATGTAAAAAAAATTTAACCTTTAGTGTCATTGTGCGTGTCATTCGCTGGAGTGAATCAAATATGAGGGAGAGGAACGTGCAATATAATCAAGCAATTAAAGGATGCGATGTTAGCAAATGCTGAAGACCACTCTCTTAGTGAATCAGCTGCACATCTAACAAGCAAACATTCTGAAGAGGTAGAAAAAAATCGTAATTGTTCTATTTGACAGTGTTGACCATTTAACAATAAGTGCTTCCGCAAATTTTGGCCATTTGAACGCAATTAGTTTGTGAGAGAAATGAATTCAAAGAAGGGAGGCGTGAAACATGTTTTCTTCCTGAATGTTGATAATAATACTAATAATGATGATAAGAATAATAATTTCTGACCTTAATTTATGTTAAGCTATATTGTTAGCAGTGGCGATTTTTGGGTGATTGCATACTCGCAACTGCGCACCCACTAATTTTTTCCTGTATGTGAATGTGTGTTTACCTTGATAGACATGCATGTGAGAAAGTTGAATGTCAAACTTTCTTCTATATGGACTTGCTTGTTTAGTTTCCCTGCACCCTCGCCAGCGCATTCAGTTAACAATTATGCAGATGCATAAACCCTATTTTGCGACTGGCGAAGGAAGCTCTGAGGTGAGGCTTTGCGGGGAGCAGTGAAAAACTTGCGTATTTCAAGTTAAAGCAGCATGATCGACAAGGCCAAGAGATGCTATTCTTACCACGCAAGCACACCGTTCTCATACAAGTCTTCTCCATTTTCCTTGCTACAAGCATTTCCCTCCCTCTTGTTTAGCAGAAGCTGCAATCAACCTGCTAGGCGGTTAGCCAACTTGACATTTCTAAATATAATATAGTCATTTTCTATATTAAAATGACAGTTATGTTAATGTTGTAAACACAATTACATCTATTTTTTATTAAGCCATTATAAATTCATATAATTACTATTTATTTATGCCAACAAACTTACTGTTGGTGTTTTTAAACACACAAGCCGTGTGTGGGCAAAGTTTAAGAGGTAGAACTGGAACTTAAAGATTCAATGCCACAACTGTTGTGGCATTGAATTTTTAAGTTCCAGTTCTACCTCTTAATCATATAATTACTGTTCATGTCATAATTTACTAAGGCCAGTACTTCAGTTTGGAATAGTTATTTTTTTACAGTGTTATTGCTTGTTATGTTTGTGTTTCTAGCATCAAATTGCATGCAGTTATGTCTGCTCATAGCAGGAATCTATGAAAGAGTGGAAATGAGTAGCATGGTTAAATTGAAGGAGATAAACCTTTTGGGTTTATCCTTAGAATAGATGTTTTCTGTGCTTATTGTTTGTAAGTGAGAGAAACAGCATCTGGACAAATAATAGCTCTTGTGATATTGGTCATTTAAAACAACAAAATACCAAAGCATGAGAGCTCAGTTGCCCATATGAATTTCAAATTAGAATTATATGGTGTGTGCCAGAGAGAGAGAAAGAGAGTAAAGGTGGAGAGGATGTAATATACTGCACTCCCACTGTGACAGGTCACAAGCCGCCACTGATTGTTTGTCTTGAACAAATGTATTGCAATGATGATAGTCATTAAAAAAGTGTGTGACACATAACTTTTCTGTACACCAACCACATTTTATAACTGTTCTTTCATATTTATCACAATGTCTTTTAGCTAACCCTGCCAGTACCCACCCTATTGATGTACATGCTGGAATCTCGGAGAGAGGAATGTAGGCATGCCAAGGACCATAGTTTGAGGATATTGTTCCACTCCACAACCTAACAACCAGGTGATCAAATTCAATGCTATGAGATGGTTCACATATATATGTGTACATCCGGAAGAAATATTGACTGAGAGGCTGCAATTCGAATGTTGTGTTGGCTGGTATGATGTTTACCATCAGTTTTTTGGGGTCATGATATTCTTCTTCCAAGAGTCACTGAATGTGCTCTATATCACCATGAACATTATATGAGTCCAGAAGTAAGAGGTTTCGTGCGCTTGAATATGGAAGGAATGCTTCTTTCAAAAATACATTGAAGAACAGTTTTGTCACTTTTCCCAAGGAATTCCATTTTATAATTATATTGTCCACCTTAAACACCTTTTCTTCCACCTTCTTACTAATGTCATAAGACTCTTGAAGAATTACATATAACTCTGGCATTAGTTTTCCTGATTGAGGCACAATATCCTCAAACTACAGTCCTTTGTATATCAATATTTCCTCTCTCCGAGATTCCAGCATACACATCAATATGGATGCACACTGGCAGGGTCAGTTGAAAGACATTGTGAGCATTTTCAGAACACAACTGACTATTGTTTCAAAAATTTGAAAGGACACAGTGATAAATGTGAAAGAACAGTTGTTATCAAATGTGGTTGGTGTACAGAAAAGTTATGTTTCACGCACTTAATAATGACTGTCATTATTGCAGTACATTTGTTCAACACTAACAATGTACTTTACCATAAATTAAGGTCAGAAATTACTATTATTATTATCACCATCATCATCATCATCATCATTATTAGGGATCAGATTTTTAGGTGCTAAAAACTTCAAAAACACTTATCTTTTATGTGCTAAAAGTGTCAAAAATATGTGCTAAAACAAATAAAATATTTTTAAGATCTGAATGGCCAAAATAATCTAAATGTACGTGGTACTCAGAGAAGTACCATAGATCATAGAAGGGATCATCAAGTACTGTGGAGTTAGAGTATGAGACCACATACTTCCTCAAATATTCCATCCCGAATGATTAACGATTGTCACGAAGAACTGTCTTGAATTTCAAAAATGATCATTCCACATCACAAGAAGTAAGGCTAACATAATTATAACATGGAATATCACTCACAATGTCTTAATGTTGCCCATCCAACACATTTGAGATTTTACAGACTATGTTAAATCCACTATTATTTTCAAACACTTCTTTGTATTTTCTTTCTACTTTCTCTACTACATAAAGTAAGTAGAGGAAGGTATTCCACCCAAAAATTCTATGTCGAGATTTCACCGGAAATATGTTTTGAAGCCCCCTGAATCCAAAAAAAGCAGTTTTAGAAAAAGGTCCATATCTCTCTCTCTGTTTGTGGGCAGCATAACTCAATAGCGAAAAGTCAGTTAAAAATCAAAGTTGGTATTTCAGTTTAACGTCTTTCAAAGATGCGACACGAAGACTTTGAAGAAAATTGCTCCACTTTAAACTATCCTTTACTTGGAAAATCTTTCGATCTTTTTTTTTTTTTTTTAATATGGCTCTAACGATTTTGATTAAAATGCTATATGTTCAAGATATTTTTATGGCAAATGAAATTATCTTGAATTTTCTGGTTATAGCGCATGTAGTCGTATTTACTCTGAATGACTTTTGCATAACTGGTAAACAGTAAGAGATAGACAAAATCTCACTACCCAAAAAATGTTGATCTCACTAAAACACAATCCATGTCCAAATAAATTTTTTGTAACATAAACTATTTTGGAGATATTCCTTATTTGTGTCAGTTTCGGAAAACTTACACTTTCGTCAACTACAACATTGTTGTTCAGTTTGTTATATGTTAACCATGCAAAGAGAATGGAATCTCAGAGCTTTAAAAGATTTGACTAATGCTCAAAGCCTACTGTATTCCCATATTCCGCTTCTACCTACAAGGAAATAAGCAATAAGATAATTTCTGCAAATGTTTATCTTAACCAACACGAAGAAGATACAGGAATATGAGTTTGTAAGAATGGTTAGTACAAGAATAGAGAGCCACTCGAGTGCAACACATCAGATTTTTACTTTCTCTACTACGTATAGTAAGTAGAAGGAAGTGTATTCCACTCAAAAATTCAATGTCTAGATTTCACCGGAAATATATGTTTTGAGATCCTTGAATCCAAAAAAAACATTTTTAGAGAAAAGTCTGTGTGGGGGGGGGGGGGGGGGGGGGTTGCGTGCATGCATCTGTCTGTGTGTGTGGGCAGCATAACTCAAAAACAAAGTCAGTTAAAAACCAAAGTTGGTATTTAAGTTTAATTTCTTTCAAGGATGCGACACGAAGATTTTGAAAATGCGCCATCCTAAACTACCCTTTACATGAAAATTTTTATTTTCTTGTAAATGGCTCTAACGATTTGGATTAAAATGACATGCTTGAAATAGTTTGATGATAAATGAAATGTATATCTTGAATTTTCTGGCTATAGCCTATGTAGTCCTATTTACCCTGGATGTATTTTGAATAACTCATAAACTGTAAGTGATAGACAAAATCTTACTGCACAAAAAATGTAGATCTTGCTGAAACACACAATTTATGTCCAAATAAATTTTTTTGTAGAGTGAACTATTTCGGAGATATTCCTTGTTATTTGAATAAGTTTTGGAGAACTTGTACATCTGTCAAATGGAACATCGCTATTCAATGTTATGCATGCGCAGAGAACAGAATTTCAAAGCATTTAAAAGATTTGAGTATCACTCAGTCTACTGTATTCCCATATTCCCCTTGTACCTGCAAGGTAATAAGCAATGTTATAATTTATGTAAATGTTTATCTCGACTAAAATGAAGATACAGGAATAAGAGTTCGTAAGAATGGGTGGAGTAGAGTGAGTAGAGAAAGTCATTTGAGTGCAACACATCAGATTTTTAAGTTTTGTGCTGCAGGATCAAAGAGAACCTTGAGTTTTTTCCCCCCTTTCTCTCCACATCCGGAACTACTTGAATTGCTTCTCCCAAAGACATTCCTACTGATTCCAGTTTCTTTATGGAATCACAGAGGAAACAAAGATTTCTTAATACAGTCTTTTAAATTTTGCAGTATATTGTTGCACTTGCACAACTTTTCATTCTAGACATGTTTAATCCATTGTGAACTCAAAACTGTCTATGTATGTTAATTTCCCAACACAACACAACTTAGAATGTCGTATAAAGTTTGCAGATTCACAGATGACTGACTGACTATACAGTTTAACAGTATCAGTGTATATACTAGTCAGAATTTGAAGTGATAACGGGTGCAGTGGAGGAATTCAGTGTTTTTATCTTGCAGGCTCATGTAGCTTGAGTGACCAGGATATTTATATTTTCTTCCAACTGAAGGGATACTATAGCTGACAGATCAGTTCTTCCAATAATGAATAAAAAATTACGACATCCAACCTGCATAATTGAACCATAAAGAAGTGAATGGTGACTTGTTAAAAATAATTTGCTGCTGCTTTTATGCGATTTATGTGAAAATTATTTTTAAAATGTTTCCTTTATGCAATTTTTGTGCAATTTGTGTGAATATCCCAAAAAATTTATTTAAATAAATATATCTGGAAATATGCATTTTTATGTGCAATAAAACTTAAAATATTTGTTCCGATGTGAATATACAGGACATTAAACTTAGTTTCAAGTTCATACTAGGACGCAAACAATATGTATTTACTGGAAACTCCAAGCCCTAATTATTATTAACATTCAGGAAGAAAACATGTTTGACATCTCCCTTCTTTGAATTCCTTCTCTCACAAACCAATTGCATTTGAGTGGTCAAAATTTACAGCAGCACTTATTTTTAAATGGTGAACACCATCAAATAGAACAATTACAATTTTGTTTCTGCCCCATCAGAATATTTGCTTGTAAGTTATAAGCTTTCCTTACGTATAAAATTGCAGCCTCTTAGTAATGGGACATTCATAAAAGTGTCTTAATTGTAGCAGCAGAGGAACTTTGTCCAAACCAAGTTTCAGAGTTTGAATCTATTAGTTTGAGTGCTACTACAGTAATGTGACAAATCAATGATCTAGCTGATAATATAGTGAACAGCTCACTCGCATCAAGTAAGTTTATTACACATTCATTGACAATAAAATCTATTATTATTATTATTATTATTATTATTATTATTATTATTATTATTATTATTATTATTATTATTATTATTATTATTATTATTATTATTATTATTATTATTATTATTATTATTATTATTATTATTATTATTATTATTATTGGCAGATGATGGGGGTGATCTTGCTCAACTTGCCATTTTTATATGGTGCTCTGGCAATGTTGGGGAATAACAATGGAATTGTAGGTCATTTAAGGGATAAAATGAGAAAGATCTTAATTTTCCCATGAAATTGTTCCGGTTTGTTACATCATGCCTTTGTAATAAAAGGGTCCCCCTCAAAAATGTTATGGAATTCCATGAAAAAACTGAAGTGTTAACAACAGTGAAGCAATAGAATCTACATTTTCACATTAAACAAACCAATTGCTTTTGCTTCTGATGTTGAAGAGTAGAAATAATGATCTTCAGATTTTAAAATGAACGGTGTGTGTCCAGGTTTTGTATGCAATAGCCATCACAAAATAAAATATTATAACCAACAGTTCTAAAATAAATCTAATTGCAAATATGGTTTTGCAGTGCAACTGTGTCAGAAAACAGCAGCAATAGGTAAGACAGTGGAGCCTATGCTAGATCTTGCACAAGTTGCTGAAGCATCATGCAAGTTAACTTCATTATTGGACAATGTTTTGGCCTATGTAGAAGATGTACTAGCAAATAGAACTCAACCTGATAATGCTGTGGGACGAGCTCTTTTGGACATGGTGAACAGTGTGCCCAAAATGACCCCTGAAGAATTTGAAAATATGTTCAACTCTAATGTTAAGGTACGTATCTAAACTACTTTGTTGCAAATTGCCTTAAATCAAAAACCAAAAGAATTCAAGATGCTGTTTAAAGATCTTGAGTCCATTTTGGGCACTGATCTGGAAATTTCAATTATGTCCTTGAGATTCTATGTTTAATTTAAAACAATTTCTAACTAAAGGTAAATGTTTTATTTCTAAGCTTTAGTTTTATCCTGGCTAATTGTTTTCTGTGATTAGTGTTATATCACTGTTCTTTAGGTCCACATTTCCTTAATCTAAACACTTTGACTGTTTCATACTATTCACGTTGACTTATTTACACATGTAATTTTTAAGTGCAAAGTTTACACTCATTACTACAAATAAATTTCAATAATACCTTTAAATAATACTGAATTAATACTTTTAATACCTTTACTTTATCTAAACTGCTCACGCTGTATTTAATGTTAATTACAAAGCATCTATTTATGCTACTCCGTGATACAGGTGATCCTGCAAGTGATATTGTCAGACTGACTGGAATTTCTCCCCAATACTAGTTTCTGCACAATTTCAGAAAACCTCTTAATTTTCTTGCACACATACATACCTACTTTTTACTCTTGATTGACAATTTCTATTTGAGTTTAACTTTATTGATTCTCTCTTTGAGCCTTAAATTTTAGCGTTAGTCAAAACTCTGTTGAAGGACACACAGCTCTCTGTGAAGATGGGTAAACTTCCTCATGATATGAAAAGAGGCTAGTAACTTTTATTGCCCTACACTAAGAGTATAACAAAAGGTTTGTCACAAAAGCGCAAGTTTTGAAAAATCATCCTTTACAATACATTCCCTGCTCTTTCCGTTGTTTCAAGAAAAAAGATCGCTGTTGAGCTATAAATGTATGTGGAAGTAAGCTAATGATTTAGAAGAAAATTTGTCCAAAATATCCTCAACTGACGACTACAATATTTCCCAGTTTGTATGGTCTACTGTTACCCATTGTTTATAAGTAATGTGTTCAACATCTTCTGCATAAAATATTTCCTCAAGGTGTTTCATTAATTTATTAATTCCCAGACATGTAGCACATTTCATTAAATAACAATCTGAAGATGGAGGATTACATATTATTTGTGCTAGACAGTCATTGTAATTACTAGAGCAAGGCAATTAATGATTTTTCATCTTTTCCTTATGAAGGTTGAAACATTGTTTGCATATATGGAAAGGTATGGCATTGACTGAGTTAAATAAAAGCAATTTGTTAGGGCATTTTTGTGCATTTTCTTAGTTTTTTAATGGATAAGTCCTTTTTGGCAATTTTTAGGTCATTTTGAGCATTTTTAACACTTTTTTGGAAGGTTGGGAGCTTATTTGTATTTAATTCATTTTTTAAAATTAAAATTCAGTGTTTTTCCTTGTCAATACAATTTCTTGGATTTAAATAAATGCTATGCTACCTCCTACCCCTATTTTTCAAGGAATGTGCATTATGAACAGGAAATTCCTATATCCAGGTAAACCGGCATTGATGGGCTGTTAAGTGAGGTGATCAGTTGTTCCTAGCACCTGTACGAGCACCATAAGAGCAAAATACTTAAAGTGAAGGGAAGAAATAGTGTTAATTGAAGGCATTTAATTCAAAATATGAAGAAATTATTTTTTCCACGGACGGTCATATATTATTCTGCAAGATCTGTGACATGAGAGTGGCTGCTGAAAAAACGTTTACAGTAGAACAACATGTCACAGGAAAAGCATAAACTTGGCCTACAATGACTTGAAAATAAATCCAGTGTAAGCTTATAGCAGATGCTTCTGGGCGAAACTCGTTCAACATTTTCGCCATTTTGTGAGAAATTATGTGCAGCATTTTTATCTGCTGATATTCCACTTTACAAGCTGAATCATCTAAGCTGCGCGCTTTCTTAGAAGAGGAGACAGGAAAATTAATTCCAGATCCCAGAACACTGAGAAGAACCTACATGGATCGGTGCTACAACAAAACTTTGGAACAAATAAGAAAAGGGATTGGAGAAAAGAATATATTTGTATCCATCGATGAGACAACAGACTCTGTAGGCCGTTATGTAGCGAATGTTATTGTTGGAGTTCTAGAAGCACACAGCCCCGGAGAACAATTTCTATTACATTGTGAGCAGCTGGACAAAGTGAACTATTCAACCATCAGCTTAGTATTTGACCATGCATTGAAAATACTTTGGCCTAATGGGATTAAAAATTCCAATGTATTGCTTTTTATAACAGACGCAGCACCCTACATTATGAAAGCTGCTGCTTCTTTAAGTGCACCATACCCAAAAATGGTGCATGTGATATGTTTAGCACACGCATTACACCGGGTCGCGGTAGAAGTACGTGCAAATTTTCCTGAAGTGGATAAATTAATTGGATGCGTCAAGAAAGTATTGTTGAAAGCCCCCTCTCGAGTTGTAGCATTCAAAGCAGAAGCTCCAGAAATTCAACTGCTCTTTTCACCTGTTTTGACAAGATGGGGAACATGGCTCGAGGCTTGTAGTTATTATTGGAAGAATTTTGACGTTGTGAAGAAAGTAGTTGATTCTTTTGATAATGCTGAGTCTGTGTCAATCAAAAAGGCGCAAGAACTGCTGGCTGATAAAGAAATTGCGGGTAAACTTTCTTACACCAATTTTGGATTCCTTCCTGATGCAATAACTTCTCTGGAAAAATCCCAAGTGACATTACTGGAACAGCTACAAATAGTGGATAAAGTAGTGAATGATTTGAGCCGTGCATATGATAAAGTGTGATGCAGTGGCAATGAAAATAAAGAAGTGTATAGACAAGAACAGGGGGTACAAAACATTGTGTTCAATTGGCAGTGCTTTGTCTGGTGAAGTTTTCTCTTGCTGACTGAGTTAAATCCAGGAGTAATTGCTTGCTTTCAGTATGCTCCAATTGTTTCCATTGAAGTAGAGAGGAGCTTTTCCACTTATAAGTCAGTACTAGCAGACAATAGACAGTCATTTTTGTTTGAGAATCTCTGCCAATTTGTGATTGTTAACTCCAACTCAAAATTGTTATAAAAGTGCACTGAAATGGAATTTCTTCAATAAAAGATACTCTAACATGTACATTTATAATTTTCTTTTAATATTTTGATTTTATGTTATATTTTACGTAACTTAGTAACAAAATGAGTGCTTAATGTAATAATAATAATAATAATAATAATAATAATAATAATAATAATAATAAATAGCATGTTTATTGACAATTATTTATTTTTTGGTAACTAACATTTTTGGGGTCATGTTTTTGGGTCATTTTTTTAATTTTTAGGCCATAAATGCATTTTTATTTTGCATTTTTTAGCAAATTATAGGTCATTAAATGCCTGGCTCTAGTAATTACTGAGTGCTAAATCTGAATTTGCAGAGAGTTTATTAATATTAGTGCCATCAATCATTAACTTAACATATTCATGGTAAAGACAAATGCAAACAGTATGTGTGCCATGGGGTCCAAGAAGTATGCACTGTCTCAGTCTTAACTGTGCAAACTTTCAAAAACTTCTAAAGTAAGAACAAATTAGAAACTAAAACTTCACTTATCTTATTGTTTTGGTGCTAACCCTGGGGTTTCAAGCTGTGTCCAGCTAACCCCAGGGTTAGCACCAAAACAATAAGATAAGTGAAGTTTTTAGTTTCTAATTTGTTCTTACTTTAGAATCTTATTGCTTCACTGTTAATAGCTTCAATTTTTCCTTATTTTCAAAAACTTACTTTGAAATTAGGGTGTTGTTCTTTATAATTTAAGCGGTAAGTTTCTCTTACATTACTCAACATTGTTTCTGTTTATGAATTCTTTTACCATCTTTAACTCTTACATAAGTCTTCCTACCTGGCATAATTCTATTGAGATCATCAGAGTTGTAAAATCCTATCACCTTTTCCATTACAGAAATGTCTAAACTCTTCACTGATTTTGTTTGCAGTGTTGCCACTATTCCCTTTTCCTTGGCTAATTGTTCAGCAACTCTTATCATTTGTGGGGACGTTTGAAAATGCTTTTGAATTTCACTAAAGGACCAATTTTCGAAAATGGTTAAGATCTGGATTTTTAGATTTCTAACCTGACTAGCATAAAATGAGTCAATTAATTTCTTTACTATATCTTAGCAACCATGAATTTTACTTTCATTTTCCTCCGAAGTAGAGTCACTTTCTATATTATGAAATGCTTTAGCTCTAAGATTACTTTCTATTTTTTGTAATATCTGACGCAGATAATGTTTTTGACTCAGTTTCCTTTTCTTAATCAGATATTCGCCTAATGACACCAAGCTTTTATTTAAAGTAGATATTTGAGCTTCTTCGTTAAGTTCTGGAGAACCCATATCAGACGGGTTTGTACCACCACTTTCTGCACTTTCACTGGAGTTTGATTCAAGGAAATTTTGAGAACTACTCCCTGGTACACTTTGCTCACTAATTATTTGTTCAGGGTAAGGAAGTTTTGAAATTTTTACCCGACAAACATCGCACACATTCAACCGAGACGCTAAATTATATTCTCCAACTTCCAATTTCATTAGCATAACACGTGTCGCACGCCGCAAAGATTTCCTTCTTTTACATTTATGGTTTATTCATTAAATGGATTAAAACACACATCGTACTGGCTTCTGTTAGTGACACTCATGAATTATTTCACTGAATTATTCCACAGACACGGTTATAATAAACAGGAGCGAAACAATTTGCATGAAGAGCGTATAAAAGACTAATTCAGTAGTATAAATTTGGTATAGGTTTTAGATAGTTTGAACTAAAGAATGTAGAATAAATTGATATAAAACTGTTTGGGTTGAACATTGAATAAGTTTGCAATGTGATAACAGATTTATAAATGTTTAGCTTAAATAATAAACATTGTGAGAGGTTATGAGGGGTACAACTGATACGAATCCTGCCAGAGCTGGCAAGCGTGCAAGAAATGTAGGTTTCTGAACCTTCGATTTTTAAAAATACCTTATTGTAAAATATAATGAATGTTTGTATGGAGATCCTGCCAGTATGACTTCAAAAATTCAACATAAATAGTAAAACACAGAATATTAAGAGTACAAATTTCACAGCTATCGCATTAAATGCGTCTTAGTAACTTTCCTTGCAGTGCCATGGGATGTGGCTTAATACTAAGTGTGGGCGATTGGCACACAGCTGTAAAGATTAATTTTTTGCCATGCTGTTAAGAGGAATTTCATTCTGAAAATTTCTGGATTGCTGAAATGACTAACAACTCATCCAATGATATATTTGTATAAAAAATAATTGTTGGGCTAAAGTCTGAAGACCATTTTGAAGAAAATAATCAATAATAATTTTAATAAGAAAACACAGTAAAGGGTATTTTAACTAATGATGATAAAGAGCATTTCTTCATATTTAATTTGCAACAAAGATCATGTAATTTGGACAGTTACAACCGAAGATATGGTCGATCAAATTATGTGGCACGTCATTTTTTTCTGGAGTAAACAAAAAAAATACAGGTCTAGTGGAATGCCGAGTAGAATGTGTGAAACAAATTTCATAAAGATCGGAGGGGTGGAGGTAAATTTGTTGTGGACTTGATGTGGAATGACTCGTATATCGACTGACACAAACAGCTGCACCTTTTGTCTTGTATAGTATCGTGTCCTCTTCAAAGCTAAAATACAAGAGAGAAAGCAAGTAGCTGGTAGCTTTCACCCATCCCTTTACCCTCACAGATATCTGATTCACAGTACCTCATTTGCCATTTACTATTCAAGGAAGAAATTGTGGTTGGAATGTTTTATTATATTTACCATATATTACTGTGAAATTCATGGGCCCTAATGACCTAGTTGTTGATGGGCCCTTAAACCTCACTCACTCACTCACTCACTCACTCACTCACTCACTCATTCACTCACTGTGAAATTCAGTTATTTTATTTATTGCTGAAAGTAATCTAATTCTGTGGAAAGTAATTGTTCTTTCACACTTGCCATGTGTAGGACAAAGTTGAAAAGGGTTGAATTTTTCAGTCTCATTCTATCCTTTCCAATGTAATTCTAGTGAGTGAGTGAGTGAGTGAGTAGTGTTTAAGGGCCCGTCGACAGCTAGGTCATTTGGGCCCCAAGTCACATTTAAAGGATAAAACACTCACTATCTTCTGGTTAAGAACTAAGCTAAAATACAAAACTTAAAAATGCTAAAACAGTTAAAATACTAAAACATTAATGTTAAAACACCAAAGAAATTAAAACGCTAAAAAGGTGAATGATAAAACAGTGATGGTTTAAAATACTAAACAGTAAAACAAAACAAATCTAATTGCAGATTTGTAAATCCTAAACTGAAAAGCCTAATACTAAAAACACAAGTTATACTTGTTTGGTGAATCCAATTTCAGCAACAAACCGCAGCACCGTATCTACGAAGACTGGGTCGTCGCCTAGGATGGACCGCAGATGTAATTCTAGATGATTAAGATTCCAATATGCACGTTTATTTTTGAATGTATTAGAATTTTGTTATACTTTTGTAAATAATACACAGAAACATTAACTGAGGGTTGATCCAATGGCACAGTGAGGGGGTGGATATGTTTATTGAGCACTTTTAATAAGCTTAAGCTTGTGTAATATTTTTATAGGTCGTAATATTGGCATGCTTTTTGTGTTTTGGATAGCAGAAAAGACGATTCCCTTGACGTAAATAAATTAAGCAATTTTTAAGTTTCCCAACAAAGGTAACAAACCCAGGTCGTGCTATTGGTTCATCAAGTCAGAGCTGTGCTGTTCAGGTGCACAGGCCACCACCATTCAGTGGAAGATTTGTGTCCAACTGTCACTCTCAGTGCTGTTAGATGCAGGTCTACTGAGAAAAGAGAAATTCTGTTTGGTGGAATAACCTGCAAATAATCTGCCAATCACTGTACTAGATTACAATCCCATGCACAATTATAGAAAAAGAGCAGAACCAGACCTCAGTCAGTGATGGTGATGCTACCCCTAACCCCAAACAAGTGATAGGCAGGGACAGCTTGACCAATACCTGGTGGTGATCCAGAAAACTATTAATAAAAACGCACTCAAGCGAATGCAGGAAAACTAATACGTGTGACAGATTAAGAAAATCAGTCACTTAAGTGGTTCTTATTTGACAAATGGACTCAAACTTTTAATTTTAGAAGTGGTGTTTAGTTACAGACTCTTGTAATACTGTGCTAATTTAAGTGCTTGTGGTCTCATTTAAACAAAATGTTTCAGTCCTAGCAAATTATGGGAAAGGAATGAAATGCAGGATTTTGATGTTCCTTTTAAGCTATAAAGTTTTAAGCTCTCAAATATGGAAAATCCCTTAAACTATGAAATAGTTGGCAAAGCTAGGAAGTCTGCAGATTATCACTTCCTAATCACAGCTCATTTTGTTTCAGGATTTATTGATGGTGATAACTCTCTCCCAGCTTGTGAAGACTCAACTACAGTTAAATGAAAAACTGACACTTCTGACAACTTTATAAGACATTCACATTGCTCCTAAACACCGGATTAGGGGTTCGAAGTTAAATGATGAAACTCAACTGTAATTGAACATATGAAATAAAGTAACAAAGCAATGAAACAGACTTACTTCAAAATACATAAAGCAAGCCATACATAAAAGTGCATTACAATCTAATAAAATATAGAGGAGAAAGCATGTGCTGTAAGTATATAAAATAATTTGGAGAAAGTGATACCAAATTGATGTAAATGGATTAAGAAAACATTCCCACTTCTTCATTTTGGATGCAGTTCTTTTAATAAGATAAAGTATAATTTAAAGAAGTAAAGAGATTCCAAAACAGATTGCAATTTACATTTATATTTGGTCCTTTTACCTTTCTGCTTCCTTTTTCCTTTTAATGCACCCATGAAAAATGCCAATTTTGAATGCCAAAATACAGATATTTTAAACCAATTACATGTGATTATGTATGTACATGTCAAATTGCTGTGTTCAAATAATAAACTAATTTCACTTTTATATGCCCTCCATGAAGAACATGTAATTTTGTATGATATTTGCTGCTGTGCTCAAGTGCTTGTCATTTAGAAAGGTCAATGGGATGTACACATGGGTGTGTGTTCATTTCCTGTTCTAGATTCATCTTGTAAGTTAGGCTCAATGTAGGACACAAATTACTTTCAGTTATTTTAAAAATAGGATGAGTTTCAAAATCCTGTGCTTTCATCTGCATCTGAGGTTTGATTAGCATAGTTATTGTCCAAGTGTTGCAGCTAGTATATGGTGTGATGAACGTAGTATGTTCATGTGGCAGAATTTCAAAATTCATGACTGTGTTTGTTGTTACTTTTCTCATATGGAGAGGATGATTCACTTGTTTTAGTAACTTGCTGTTTGTGTTAATTCTAGAAATGTGCTGCAATTGCTGACTTGTTTATTTGTTTGTATTTTATATTGCACCTGTGTTTTTGGTCCAGATGTTGTTTCTTTTGCCTTTGCCTATTTGTGTTTTATTGCAATCCTTGCAGTTTATTATATATAGGTAGGCTTCAGCTCGGGTTGCAAATGATGTTAAGTTAAGAGCTACTTTACTGTATTTGTTTGCACTTCATGTTTGTTGACAGAGGAGATAGGGAAGAAGAGGGTGACACACCACTGTAGTAACCTGCTTGTCAGGCAATGTGGCTATACCGCCCCTACCCAATGTTGCTATGTCACAAAACCTCCCTGCAAACATAACTTAAATGCTGACCACATGCAACCGGGACCGAAGCCCATGTATAGGTATTCCCAGTTTTACATCCTGTAGTATCAGGTCTTTTGCTGGTGCTCATAATAAATTTCTAAGACTATTTGTTCTGGGGCACAGGAATGATCCTACACTTGAGAACGTTTTGAAATCTATTAGGTAAGTGGTATTAAAATTATTTCTTCTTCTGCTCCTTTTACCACTCCTTCACTATAGGTACGGTGGCTTCTTTTACTTCTTTATTTCTTAATTATCTGTGGGTTAAAGCGGTTGCTGTTTTGATGTGCAGGTATTCTTGATTATATTCTTTGCTGATTTAGGGGACACTAATTAAACAATGTGGAAGGCTAGTGAAAGAGACATGCTGGTGCGATTTCGGTTTGTAGCTGTTGTGCTTGATGTTAGTGGTGTGAGTCAGTTTTCTCTAGAATCTAAAGGAGAGTCTGTTGTTTGTTCATATTATCTTGATGTCCAAGAACCATCTTTTTCTGTCTCCAGGATGAAGTTGATTGCCTGGTCTTGCATGTTAAGGAGCTTCAGAACATCCTGTGTAAGCTTCTTTCACACTATTGCAAAAATATCATCTACATAACAGCACCATGTTTTGGACAGGAATGGGAAAGCTATCAATATTTGTGTCTCGAAAGAACTCCCTTCTATAAGGAAAGGAGACATTGAGTTACCCATATTCAAATCAGGCTCATAAAAATGTACATGTTACCATTAAAACTGAAGAAAAGCTGATTGAAGCATATTTCTAAAAGTTTAGATTATTCTTCTATTTCTTCTGAAGTTAAATTATTGACAGTAGCCATTATTAAGGAGTAGAATAAGTTATATGGTGATTATACTACGGTATAGGGCAGTGACATAAAAGCAAACAACATAGAACTTGTATTTATTGTGATGTGTTAAGGTGAACAATTAAGTCATAAATATTAACGCTTATATTTATTGATTAATTGAGAGAGCCATTTAAAAACACTCAACAGTTAAGTGGGTGCATCAGTGCTGTGTGATAAGGGTCTCAAGCTATTGTGTGATTTGTGTATTTTTGGCAGGCCATACATTCTTAGTAATCTTAGACTGTCTTATTTTACTTAAAGTTAATCATCATGTAGTTTTACTAATGTTGGTTTCTTGGCCTAAAACAAATTGCATTAGGTTTCTTTTACCTAAAATGACCTATTAATGGTAGCTTTTTGTCTTTGCAGTATGTGAGAATTAACTTGTTTACTTATTTTATTTCAGCTTCTTGAACTCTTATAAGTTGTATGTACAAAATTCATTGATTTCCCTAATTCCTTTTGATAACATCTTTTACATGTAAACAAAGTGAAGCATTTGTATTCATTCATCATTACACACAAAAAATAAAAATAAAATTTGCATACAATAAACTAATACACTCAAAAAACGAAACAAGAACTACTAGGAGGCTTTGGATTTGGCGAATATAGCTTGTGTTATACGAATCAAATTTCATCCAAAGGTGACATAATTCGTATGTATTTATATGTGTGTAGTGATATAATTTACAGTTAATACGTGATCTATCAACGAGAATGATGGTAGCGTGATTTACTTGAGGATTTTCGGTTTTTGGACCATCTGAATAGTGACTACTTTTTGTTGGTTAAGGACGACAAGTTTGACTTTATTTATCGTTTTAAACCAGTGAATGTTTGACTTTACTCCTTGTTCGTTAAACACCGAAAGTTACCTTCTGCACTAAATTTGAATACTCACGTCTTGTGACAGTTCGCTGCTAGCGGCCGAGAGGGACGGTCGTGTGCTCTACCCTCTCTGAGTTCGTGCGTGCGTGCTTTCGTGTGTTGTGTTGTACTGTGCGGTCGAATAGGCCGTTGTTTCCGCTGTGTTTTTTGTCATCTCTCCGGATATTTCATACACGCTATTACTTTAGTGAGTGTTCTAGGTACTCTATTAATCGTGTGTAGGGGCGGCGCCGTGGCCGAGCGGTTAGCGCGCTCGCCTACCACCTAGGCGGCCCGGGTTCGATCCCAGGAACCCGCATGTGGTATTCGTGGTGGACGAGGCGGCGTCTCCGGGTACTCCGGTTTCCCCCGCCATCTCATTCCACCGGTGCTCCATCTTCATGTATCATCAGTGTCACCGCCTGCGGTGCCGTAGTAGTAAAAGCGGGCGTTAAACACTACAAACAAACAATCGTGTGTAATTGTGATACTTTAGTTCACTGCGTAGTATTCTATAATACGCGCTTTCCTTACACACCATGGCTGTTCCCACTGATACGGGGCAGCTTATTTATTCTGTGATGCAGACGTGTTACCAATCTGAGGATCAGGTATCTTCTCTACCAGCACTGCCCCCAGCTCCTCAAACCACATCTAGTTGCTCCCAGAGAGAAGCCTCCACTTCATCACACCACCAGCAAAGACAGCCCATGCTCGTTTCTTCACACTGCTCTGGTCAAATGCAGCCTGTCGACTGCAGCTTGACTTCCGCCGCCTTTAAACCACGCAGCCAGGATGATTGTCCACTTGACTCCAAGAGGAAGAAACTGGGTTCTGTTGTTCCTGTTTCTCCTTTCGCTACAGCCAACTGTTTTGCAGCCTTGGCTAACATGGATTCCGAAGAAGGAGATCGTAGTGAACCTGCGCCTACTACTTCTACTTCCTCATCCCAGAAACCACCTCCCATTTATGTGTCTAATATACTCAACATGAATACTGTTATCAAACACTTACAAACGTCCAATGTAGGCGCCTACAAGCTTGTTACACTGGACAGCAACAAGGTCAAGTTCTCTTTCGAGAGTATAGACGGTTATCGTGCAGCCATACATTATTTTGAGTCACAGAAGGCAGAATTTCACACCTACCAAATGCGTCAGGATCGTAATCTTCGGGTGGTTATTCGTGGGCTTCACCCCACTATTGACACTTCTATGGTAATGCAAGAATTAACGTCTCTTGGGTATTCCCCTGCCCAAATGACTCCTGTTTACCATCCCATGACAAAAGTGCAACTGCCCCTCTTTTTCTTGGATCTAAAGCCAAATCCTCTCAATGATGACATATATAAACTTGATCGTTTGTATTACACGACGATAAAAGTGGAGCCACCGAAACCCAAAAGGGGTGTTATTCAGTGCCTGAACTGCCAGGAATTTGGACACAGTCGTAATTATTGCCACAAGCAACCACGTTGTGTCAAATGTGATGGCAACCATCCTACTGCGCAGTGCTCTAAGGCTCCTCACACGCCCCCTATGTGTGTGAATTGTAAAGGTCCACATACAGCGAACTATAAGGGTTGCCCTGTTCATCGACGGCTCCAAGCTACTCAGCGGTCTCACACTAATCCCCAACGTACCGTTTCTGGTGTACCCTCTGCTACTGTTCCTTCACTTCATACTTTCCCTCGACTGGAGTCTACCTTACCTACTTCTACTGGAGCTGCCTATCCTCGTCCTCCTGTATCTAATGTCCGGCCTCCATCGTCGTCTCCAGATTCTCAGGGCTCACCTGCCGGTGCTTCACAGTCCTATGCAGCAACAGCCCGTCAGGGTGAACCAAACCGTTCTCAATTGGATTGCTTGATGGCACGTCTGGATTCTGTCTTCGCTATTCTTCAGCCTCTCCTTACTACCTTACAACAATTGATTCCTGTTCTGCTTCGTATCCATGGCTAATTTTGTCCCCACTTCAATTCGTATCTGCACTTGGAATTGTCAGAGTATCACCAATAAGTTTCATGAATTACTACACTTCCTTACGGTTTATGAAGTAGACCTCCTGTTGGCCACAGAAACCAAATTGGCTCCTCACATACATTTCCACATTCCTGGCTATGATATCTATCGCGCAGATCACCCTAACTTGACTAGAATGGGTGGTTCTGCGGTGCTTATCAAAACCTGTTTGGCTCACCACGCCCTTCCACCCATTTTGGAGGACTCCTTTCAGGTTGCTCGGATTCAACTGTCTACTACTTCCGCAAACATTCAAGTTGGATCTTTTTATTCTGCTCCTCAGAATCCTGTTACTCTCGCTGATTTCTGGGGTATCACTCATGCCTTCAAGGCCCCCTTTCTAGTCGGAGGCGACTTTAATTCCAAACATCCTCTTTGGGGTTCGAATCTCTCAAATCCTAGAGGTAAACTCCTACACACTGCAATTCATCAGTTACACCTAGATGTAATCTCTCCAGCTGAACCCACGTTCTACCCGCACAATGGTGGGACTCCAGACGTGCTGGATTTCTTCATTGGACATAATATTTCCCGTCACTGTTCCCTTCTTTCCGTTATTCACGATCTGAGCTCCGATCATTTACCAGTCCTGCTTACTCTCTCTGACGGAGTGAAGTATAAAGACCTCTTTCCGTCCCTGGTACGATATCCTTTTGATTGGCCTTTGTACACCTCTTTGCTTGCTGGTCTCACTGTTACGACAGTGCCGCTTAAGTCACCCCGTGATGTTGATGTGGCTGTTTCTACCCTAACTCGTAATATACAGTGTGCCGCCAACCTTGCCAGCAGCAATATCCACGATCTCCGTCCTCGGTCTGTGACTTTCTACTCTCCAGAGATTCGTCTTCTACATTCCATCAAGAAGGACTGTAGGAAACTCTGGGAACGTACGCATTGCCCACTTCACAAAACTAATTTTAACCGCGCTACTCGGGAGCTGAAGGCTACCCTACGTGCTGCACGCAGTAATGCTGCTGAAAGCAAACTTCGAGTCTTAAACACCCGCGATGGATCCTTATGGCAGAAGACTAGAACTTTGACACGCCATTCTGCTGCCATACCGCCTCTTAAGGTTGGCAATACTTGGTTTTCTACGCCACTTGAAAAGGTCAACCTGTTTTCTGAACTCCTGGTACGACAGTTTTCACCCAATCCTGTGCTCGACGTGGAATTTAATCATCGAGTGGAGGAAGAACTCACGCAACCTTTATTACTCACTCCTTTTCGACACTACTTTACCCCTGCTGAAGTTAAAAATACCATCGTCCGCTCCTCAGCTCACAAATCTCCAGGTCCTGATCTTATTGTGCAACCCTTATTACTTCATTTTCCCCGGAATGCGCTAGTCCTGCTAACACAGATCTACAACGCTATTCTCCGCACTGCTCATATCCCTCACCAATGGAAGCATGCTACTGTTATCCTTCTTCCTAAACCTGACAAAGCTAAAAACGATCCCCGCAGTTATCGTCCTATTAGTTTATTCTCCCTTCTCTCCAAAATCTTCAAACGTCTCCTTCTACCTTGCCTCTTCTCTGAGCTCGCACCAATTATCCCTGATACTCAGTTTGGATTTCGCCCTCTTCACTCCTGCTCTCAACAGCTACACCGCGTCGTTGACACTATTCTTGATACATATGAACGTCTATCTGTGTGCTTAGGATTGTTTCTGGATACGGAGAAAGCTTTTGATAAGGTTTGGCACAATGGTTTGTTATTCAAGCTCAAACCGCATCTCTCGGACACGTATTTCCGCCTCCTACAGTCCTATTTGCATAATCGCACCTTTTCCGTAAAATATGACCATGCCTTCTCCAAGGCCCTTCCTATATCATCTGGTGTGCCGCAAGGAAGCGTACTAGGCCCTTTATTATATCTAGTATATACCTCCGATTTTCCTCGTCATCCTCAACTCACCATCGCTCACTTTGCCGATGACGTGGCAGCCCTGAGTGTGGGCACTTGTGCTGTGACTGCTAGCTACCTTCAGGACTTCTGTAATCAAATTCAATCCTGGTGTCAACGTTGGAGGGTGACTATGAACGCTCATAAGTCCAGAGTTGTGAAGTTCACTTACAAAAAGAACGTGACCCATCATCCCCCTTACCTGAATGGGACGGAGATACCCACAGCGACTTCCATAAGATACCTTGGCCTTATCTTGGACAGCCGGCTAACATGGGGTCCCCATCTCTGTAGTCTAGTGCAGAGGATTCGTCACCGTATCCGCGAAGTCCATCATCTTGTGTCTGGTTCCTCGCCCTTGCCTTTGCGGTACAAGCGCCTGGTATATACTTCCCTAATTCGACCCATGTGGCAGTATAGCTGTGCCATTTGGGGTTCTGCAGCTCCATTGCAGATCCTGAGGATCCAACATACGCAGAATCGTTTTCTACGCCTCATGACAGGCGCTCCCTGGTACGTGCGCAACTCTACGCTGCATGCTGATGTAGGTCTACCGGAGGTGATGTGTATCCTCCGCATCTGCTACAGAAGACTGCATCAATCCTGTCTGCGCCATGACAATCCTCTGCTCCGCCATATTTATCTTCCTCCTGAACCTCTACGACGAAGACTGAAGCGCCGTTGGCATTCTGATTTGCGAATGAACATCTAGTTCTATACAAATGCTTTTTCTGTAACTGTTTTTCCCTATTTCTGTGTTATATTGTTGGGACTATCGCTGGATGGCACCCCAATTACACGTTTCATGTTGTTCTGTGTATAGCTTAGCTCAACCATGTTGTACCTAATTGTACAGAAGAGTTTCCTTTAATAATAATAAAAAAAAAAAAAAAAAAAAAAAAAACTACATATTCTTTAGTTACACCAGGTTCACCTATTTGTTCTCTCTTTTAATTAAGTATATCAAATTTACCTGATAGGCATTCTTTCCAGTATCCAATTTTTTAATTTTTTCAATGCCTCTGGGTCATAGAGAAATATTTCATGTCATTTTAAAGATAATTTCACAGGCTTTAATCTGATATGTTATATATGGAAGAAAATTAAATTAGAATTTAAATAACTCAAAAAATAAAAAAAAAATTTTAAAAATTGATAGTTTTTTTAATTGAAATTTTTATATGAGTTTGCTATTATTTAAAGCTATAACCCTGAAAATTTCACAATGGGATCAGGAGTTATGACAAAATAACTGAACATTTTGTATTAAAATGTTAATTCTGCACAAAACTAGGCACAATCCAAGGGAGTTTATTTTGTCTTCTTCTTAATTTTTAACTAGTTACTTAATGCTTTTCAACTCTGGTACAGTTTTAGAAGTCTGTGCTTGTATAGACTTGTCTAATGCAGGTTGTAACTTGTTTGATTCATTGCTACACATACCTCAGTGTTGGTGTTGAGTTAGTCTTCACAAATTTGTCATCAGTTATGGTGATGATCAGAAGTGCTGTGTTTTGTAGAAATGTCCCTTTTACAATGGTAAAGTGAGAAGTTGTATGTTCCAAGTACATGTAATTATACCCATACAGTTTCTCCAAAAAGTATTCGTCTAATGAATGAGTTTATGTTTAAGGATGTATGGATAGTGGAAAATCATCAGAATAAAGTGCAGCAGGGACATTGTCTTATTTAGTGATTAATGAAAAAGAGAATACAAAAAGAAACACATAACTAGTATCTAGTCACAAACATAGTTAAACATTCAAAAATAAAGATATGCAATATAGGATGCAAAATAAGTTTAATTTAAAAGGTAAGTGTTGTTCAGTGTTATTAATTAACTCACCTTTTAAATTAAATTAATTACAACAACACTGTTTTCAAACTTCTGTGAAAAGAAGATTGCAAAATAAGTATTCGTCTGCATACTGAAAATGGTGTAGAATGTTACGGTTACACTCCATTCCTCTTTATAATCTCTTGCATTCTCCTTGGCATGGATTTCACCAAAGATTGTGTTGTTTCCACTGTCATTTTACGCCATTCCTCTAGTAGAGCATTCTTTGGACCTTTATATTAGATATCTGATGATTCCTAATATTTTTGTCCAGTATACTCCACAAATTCTCTATTGGATTCATGTCTGGAGATTGCGGTGGTGTTGGCATCCATCGTTGAGTATTAAACAACAATCATAGCCTTGCATCTAGAGCTGTATGTTTTGGATCATTATCTTGTGTGAAAATATAATCCCCGGAAAGACCCATATTATTCACACTTCTGGACAGATGTGTTTTTAGGATGTTTGTGTAAACCTTATGGTTCATTATCCATCAATAAAACACAAATCTGCCACACCATTTGCACTCATGCAGCCCCAGACATGTACTGAACTACCTCCATGTTTAACTGAAGCTGTTATATTTTTCTCTTCAAGCTCATAATTCTTTTCTCTCCACACTATTATTCACCCTTTTGACTTAACCGCTTGAGCGATAGCCATTTAAACGCTGCACAGCCGGTAATGGATACCCAATACACAAATCAAGGCATTTAAATTGTTAAATGTAGGTAAATATGCTTCGTACATAAACATTCGTATCTTTGGTATTTATTAAGTTATTTTAATGAAACAAAAACTGGCTTAAAGCTCATTAAAGGCACTATACATCTATCATAGAAACAAAGAAAGACTATATTAACAACACGTTTAAATATCACTAATTTTTTCTCTGTAGCAAAAGACGTCATGTATGTCGAACGCACCTAATTTGTTAGTCAGGCTTGTGTTATGTGTGTACAAATGTATATACGTATAGCTAGCTAAGTACAATGTTCTCGGCTTCAAGGTTTTAACATTCTGTTTATTGCTACAGCACAATTACGTGTGTATGTGGTGGACACCCAAGCTGCAAAGAAATCAAACCTCTCTGTCAGCATTTCTATCTATGCCTTAGAATAAATGCACAGCGGAGATTTATGGTAGAGCCATGTAGCTACGGGGTTCACAGTTTTTTGTTTTAGCTATCAGAAAAGCACATTTGAAAATGTGATATCTCAGTTCTAACCATGGCTTCGACTAGCAATGTAGCTTAAAAATTAGCTCGTGTAGGCAGTGTATGGGTTTCAGAAATTGCGTCAGATAATGTGGAGGACTTCTTGTATATGACAGTGACTTTGATATTGACAGCGAGTTCTCAGATTTTGAGGAGGCTGTTGAGGATATAGGTAGCAGTGAGGAAGAAAGTGACCCTCTTCCTTCAGGTGTTTGTGAAGAAGCAACATTGTGGAGTAATCAAAATGACTCCAAAACAACTGGACATATCTTCACGATCACAACCTCTGGTGTATCTGGTGTACAACCCCAGGCTCAGCTGACTTCTGACAGCCAACCAATTGACATTTTCACAAAATTTTTTACTGCTGACTTAGTGTCTCTCATTGTTACAGAAACAAATGTATAAGCTCATTTGGTATCCTTTTCACTTTAAAATACTCTTCCACCTCTTTAACAAAGAGTTTTGGATCGTCTCCCTTCTCCTCGTCAAATGTAGGTGGTGTTATTTCATGTAGTATGCTGTTGGTGCATGTGTTGTGTGTTGTGTCATTGTTTAATTGTGAACCTCTATCTCTATATGGTGAGTCAACATTTTGTACATTATTCAAATAACTTTCATCTTGAACATCACTTACATCTAAATCATCATTTTGCCTTTGTAGTGCATTCACAACATAATTTACATTAGCCAAACTTTCTTTTCCTTTTCTCATTTCTTCATAAATTGATTTTAAATCATTCTTTATTTCTAAATGACTGTTTCATATCATTCATAGCATCTTGTTGTGATTGTACTACATCAGCCACAGTTTTAATTCTAGGAATTACAATTTGTTCTACAGTTTCGTTGATAGTTCCTTTCTTTACTACCTCAATTTCTTTCCTTAATTCCTAAGTTATTTCTACTTTTACATTTGTAATCTTACAGTCTACACTTGCATTACACTCTGTTACTTCATCTCTACATCTACCAATTTCTCCCTCTAATACAATCTTGTTTTCTTTCATTTCCATTTCTATTTTTCCCATCCTATCTCCTATGACTTCTATCCTAGCTTCTAAAGCTTCCTTTTGTCTCATTTATGTTTTTATGTACTAATTTCAAATTAGTTTCCATTACTTTCATATTTTCTTTACACTCCTGTCTTCCTAATTCTATTTTCTGTTCTAAGTTCTGCCTCACTTCCTCCATTTTCAGACCTATATCTTTTTTATTTTGTTCTAAATCCTGTCTTATCTCTTCCTTATTCTGTTCCATTTTTTGACCTAAACTCTGTTCTAATTTATCAAACATGATCATTAGTAACCTTTGGTCTTTTCCTATTACTACCTCTTTCTCACATTCTGTTTCTATCTGATAACTAGGCTTATCTGCCCCTTCCCCTTTTCCTACTCCATTTCCTTTTTGCGACATTTTCGTTTTTTTGGTTCGGTTCACTTGGGCTTAAAGTCCTAGTATTTTGCCGCTTCGCAGTAACATATAAATAAAATGAATGCAAAAATAAAAATTTTTGGTCCTACTTTTTTCTCGTTGATTTATTTCGTTATGTGCATCCCCTGGGCGGTTGGCTTCACTAGACGATCTTTGATGTACTCCGCGTCGATGGATAGGTGTTCGTCGGCATTTGTAGGCACTTCCCCCGTTGATTCCAACTTGGTGACGTCTTCTATAGTCTTAAATTTCGATGGATTGTTCAATGGCGTCTTCTTCCTTTTTCGCGCGAAGATTTGGCATCATTTGGTATTTCGCGTAAGTTCATTTCCCGTAGACTTTCATTCCACCCAAAATTCGTCCTCCACGTTAGGGTAAGCAATTTGGTGCGGTTTTTATAAAAAAAATTTGTCTTCGGGTTGGGCAATGAGACTATTATTTCTCTCCGGGCGTGGTACTAGGTGGAATGAATAAACACGCGATGCAACTTCACTATATATATATTAGGGCACTGCAATTTTTCGCATGGTTACCTATTTAAAAGGGACCCTGCGCCTGTATGTCCACTGTGTGACAACCTTTTGTCAGTTCGCCACGTGTTGCTAGAGTGTTGCTCTCTAGCGCACCTTCGGGATTCTCTGCAGCTGCCTTCCAGACTTGCAGAGGTCCTAGCGGACGACAAAACAGCGGTTGATAGAGTTTTTAATTTTTTAGCGCAGTGCAATATCAATTTGAGGATTTAAAAACTTTTTATTTATCTGTTTCCACTTTTGGACATATTTATCACCTTGTTTCATATCTGGCTATTGCCACTGCTTTTTACCTTTGTATATTTTTCTTGTTGCTAGTATTTTTACTTTTTGAGTGAAATTTATATCTGGCTATTGCCATGAATCTTTTAAGGGCGCTGATGACCTAGAAGTTGAGCGCCCTTAAACCAAACAAAACCAAAAAATTCACTATATATATTAGCACCTTTTTCGTCTCTTTTTACACTTGTTATAATTGATTAACTTTTGTTACACCTTTTTGTATTATTTTGATTGTCTTTACACTTTTACACAGTTTTTTTAGACCCGTATCCACTAGCGTTGCAAAAACACATCTACACATCTATACCATACTGACGCCATTAACAATTTTAGCACTACTTTGTATACATGAAGCTATCTTTTAAGCAAGCACCCCCCCCCCTCCCACACACACACACACATGCGCGCGCACACATTTGCAATAAATATTTACATAAATTTCCTTTTGGGGTCTTACAATATTCTGTCTCAAATATAATGAGTTCTAAGTGCAATGTTGTGATGTTTCTTGAAGTCATCCATCCACATATCAGTGGTGGCAGCATACATATTTTCAGCCATTGCAGTTTTTACCTTAGGAACTATTTTCAATCTCAGGTGCTCATCTGGCATGGTACCAACAAAACTGCTGTTGGATTACAAATGATGCTGTGGACATTTATTTACCCATATTTAGTTCTAATATTTGTTAATATCTGTCCAAGGGATAAGTAACCCTGACCAGCCACTACTGAAAATGGAGGACTATCTTGAGATCGCCTATGTGTATTGTATGACCTGCACTTATTGTCGTCATGCTGTAATAACCCTGTACTGCCCGATATACATTTTAGAAAAATGCTGCACTTTGCATATATCCTGTTGGTTTCTTACCTTCAGCCTTCACAATACAATGAAATTTACTCCAACCTGGACTTGGAATTCTCTCACACATTTGCTTCTTGCCTTTCTACTAATATGGAAATGCCAGAAGCAAGCTTCTTTTCCAGTTCTATCCATGCTGCTCTGAAAGTACTCTGTTGACTCTTACTCTCCATTGTGAACTTGTAACTGCCTAAAAGACGGAACAAGACTAGTGAGGCTATTGGCCTTGATAACCACTTTTATCTTGTTCAGTGTACATTGCATGTCGCATAATACAAAGGGGTACACAATTATAATGAGAAAGCATTTGTCTCTAATGGCTAGAGCCCGGATATTTATGTAATTGCATGTTTTAAATCGTGCATAATATTTCAATGAGAATAAAAATGTTGGCGATTTACATCATTTGGGACTCCATTACAAATTTTTATTTTACATTTTTTTTTTTACATATTTTGCACATTTCTACATATTTTAACGATGTTACATAAAACGTACATATTTTCTGGGTTTCATTACAATTTTATTATTTTTTAAAAACTAATGCAGCCTCATTATAAAATTAATTATTTTGAACTGATTGTTTCACTCATTGATAAATTGGTTCAGTATTTAAACATTGATTTATCATCTAAAATTTAAGTAAAATAGTTATGTGAAATGAGTAATATTAATAAATATAGTCCAAAACACATTTTTTATTTCGTAATTACCTACTGTAAAATAGATTTTAGGTAAATTCTGCATAAAACTAAATAGTTTCCCTATAATGAATTCTATATTCAGTACATTTTAACTCATTGTAATTAGTGATCAATTCTTCACAGGTGATCAGCCGTGTTACCTTGTCATTGTAATTAATTTAGGTACTTGCAGACCCATCAAATTACAAAATTTCGGGTAATTTGCAGTCTGCACTTAGATTTGAGGTGGCAATCTTAGCATATTGATTAGTACATTATTTTACATATTTTGTTGATATTACATATTTCATTGCATATTTTGATGTTTTTGTTACATAAATTTGTACATATTTCGCACCTTGATATTACATAAAAATCCGGGCTTTACTGATAACCTTACATTTGTACTGAGTCACTTTGCCTTTTGGTGTGTATTACATTTTACATCTTTATTGTGGAATCACTGTTACATAACATGGAAGCATGAATCAGATGGGGTATTCAACAAACCTAGCTTAGGTAATGGAATACCCTCCACCTTTAATAATCACTGTAGGGTATAATTTCAGTAGGTTTATTTAAAGCAAAAAATAATTGTATGTCATGACAAAACAATAAATTAGCTACACTGGTACAATGTACAATGTCTTTTAAGTTTAAAGAACAAATTTGATATTCAACACATTGCAGCATTTACATTCCTAATACATGGCTAAGCAGAAAAGATAGGGAATACTTCCCAAGACTCCATCCAATAACACAAAACAACAAATTTAAACCTGTTTTGCCATGAGATTAAAGCAGGTGTTCTTTACCATTTCACATATGCTGATTATGAAAATGAAACCAGAAAAGTTCCATTATGTGCTGATTTTTGTGGAAAAGATAGATCAGTCAGATGTTGTTGTAGTGTTTAACGCCCACTTTTACTACTACGGCACCACAGGCAGTGACACTGATGATACATGGAATGAAGATGGAGCACCGGTGGGATGAGATGGCGGGGGAAACCGGAGCACCTGGAGAAAACCTGCCCTGACGCCGCTTCGTCCACCACGATCCTGGGATTGAACCCGGGCTGCCTAGGTGGTAGGCGAGCGCGCTAACCACTCGGCCACGGCGCCGCCATCAGTCACATGGACCACTTTGGCCTATAGTTCATATAAATAGGAATATATGTTCAGTCCATAAAAGCTGGCAACTTTATTGGAAATGACTTTCAGTGGACAAGAAACCTGTTGCTGAATAAAAGATCATACAATAAAATGTCTCCATGGCGGCTATATCTTGATGAAATCTCACACCATGTTTTGTTATTCACATCTCCAAGATTACACAGAAAATAATCCAAATGGGAATGAAGAAAGTGTAATTTAAAGAACATGTTGCACCCCATAGCCTTGTAACAGCTCAGCATGTGTTCTGTCAGTTCCTTGTGGTTCTCAGACCCATCATTTCCCAAGAAACTGTTGCATACATTTTTAATGCAAGCCAAGCTGCGTTTTCAGTATGTGTCAATGTTTTGGAGGTAATATCTTTCATCAACTCACAAAGCTGAGGTCCAATGAAAACACCTTTAATTTTTGTATTACTAGTGGCAGGAAATTTAGATATTAGTTCTTGAAGGCCACCCCCGTCTTTGAATATTGCTTTCACAAAGTTCTTAATAAAACCCAATTTCAAATACAGTGGTGGTAACAGCACACTGTTAACAAGGGGTTCATGTGGCATTTCTTTCACCAAGATTGAAGCTTTCTCTGAAAGACCACTGTTTGATTACATAATGGTAATAAGAAAATCGGTGTATACTGATAAACATATTCAAGGAATCTAGAAACACTTTAAGCACCGGAGAACAATTATACAAACAGTAGTGTGTGTGTATGTGTAATAATAAACTCAACAAATTAATAGGATAAAAAAAATAACACTTCAAGAACCCATCCCGTCAAATAGGACAAGCAAATAAAACACTACATGAAAGTAAGCCAAACAAGGAGAAATATATTTTGACTCCGCTCAAATTTAACACATGAATATTAGCCTTAAAATATCGAGCATACCCAGGAAAGGAGTATGAAAGTCAGACCAAAATCAAAGGATGGCGAAACACACCAAAATATTAGCGTACTACGAGGCAGAGCAGAACTCAGATTTTCAGCACCAACTGACACTGGCCGCCAGGTCAGAATTATACTTGCCCCCAACTAACAAGGTGATTGACAGTTGCTCACCATGTGGCGGAAAGGTCTAAGTGAACAGAAGGGGCATGGATGCATCATTGTGGTCGTCATAGCAACAAAAAGAACAAATTAGAGCTAAGACATTTCCATAGCAACGGTACATGCGAAACCAGTGTTCCCAGTATTTAACATGTGATTAGCGGGGGGGGGGGGGGGGGCACCAGGACCTCCTAAATACCGGACCTGACACTGTGATTCAAGATTGCGGCCTATGTGGTGGGAACTACTTATAAACAACTCATCTACAGGCTACGATTTCAATGCAGTAAAATAAAAATGTGTAATAACACGCCTATTTTGTGAATATGGGCTGTGTTAAATACAAAAGCACTGTCTTAAACATAACCTCAAGTAAACAAAAAAGAATGACATTTAATATTAAACGATAACCCATGGGTGATGAAATATATAACCTTAAATATCATTCATGCAATCTAGAGTTTTACATGCCATTATGTAACTGCATTACACACTCAAATTACAAAGAAGATAGACAAAACTGCAAGCAGCATGTTACTTAACCCTGCTGTTCTGTTCGGGTCTATATGACCCGAAATGAATCTAAATTTAGTTTCTAACTTGCTAATTTCCAATATATATTTAAAAAATTTGGTGACTTTGTCTTGAAATGCAAGAAAAACATGTGTATAAAAGCATTTTAATATACTCCAATTACTTTGTTCGTGAAATGTAAGAGTTACGTATGTAACGTTCGGGTCATTATGACCCGACATAAATATCACTATTCTTATGTCAATACTTACATTGGTATTGAAGTGCTGAACATCTAGTAATGTATGAGAACAACATATCCCATTCTATCAATAAAGAGGGATTATAACAATGGGCTTGATTGTCGCTTTTTTCTGGGAAAGAAGTAGCAGTTCTCGACAATTGTATGCTATGTTGTTTTTGCTCAGTTTGGATTGTGACACCCTGGCAGTTAGACCATTACCTGATGCTGGATTGGAGGAATTAGTAAAATATACATCAACAGGTGAACAATCATCAGTTTCGGAGTTCGAAGATCATGTCGGTACTGAACACGAAAGTGAGTGTTCTGATTGTAGCTACGAGAGTTCACAGACTGTACAAACAGATGTAAAGAATTTTATTTCTAAAAATGGGAATATAGAATGGCATTTGAATCCACCAGCACAAATTGGCCGCCTCTCAGCTTCGAATATAATCAAGAGTACACTAGGAATTATAAGGTATGGAGTCACCAGAATAAGTGATACAAAAGTTCATTTGAAACAGTACTTTTTCAGCACTTCAAAATAATTGAGATGACAAACATCGAGGGGCAGGGTTTGTGGTCAACAGTGGACTAATATTGATTATTCTGTTTTTCAAGCATACTTACGACTTTTATTACTTGAGGGTGTATATCGATCTTATGGGGAATCTACAAAAAGCTTGTGGGATAAGGATACTGGGCGAAACATATTTCGAGCAACTATGTCTCATGAAACATTCTGTAAGATATTCCACGTCGTGCGATTTGACAAGAAATCTACAAGAGAAGAAAGACTACGTACCGATAAACTTGCAGCAATTCGTAGTATTTGGGAAAAATGGGTAGAAGTGCTTCCTAAACTGTATAATCCAGGAGAAAATGTGACTGTAGACGAGCAGTTAGTAGCCTTTAGAGGTCGCTGTCCATTCAAGCAGTATATCCCAAGTAAACCAGCAAAATATGGGATCAAAATATGGACCCTGTGTGACAGCAAATCTTCATATGTTTTGAAAGCCCAAATTTATACCGGAAAGGAGAGCGGAGCTGCACTAGGAAAACACCAGGGAATGAGAGTGGTAGCTGATCTCACTCCTGATCTTCGAGGGCAGAATATCACACGTGACAATTTTTTTACATCATACAACTTGGTACAACTACTTTTGAAACAGAAATTGACAATGTTGGGAACCATACGGAAGAATAAGCCTGAGCTTCCACAAAACATGACCAACAAGGAGGTACACAGCTCTTCATTTTACTTCACGAATGACACCACTGTGGTCAATATGTTCCCAAGAGAAATAAAAATGTTGTACTTATGAGCACTCTCCACCACGATATGCAAATTAGTGACAGGGCTGATAAGAAACCAAAAATTATTTTGGACTATAATTGAACAAAAGGGGTGGTAGACACGCTTGCTCAGCTAACAGGTACATATATATATATACATGGAAACGCAAAACCAATAGGTAGCCCATGATAGTATTTTACAATATGGTTGATGTTTCTGCTTATAATGCAGAAAATACTGTGGATTTCAGTTGACCCTACTTGGAATGCAAGGAAATTGACCAGAAGAAGAATATTTTTGGAAGAACTTTGAAAATCACTGGTAAGACAGCACATTCAATCAAGAGCAAGTTTCCCAAGAACAGAAGATTCTTTGAAAATGGTCAGATGCATCCAAAATCCTGAAAACATGGTTAGCGTATCAAAATCAGCAACAACAAAAACTGTGAAACGTGCTCGTTCTTAGTTCTGTCCATCAAGCAATGATAATAAAACAAACATATTGTGTGGAAAATTTAATAAACGTATCTGTAAAACACATACAACATATTTGTGCCCAAACTGTCATAAGAAGAAAAACACCTAATGGAAGATAAAGGCTGTATTGCTTTCAAAGTAAATGTTTGCACTGAAAACTGCCTATTCTTTCAAATTTGTATTAGGTACTGTTTTATTAGAGATGTTCTTTAATTGGTATTCAATAAAGTGTGCATCATTATCATCAACATTATCATGATTATTGTTGTTATCTACAAAGCACGGCAAGAGAAAATTAATGTCAATTGTTACCAGCTGTACAAAAGTGCATGTATTTGAAGTTTTCTACAGCATTTTGACACGTCGGGTCATATTGACCCGAACAGTACATTTGTCAAGTAATATTGAACAGAACAGCAGGGTTAAATAAAACAGAAGTGTTGACATTGGGTTGACTCAATTATTAATCATTGTTTACACAGTGTTTCACACTTGTACAATGTACATAATGTTATGTACCTACACAAAACATACTGTACTGGATGGCTGATAATACATATGCTACCATTTAGAATAATTAGCTACCTACTAAATTCAAAAGCTTTAGGGTGGAATTTTGCTTTTACTATTACTGAAAACTTTTGATTAGGTACTCAGTTTGCAACAACATATTACTCAGCACTTCATGACACTTCATTTTACAGGGGGAAACCACAAAAGCAGATGAAATATTAAAAATAATAACCGTAAAACAGCACTGTAAATGAAATATGTAACCTTAAATCAGCATTGCAAAGCAACTTTGGGTAATTGTTTACAAAATCGGCCGCTCGAGAAAACGAATGAAACATAGTGCAATTGATGCAGTTTTTATTGCTATTTATGATTTTGAAAGTTTTATTATGCGCTTAAGCTTCGTTTTTTATTTATGAGCAAATTTCGTATGTGTATGCAGTGGTTTTATTTCGCGTATGCGGCGGATATTTAGCAAATAAATGTTTATAAATGAGTATAATATATGCTAGAATGATTGATTACTGTATTTACGTTGAAATTGTTATTGCTGATTACGGTTTTGAAAGTTTTATTTGTCAGTCAAGCTTTGTTTTCGTTTTTCCTGTGTTAGGTTAGGTTTAGTGTGTGTATATGAGTGTAGTAACAGGGTCCTATGTTATCGAAGTTTTGCCCATGTTAGGTTAGTGTATGTATATGAGTGGGGTGACAGGGTCCTGTGTTATCGAAATATTTACAATTTGGGCAGTGTTTATGCGGTCATTTCAACGTAAATGCATTAATCAATCATTCATTGTGGTATATATTATACTCCTTTATACTCATTTATTAGCTAAATATATGCCGCATAAGCGAAATAAAACCACTGCATCGCACGTACGAAATTTGTAAATAAAAAACTAAGCTTGAGCACACAATAAAACTTACAAAATCGTAATCAGCAATAAAAGCTGCATCCATTGCTCTATGTTTCATTCATTTTCTCGAGCGGCCGATTTTGTAAACATTTTCCCAACTTTGCTATAGTCTATGGTTTTACATGCAGCAACATAACACCTTTCTTCTAAACTACAAGTACACATTTAAATTACAAAGGCAAAAGATAATGTATAAATGCAAGCAGCATACTACTTACATGAAACAAACGGTGTTGCAGCTGTCACTAATTGAGTTCACTCGAAATTATTGTCTTTCACTATTCACCATGTTATATACCTATGAGTCTGTCCAGTGTTAGTATCCGGACGTTTCTTAGATTTCTCAGTAATAAAACCTTAAATTAAGTCAGTAGATATGAACTTAGGAGTCAAGTTTCTGGTGTGAACAAATTGGTTACCTTCGCAATCTTCAGTTTACATTGCTTCATTAGCATGTTATCAGATTATATAAAATATATACATCTGTAAGGTTTGTGTTAGTATCCGGACGAGGAAACGAGGTATAAAAAATGTGAGTAAATGTAAATGGTATTTCTCCTCAGTTTAATAACATATTGACCGTTTGATCATTTAATAACCGTATACGAAACTTTTGTTTTGTAATGGATTATATTCATTTATACTACAATGTATTATAATAGAACATTTAATAAACACAGAGGTGCGTTAGTATTAGGACAAATATTCCTCACTGCAGTAAATGATCCATCTTGATATTACCTGCCTCAGAAAATGATTTAAAACATTGAGAAACCACACAAAAGTGCACTACATACTACAGAGGCACAGTTATTAAACAAAACCTAGCCTAACAACAACAACAATAATAATAACAACACTAACAATAATGATAATAATTATAATAATGACTTTTCTTGCAAAATGAAGAGTTTGATTTGGCTGTTATTGTCATTCACTGTTTGCACTTATTTCAAACTTCTCATGTTAGCAACCATTATGTTTTCCTCCAAGTCCAATGCATACAGTTTATATCCAACAACATATGGAGAAATTGCCATGATCTGGTGGATTTTTTGTGTGCCCTTAAGTGCAATCACACCTTCCCATTTTTCACCAAGTTCCTTCTTTGCAAATTCAATTTTGTTTGCTGGGACAGAAATTGCAGTGATGTTCAGTTATTGGCAGCAATCACTGAATGTATCAGCATTACAGATGACTGTTCTCTTCGATTGTACACTATTCCATGCATGGCGTTTTGCTACTGCACCAATGCTCCTTTACCATGGGATGAAGCAAAAAAATGTCCACTTAAGACTTTCCAAATTCAAATTTTGTTTTAAGAGGGTGACATTTGCAAAATTATATTTCTGTTTAAACTGCGATGCAGTTCCGTCTGAGAATACATGTAAATACTTCATCGATGGATTTTTTGTTTTGATGATCTGTTAGTACAGCACGGAGAAATCTGTCAACACAATACCGAGCATGTGAAATGCCAGAAACTACAACATAACTGTCACATGTATGTATTTTAATTTGCAAATGTCACAATTATAGGTCAAACAGTTCTTGTCACTTGGATCACAAAGTGTGTTGAATGAACTGGAACTGAAAGTTCCAAAACTAGGGAAAGTAATTGGAAAGCAGTGATTGCAAATTTTCAAAGTTCTCATGGTGCCGACACAAACATACATTGTGTGGCATGTCACAGTATGGTTTTACATGCACAGGACGTAGCTCTGCAAATTTACTGCAACTAATCTTCACCTCTGCATGCTGTTCCCTGAATAAATTATATGCTTCAGTAATTGTAAAGAGCATGTGTCGTCGGGCCACAATGTCTTTGGTGCTACTGCCCAAACTCTTAACACAAGCAGTCTTCTTACCAGAGTCAACTCAATTTATTTCATCATTGTTATAAAACTCAACAACAGTCTTAATATTCTCATCACACAGTTTCTCTCTATTTCACTTAAACCTTCAATCACTTTAACTCCACACATTTCAGCCAACTTTTTAACATCATCTACTTTTTTTCCTGGACTCTTAGGCATTGCTTTGCTTGCCTTTTTCAAAGCCTTTCCCACTGCAGCAGGAGAGACTTTCCCTATACACCGGCAACACACATAACGCTGCAATTTATAGTAATTAAATACTGAACTTACAAGCTTTATGTTGCAATTTACCTTTTGTTTTAATTGAAAGTTTCTCATTTTTAATTTGCATTTGGGAATGCAACAGTTACGGAGCATTGTCATGTTTGAGGTTAGGTTGAGATATGACTACAATAACACACTACTGGAACAGTTTTTCTTCAACAACCTCTCACCACTGTAATCGTGACACAAATTGTACTTGCAAACAGATAAATTGACCACACTATAGGGCTAATGTAGCCATAGTCTTAGATGGAACACAAACACGTGGAGAGTACACGGCACAGTCAACATGTTATTAGATTTATTCCCGCTCCCTATACTGCCCAAATAAAAGTTTTTAAACACTCGCTTTGCTAATATGAAGATAAACTTACATATGAATTATTATAACAAACAATAAGTCAAAGGCATAGAAAACAATACGAAAAACAGAGTGTGGAAACACCTGAGAAATCACCCCCACCAGCCGGCGTCATTTTTGTGCAACTGGGATGTCAGTGTCAGGTCACTTAATCTAGAGGGTGCTGGAAACACCAGGACCCTCTGGATTAACGGACCTGACTCTGCCATCTAAGTTGTACAAAAATGGCGTCGGCTGGTGGCAGTGATTTCTGAGGTGTTTCCACACGCTATCCTTCGTATTATTTTCTATGCCTTTGAGTTATTGTTTTTTATAACAATTCCTATGTAAGTTTGTCTTCATATTAGCAAAGCGAGTGCTTAAAAACTTTTATTTGGGCAGTATAGGGAACGGAAATAATCTAATAACGTGTTGACTGTGCCGTGTGTTTAACCACGTGTTCATGTTTATTGTGTTTCATCTAAGGCTATGGCTACGTTAGCCGTATAGTGTGGTTAATTTATATGTTTGCAAATACAATTTGTGTCACAATTATAGTGGTGAGGGGTTGTTGAAGAAAAACTGTTCCAGTAGTGTACGTTAATGTAGTCATACCTCAACCTAAGCTCAAACATCACAATGCCCCGTAACCGTTGCATTCCCGGATGCAGATTAAAAATCAGAAACTTTCATTTAAAACAAGAGGTAAATTGAAATGTAACGCTTGTAAATTCTATTTAATTACTATAAATTGCAGCGTTATGTGTGTTGCCGGTGTGTATATAACATGGTGAATAGTGAAAGACAATAATTTCGAGACGCCGCTCTCCTACAGTTTTACCCATGTAAGTAGTATGCTGCTTGTATTTATACATTTGTAATTTAAATGTGTAGCTGTAGTTTAGAAGAAATGTGTTATGTTGCTGCATGTAAAACCGTAGACTATAGCAAAGTTGGGAAAATGTTTACAAAATCGGCCTCTCGAGAAAACGAGTGAAACATAGTGCAATGGATGCAGTTTTTATTGCTGATTACGATTTTGTAAGTTTTATTTGGCGCTCAAGCTTCGTTTTTTATTTATGAGCAAATTTCGTACGTGCGATGCAGTTGTTTTATTTCGCTTATGCGGCGGATATTTAGCTAACAAATGTGTATAAACGAGTATAATATATACCAGAATGATTGATTAATGCATTTACGTTGAAATGACTGCAAAAACACTGCCCAAATTGTAAATATTTTTATAACACAGAACCCTGTCACCACACTCATATACACACACTAAACCTAACCTAACACAGGAAAAACGAAAACGAAGCTTGACTGACAAATAAAACTTTCAAAACCGTAATCAGCAATAACAATTTCAAAGTAAATACATTAATCAATCATTCTATCATATATTAGTTTATAAACATTTATTTGCTAAATATCCGCCGCATACGCGAAATAAAACCACTGCATAGCACATACGAAATTTGCTCATAAATAAAACACGAAGCTTAAGCGCATAATAAAACTTTCAAAATCGTAAATAGCAATAGAAACTGCATCCATTGCACTATGTTTCATTCGTTTTCTCGAACGGCCGATTTTATAAATAATTACCCAAAGTTGCTTTACAATGCTGATTTAAGGTTACATATTTCATTTATAGTGCTGTTTTACGGTTATTGTTTTTAATATTTCATCTGCTTTTGTGGATTCCCCCTATAAAATAAAGTGTCATGAAATGCTGAGTAATATGTTGTTGCAAACTGAGTACCTAATCAAAAGTTCTCAGTAATAGTAAAAGCAAATTTCCACCCTAAAGCTTTTGAATTCAGTAGGTAGCTAATTATTCTAAATTGCAGCATATGTATATCAGCCATCCAGTATAGTATGTTTTGTGTAGGTGTATAACATTATGTACGTAGTGCAAGCGTGACAAACAGTGTAAACAATGATTAATAATTCTGAGTCAACTCAATGTCAACACCTCTGTTTTATTTAAGTAGCATGCTGCTTGCAGTTTTGTCTATCTTCTTTGTAATTTGAGTGTGTAATGCAGTTACATAATGGCATGTAAAACTGTAGATTGCATGAATTATATTTAAGGTTATATATTTCATTGTCCATGGGTTATCGTTTAATATTAAATGTCATCCTTTTTGTTTACTTGAGATTATGTTTAAGACAGTGTTTTTGTGTTTAACACAGCCCATATTCACAAAATAGGCGTGTTATTACACCACATGTTTATTTTACTGCGTTGAAATCGTAGCCTGTAGACGAGTTGTTTATAAGTAGTTCCCACCACATAGGCCGCCATCTTGAATCACAGTGTCAGGTCCGGTATTTAGGAGGTCCTGGGAAACACGAACATAGTTTCGTGCCTCCCCGATTTGAGCGCTGGTGTACTCGTACGAGAAATCTGATTGGCTGATTCAAGTTTTGAAATAATTAACGAATTAACAGGGATCGAGCCATCTTTGGTGTATTAAAACAAGTTTTTCGTCGCGAAATTATCTTCAACAGAGGTAATTATACAGTTGCATAATTTCTACTTATTTCGCGCGCGCGTGTGCGTGCGTGCGTCCCCCTCTATTAATGGTGAAATACGTTGCAATTAGGTGTAGCATGTTTTCAACAGGTTATTGCTAGTGGAAGTGTTAACATGTATTTTATTGATCATTGTATTGATTTGTATTTAATTTTTTAACCATGCAGACAGTGGGATACGCTTGCGATTTATTCCTTACAGCATTGCGGCTTAAATTTCCAGTCGAGACTAAAACTAGAATTTGAAGGTACGTTATTTATTTTCAGAAACAAACTTAAGGATAAGTGTTAAGAGCTTCTGACTTAAAGTAAGTGATACTGGATGAAGATTGCATATTTGCCAAAACATTTAACAGCTTTTCGCGCACATGTGGCAGTTAATTGCATCCATTTATTGCACAACTTGTAATGTATACAATTTATAATAATTCATATTCAGGACATTTAGTTACAGATTCATATTATTGAAATAAAGCCGTGACACAGTCTAAATAGGGTATCGGTCTCAACATTCAACAGCACTTGTTGTATAGAGGTAGCATTATATTGATGCACTTCTTTATCACACATCTTTTAGTATTGCACATAATGCAACGCGCAGGATATAATAGTTATATGCGTATCTATATGCTAGAAAAAGTGAAGCCGTTTGTTTGCACTTCATAATTGATGGGTTGAACAGAGAAACTGTGCCAAAGCAGTAAAGAATGTTTTAGATCAAACCAAAACAGGTAAGGTAAAGTTGATTCCAGTTCCGCATGGTTAATGGTCGCAAAGTTTGCAATGGTGGATGGTTACTAAAGCTTGAGAAAGACATGTTAGCGGCTTAGGGCTTTCATTACACTTTACTATAGTGTTGACATACATACCTTGTACAATATGTTTGTTACAGCACGTGAACACTCCATTAGTCATACAGAAATTGAGCAAAAGAATGCAATTTAAGTGGCATGCTTCAGCGCCTGTAGATGCAAATAATGCAACGTAGTTTGGTTCCTAGGTAATGAAACACAGAAAGTTTCTAATACAAAAGGAAGTACCAATATTTGATATAATTTATTTGCTTCTCTATTTCATGCTCCAGAGTAATTGCTTGATTTTGGACATGTTTATCTGTCGCTATAATGCCCTTTTATGAATTAGCATGGTGTAAGAAGTAGTTAGGAAGATCTTCCGAGAGTTACTGTCCTTGTATTAGGTAGTATAAAGTGGTTTTAAAGAAAAAACAGACGGAAATGTCCCGCCAATAGTTATAGTCCCTCCTTAAGCAATTGGATTAACGATAATTTCGCTGCTAGATGGCGTTAGTGTCGCGTGGCGCTAGTGTCACTTTTTGATGGTTGGTAAATTTGAAAATTTCAAGATGGCGGAAAATTTGAAATTTTTCCCGCCATAGTGGTACTTTTCAAATTTCGCGCCATCAAAAGGCGACACTATGAAAAAACTTAAGATGTCGTTAAATTTGAGAATTTGAAATTTTTTTCTGTGAACGTTGTTAATTTCAAATTTTCAAAGTTCCCGCCATCAACGGCGCACCACTAACCATTATCGTTAATCCAGTTGCTTAAGGAGGGACCGTTGATAAGATTATTTATTTTTATTGACAAGATGAATTGAAAAAAAAAAGTATAAATTATTTTTGTACGAAAAGGAGTACAAACCTGTTTGGTGGTTATAGAAAGTTGGTTGCAAACGAGGTGGGCCGTGTGGGTTGGATGGGTAATGATGAAAGATGATTTAGCCGTTGAGGAGCAAGTGCAAGTTGACACCTTGAGGACAAGTGCGAGTGATGAAGCCGGAATTTGCAGCAGGAAGAGCCGTGGTAGGGTTGGCAGGTCGTTCCTCCACGAGAGCTCGGTACCAACTGAAGGTAAAATGAGACGTCTATGTAGATGAAAGAGGCATCCGGTGTAAGAGCTGTGTTTGCGATAGCAGACACACCCGCTGGGTGGTGAAGGGGTGGGGGAGGGAAATCAATATCTGCTGGAAGGAGATTGCGATATGACACATCCGCCGGATGTGGCGTTCTGGCACAGGAAAAAAAAACCGTTGAGATTTTATTTTTATTGACAAGATGTATTGAAAAAAAAAGTGTAAATTATTTTTGTACGAAAAGGAGTACAAACCTGTTTGGTGGTTATAGAAAGTTGGTTGCAAACGAGGTGGACCGTGTGGGTTGGATGGGTAATGATGAAAGATGATTTAGCCGTTGAGGAGCAAGAGCAAGTTGACACCTGGAATATAAGTTCGAGTGACGAAGCCGGAATTTTCCGCAGGAGTAGTTACAGGTCTTGCACAGGGTTGGCATGTCGTTCCTCTACGAGAGCTCCGTCTCAGCTGAAGGCAAGATGAGACGTCTATGTAGATGAAAGAGGTATCAGGTGTAAGCGCTGAGTTTGCGAACACGCCCACATTCGTTGGTGAGGAGGGGGAGATTGCGATATACCACATCCGCCGGATGTGGTTTTCTGGCACAGGAAAAAACCGTTGAGATTTTCCCACCAACCGTTGCTTTTTTGAATAAAAAAATATAATTGGTGGACCTTGAGCGTGTGGATGTTGAACGAGTACTCTGTCTTGACGGACGCTAAGCATCGAACCGCTGAGAATGTGATGTCATAGTATATGTCGGTGAATGGTCCAAGTGCGCTGATAAGCATCTGCCGAGGTACATCCGCTCTAGGTTTTTTTATCATTTGCTGCATTTTGACTGCCGAGATGTATTGTTACTCGTAGAAAACGAAAAAAAAGGCACGTGATTTGCGGAAGGGAGAAGTGATGTGGTCTTGACGGGTGTTGGGAAGCAAAGAAGGGAAGGATCTTGGAGGAATGGGGAAACGTGATATGCGGAAGTGACGTGGCGTGATCTGATTGGATAAAATAAGACGAGTTGGGATTTAAAATAAGGTGCGTTGCGATTGGATGAAAAATGAGGAAGCAACCTTTGCCTTATAAAAAGGGGAGAGAAAAGGAATTGCAGGAATGATAGAGTTGCTGATGGTGAAAAGGCATAGTTTACAAAAACGAAAAAAAAAGTTGGTTAACGGACTTAGATTTAAATCTTTCAAGAACGAGATATGAAAATGTTGAAAAAAAACCCAACATGGAATAAGTTTCCAAATTTTGTATTTTCTGAGAAAAAAAAAGCTTCTGAGTTTTGCTTAAAATATCAATTATATTGATACGTATAAGTTGAGTCTCGTTTTTTTCCTCGTTTGCTTGGTTTTTTCTTCGTCTTTGTTTTTTTATTTTTTTTGAACATAGGTTCATATTTCTAACGTATTTAACAGACATGCTTTAATGTTAAGCCAAAAGTTAAAATCCGATAAAATGCGCAGACTATAGTTGAACACGTCACACTATCAAATTAATATAACAAGATAATTCAAGAGCTGATTAGCAAGCTTTTTTTAAATGTTTGGCATACCTTTTAAACAAGGCGTTAATATGAGTCTCTCACACAGATAGAAAATGCTGGGAGATAATATGCAACTTGTCTTTACACACACACACACACACACACACACACACACACACACACACACACACACACACACACACACACACAAGCGTCCGTGGTAATTACGTGCTGTGAACTCGATCTGCATCTTGCTACAACAGGAGGCTACGTGATATGCTGACTGTTTCTCTCGTGGCTTGAGTGGGCAACAGACACACGCCATACATGTTGGAACTCAGAGTTTGCATTCGCGCGCGTGCCAGGTCATCCAGTTACGATTAGGTGCTATATATCCCGACAGTTTACCTCCAAATATGTCATAAGAATAAAAGCTTAAACATGTAGTTGATTGAAACATAGAATAGTTAAATGATGTTAAGCAAACCATTACAAGTAGACACACAGTGGCGCAAAATGAACAAATATATGAATATAACATAGTTCAGAGCAATAATGAATTGTTTGTTTTTTCTTGTTTGCTTGTCAAATCACACGCACAAGGTCACTGATGTTTTTTATTGGAGAGGAAACCGTTACCAAATTGTTTTCTTATTATTTTAATACTAGCGGGATAAATATGTTATCGATAGCTGGGAAAAGAATCAAGAAGCTTATGAACAATTATTAACTATGAAAATAAGGATATTGGGTGCAAAAGCCGGTTGAATGTTACACATCAGAACTCTTTCCAGGAGTATAGTTTTAATTTATGAGAAATTTTGTTACTTTCACTGCCCTTCCTTCTACAAACTATTTAATACACAAGACGGAGAACAGAAGACAATGGAGAATTATCACAAAAAAAGAAAAGAAATATAGGGTATTTGAAAATTAAAACCGACAGCAAAGAATATATTGGGAATTTATAATGTTACAACAAGTGTATTTTGTATCATTTGTGGTTTTTTTCCAGCTTAGCAAGTGTCTGTGTGCCTGTTACGATTAAAAACGTATACCAAGGAATATACACTTGATTCAAGTTAAGATAACAAGATAATTCAAAATATGGATTATACTAGCTGAAATATGCATTGTTACCCGTAGTTTGATGATTTATCCCAACTATGAGACGTTGGACTTTGGTTGTGCATGTACATAGCTTAAACAAAGATTTCATTAAAAACTCTTATAAAACAGAAAGTACACAAAATAAACACACCAGGAAAACACAATCCAAAACAAAAAAACTGTTGCACAACCAGGGATGCAATTCTCTTTACACACGCACAGTAGATGGGGAAAAAAGGTTTTCGCTTGACACGGAGAAAGGTGCCATGACGATCGTCCAAGCAACTGAATAACACTGACTAACGAGACAAGATGCTAGTTTAAAAAACGCTGAGAAATCAACAAAAGATTTCCGCTCCGAAATATGACCGTTGGCATTTTAAACGATCTTGGAAATGTGCAAGAAAATACCTGAAAATGCAGTTTTTGGCCGACAGTTGGGGGAAATCGACTGAAGTGGCAAGATGCTAGTTTAAAAAACCTGAAGCAATCATTACCAGACTTCCGGTATGCAACATGACCGTTTTCTTGGGAAAAAAAAAAAAACTGAACTTGCGCACGCTCTAAGCGACATGCCGAGCCAAGGTGGGAGGTGGAGGGGGAGAAGCGAAGTTCAGGTTGTGGCGTGTGCAGGATTTGTTTAGCTATGTCAGAAAGTCACGTAGCCTACTTTTCCTAGCAAGATGTCGAACCGATGACTGACCGGAAGTGTCACAGGACATTATATTATTCCTTTATTTCTTTTTAATTTCTCTATTACGAATAGGAAGCCGGGGAACTATTCCATTTCGCCCAAACATTCTATGTGGAGATTTCACCGGGAATATATGTTTTGAGGTCCACTGAAAAATGCATTTTTTTCACAAAGGTCTGCGTGCGTGTGCATGTGAGAACAGCATACATCAAATACGAAAAGGAGATTAAGAACCAAAGATGGTATTTTTAATACATAAATGCGACACAAAGATTTTAATAAAAATTATTTATTCATTCATGCATTCATTTAGTTATTTGGCACATTATGATATAATTCCTTTCTTTCTTTTTTTTTAATTTCTCTATTACGCATAGTAAGTCGCGGAACTATTGCATTTTAAGCAATAAAAATTCCATGTCGAGATTTCACCGGAAATATATGTTTAGAGGACCCCTGAAAAAAAGCATTTTTTTCCACAAAGGTCCGTGCGCGTACGTATGTGAGAACAGCATACTTCAAACACGACAAGTAGATTAAGAACCTAAGTTGGTATTTATAATATATAAATGCGACATGAGGATTTTAATGAAAATGTCTCTACCCTAATCTGCTTGTTCCATGGAAAAATTTTCGAAAGATTTTACTAGTGTTATCACGTTTGTTGTGAGAGAAAAAAACAAATGAAATTATAAGTCGTATGCGAGCGCAGGAAAATCATTTCGTGCGCGTTAATACAGGTATGGTGTGTCATAAAGCCTCGGAAAGAGTCGTAAAAATGTGACAGTTAACCCTTCTTCTTCTTCCTTCCCTGATTACCCTCCCCTTATGAAGGTCTTAGGTGCCTGTGCTTAGGGCCAGACGTCTAGCGGGGAATACAGGAGACTATGGACAAGACAGAGTAAACACCTGGAAGCGGGTTGTCAGCCCATCAAAAAGTATGATTCTGAGGAAGAGAATGATATGAAATGCAGGTGAAATGGATGATTTTGAAAGGTGATGATGGAGCAGTTGGAGGAATTAGTGTAGGGGGAACAGGAGAACCCAGAGAAAATCCGCCCAGACGCCGCATCGACAGTTCTCGTTGGTCATATGAAGTCGTATTTAGCTGTTTTTAACGGTTTTTGTCTTTTTATTATAATTTTTAATTTCTCTAGTACGTATAGTAAATAGAGGTAGCATTGCATTCCACCAAAAAAAATTCGATGTCGGGATTTTGCCGGAAAGATGTTTTGAGGGCCCCTGAATCCAAAAAAAAAGCCTCGTCGACATGTGCGATCGCCTCCTGGAGCTGCTCAACGGCTCGAGCGTCCAAGTGCAGACCTACGTGTCCGTCACCGACGACGTCACGTACGTGGTGTGGAGGTACTGCGAGCAGAGTCCCTAGGGTGAACCCCACCGCCAACGTCGTGATAGCGACGACACCTCAGCCCACGCCCCGCCTGGTGCTCTCACCTCGAGCGCCTCGGAGAACGGCTGTGCTACTTCGACACCGACGTCGCCGCCGCCGTCCGTCGGACGCCTCCTGGGAGTCATTTATCGCTTATTTCCTTGTAGGTGCAAGGGGAATGTTATAATACAGTAGGCTTTGTGCGATAGTCAAATGTTTGAGATTCTGTTGTCTTTGCACACTTAACATATAAAAAATGAACAACGATGATCCATTTCACGAAAGTTCTAAGTTTTCCGAAACTCACACACATAACAAGGAATATCTCAGAAATGGATCACCCTACAAGACAACATATTGAGACAAATTGTGTATTTTAGCAAGATCTACATTTTTTGTATAGTATAATTTGGTCTATCTCTAACCGTTTGCCAGTTATGCAAAAATCGTCCAGAGTAAATACGACTACCGGGGCTATAGCAAGAAAATTCAAGATATACATTTCATTTGTCATAAAAATATCTCAAACATGACATTTTAATCATAATCGTTAGAGCTATTTTCAAGAAAATCAAAATTTTCCTTGTAAAGGGTAGTTTAGGATCAGGCTATTTTCTTCAAAATCTTCGTGTCGCATCCTTGAAAGACATTAAACTTAAATACCAACTTTGGCTTTTAACCGACTTTTCGTTTTTGAGCTATGTTGTCCACAGACTGACACAGACACGCACTCGGACCTTGTGTGTGTGTATGTATGTATGTATGTATGTATGTATGTATGTATGTATGTATGTATGTATGTATGTATGTATGTATGTATGTATGTATGTATGTATGTATGTATGTATGTATGTATGTATGTATGTATGTATGTATGTATGTATGTATGTATGTATGTATGTATGTATGTATGTATGTATGTATGTATGTATGTATGTATGTATGTATGTATGTATGTATGTATGTATGTATGTATGTATGTATGTATGTATGTATGTATGTATGTATGTATGTATGTATGTATGTATGTATGTATGTATGTATGTATGTATGTATGTATGTATGTATGTATGTATGTATGTATGTATGTATGTATGTATGTATGTATGTATGTATGTATGTATGTATGTATGTATGTATGTATGTATGTATGTATGTATGTATGTATGTATGTATGTATGTATGTATGTATGTATGTATGTATGTATGTATGTATGTATGTATGTATGTATGTATGTATGTATGTATGTATGTATGTATGTATGTATGTATGTATGTATGTATGTATGTATGTATGTATGTATGTATGTATGTATGTATGTATGTATGTATGTATGTATGTATGTATGTATGTATGTATGTATGTATGTATGTATGTATGTATGTATGTATGTATGTATGTATGTATGTATGTATGTATGTATGTATGTATGTATGTATGTATGTATGTATGTATGTATGTATGTATGTATGTATGTATGTATGTATGTATGTATGTATGTATGTATGTATGTATGTATGTATGTATGTATGTATGTATGTATGTATGTATGTATGTATGTATGTATGTATGTATGTATGTATGTATGTATGTATGTATGTATGTATGTATGTATGTATGTATGTATGTATGTATGTATGTATGTATGTATGTATGTATGTATGTATGTATGTATGTATGTATGTATGTATGAAGACAAGTTGCATATTATCTCCCAGCATTTTCTATCTGTGTGAGAGACTCATATTAACGCCTTCATTAAAAGGTGTGCCAAACATTTAAGAAAAGCTTGCTAATCAGCTCTTCAATTATCTTGTTATCTTAATTTGATAGTGTGACGTGTTCAACCATAGTCTGCGCATTTTATGGGATTTTAACTGTTGGCTTAACATTAAAGTATGTCTGTTAAATACGTTAGAAATATGAACCTACATTCAAAAAAAAAAAAAAAAGGCGAAGAAAAAACCAAGCAAACGAGGAAACAAACAAGACTCAACTTATACGTATCAATATAATTGATATTTTAAGCAAAATTCTGAAGCTATTTTTTTCAGAAAATACAAAATTTGGAAACTTATTCCACGTTGGGTTTTTTTTTTTCAACATTTTCATACCTCGTTCTTGAAAGATTTAAATCCAAGTCCGTTAACCGACTTTTTTTTCGTTTCTTTTTTAACTATGCTTTTTCACCATCAGCAACTCTATCATTCCTGCAATTCCTTTTTCTCTTCCTTTTTTTATAAGGCAAAGGTTGCTTCCTCATTTTTCATCCAATCGCAACGCACCTTATTTTCCACCAATCATCGTCATTTTGGAATCCTAACGACCAAATCCCAACTCGTCTTATTTTATCCAATCAGATCACGCCACGTCACTTCCGCATATCATGTTTCCCCATTCCTCCAAGATCCTTCCCTTCTTTGCTTCCCAACACCCGTCAAGACCACATCACTTCTCCCTTCCGCAAATCACGTGCATTTTTTTTTCGTTTTCTACGAGCAACAATACATCTCGGCAGTCAAAATGCAGCAAATGATAAAAACCTAGAGCGGATGTACCTCGGCAGATGCTTATCAGCGCACTTGGACCATTCACCGACATATATTACGACAGATCACATTCTCGGCGATTGGATGCTTAGTGTCCGTCAAGACAGAGTACTCGTTCAACATCCACACTCTCAAGGTCCACCAATTATATTATTTTATTCAAAAAAGCAGTGGTTGGTGGAACATCTCAACGGTTTTTTCCTGTGACAGAAAACCCCATCCGGTGGATGTAGTATATCGCTATCTCCCCCTCCCCTCCCTCCCACACACCCCCTCCCTCTCCCCTTCCCCTCCCCCCTCGTCACAAACGGACGTTGGCGTGTTCGCAAACTCAGCGCTTACTCCTGATACCTCTTTCATCTGCATAGACGTCGCATCTTGCCTTCAGCTGAGACCAACGTCTCGTAGAGGAACGACATGCCAACCCTGTGCAAGACCTACAACTACCCCTGCGGAAAATTCCGGCTTCGTCACTTGAACTTATGTTCCAGGTGTCAACTTGCTCTGGCTCCTCAACGGCTAAATCATCTCAAATAGCAACGGTTGGTGGTAAAATCTCAGCGGTTTTTTTCCTGTGCCAGAACGCCACATCCGGCGGATGTGTCATATCGCAATCTCCTTCCTGCAGATATTCATTTCCCTCCCCCACCCATCGGGTGTGTCTGCGATCGCAAACACAGCTCTTACACCGGATGCCTCTTTCATCTACATAGACGCCTCATTTTACCTTCTGTTGGTACCGAGCTGTCGTGGAGGAACGACCTGCCAACCCTGCAAGACATACCACGGCTCTTCCTGCTGCAAATTCCGGCTTCGTCACTCGCACTTGTCCTCAAGGTGTCAACTTGCACTTGCTCCTCAACGGCTAAATCATCTTTCATCATTACCCATCCAACCCACATGGCCCACCTCGTTTGCAACCAACTTTCTATAACCACAAAACAGGTTTGTACTCCTTTTCGTACAACAATAATTTAGACTTTTTTTTTCAATGCATCTTCTGAATAAAAATAAATAATCTAATCAACAGTCGCTCCTTAAGCAATTGGATTAACGATAATCCTATGGCGTTAGTGGCGCGTGGCGCGTGGCGCGTGGCGCGCCGTTGATGGCGGGAAGTTTGAACATTTGAAATTAACAACGTTCACAGAAAAAAATTTCAAATTCTCAAATTTAACGACATCTTAAGTTTTTTTCGTAGTGTCACCTTTTGATGGCGCGATATTTGAGAAACGGTAAATGGCGGGAAATTTGAAATGTACAACTATGGTGGGAAACATTCAAATTTTCCGCCATCGTGAAATTTTCAAATTTACCGCCATCAAAAAGCGACACTAGCTCCATGCGACACTAACGCCATCTAACGGCGAAATTATCGTTAATCCAATTGCTTAAGGAGGGACTATAACTACTCCCGTCGTTCGCCCACAAACAAGGTGAACTTAGTAATTAAACATAGACACCTTAACGTACATACAATTAGCGTTATCAACACTGGTAATGCAGGCATGTAAACAGCACTTGGGACAATGTGGATAAGGTAGTTTTGTAGTGTGTAAATAGGGGATAGAATAAGAAGTAATATATGTAAAATATTCTGTATTGTATTAATTTTGGAAGCTACTCTTAGGGAGACATTTCAGAAACTTAGAAAATGTGCATTTCGGGTAGAGCAGTGAGTGTTTGACATTTGTGGTTGTCCTGTTATTGAAATAACTGCTAGGGGAAACTCTTATTCATTGTTGGTATAATAATTTGGTGCGACGAAAAAAGAGTGAGATGGAGAACTTGGGCGATATATCCCGCGAAAGTCGGCCATCTCGCGCTAAAATTTGGAAGTGGCGGTTTGGCTCAGCCAATGAGGACAGGTCTACTGCTTTCAAAATTCAAAACGAAGTTCGTGGCGTATATTGGGCAACGCATGAGCTCGCGTCGGGCCGAGTAGACGAACAATTATATAGGGGAAAGAGTCAGAGAGAGCTAAAACATGTATTCGCGGCAGCATTCCAACATTAATGTGTTTCTGTGACCCACGGAGGCGTGTGTGAATAAATATATGTGCAACCTCCTAAAACCAAAGTGAAGGGTATTGTTCCCATTTTCCGCATCCACCCCCAAGATCGACGATTCCTTTACCGGGGAATGAGTCCTCAGCTCACACGAACATTCCGAGAGACCCAGCCAGCTGGAGCCGAGAAGAACAGACGCAGCATCGAACCCGGGACGTCACAAACGACGTCCAGGTAAAAAAAATAATAGTCCTGCTGACAGGATACCGGGCCAAGATTACGCCCAATAATCTGGGACACGACCAACGCAACGGAAGTTGCCTCTACAAAACCCTAGGTGTTCGAAGGCCTAGTCCTTCTTTACTCGAGACACTCTCATTAGTTAGACTACTAGTTACCTATGCATAAATGTTGCTATTGATTGCATTAGGTTTTTGTTTATTTATACGATATGCTCAATGGAAAGTTGGAGTTAAAGGTGTTCCAGTAATTGCGAAAATAGTGGTTGGTGTACAACTTCACAAGCTGCGCCTGTTTAGTGTACAGTGCTGGAGCTTAAAGTCTGAATACAAAGTGAAATGGTGTGATAGTGTTGCATGACATGAAACTATTGACATTTGTTGCCTTGCTGATAATGATCTAGTGGATGACAAAACAGGTGCTCGCATTTTGAGCAATACATTGTTGCATACAATGTATGCGGAAGCCTCTTTGAGAGGTTATTTGTGTTTGTTGTGCAATTATGCCAATTATTTTATGTTATCTGGACGCTAGAAGGAGCAAATAAAAGCGGCAAATATGTGTAATTCTTCCCATTTTCATGTCAAATACCTCATCCTAATGTTTGGTTGCAAGTTGAGGCAACTCAAAGTAGAAAATATTTTACTGAGTGCCATGCAGAGTAATTATTGGGAGCCGCAGAATTGAAGAATAAACATTTTGTTGTTGCTATTAAACAGGCTAGTCACTTGAACCTGCCAACATTACAGAACCCATTAATATTTCATAAACGCTATTGATGTACAGACTATTGGACAATTTCAATAAAAGGGCTTCATAAAAATAAACAGCTGTATTTTTATACCTGCCTAACTGTCAGTCTCGACTGATATGCAGAGAGAGACCCAAAAACACAGGAACCACTGCGCGGTGTTTTTCCACTGCGCGGACAGAAACACGATAGCAGCTGATGTACACAAGAGCACGCGGGTGTGGGCTGACATGAATTCCATTTAACATACTTATTTTTATTTCCCGTTTTCTTCTTTCTTAACGGGAACATTATTATTTATATAACCCGTGCGAAATATAAAGTTATACAAACTAATGGAATATATTTCTCATAAAGCTCCTCCTTTAGGTATCTTTATTCCGCCTACCGTTGTAACTTTTCCCGCCGTCTTATGAATGCTGCAGTACGATTAAAATTTTACAACTGAATGCTTCATAAGATATTAATTGCAACTGCTGAAAATGAAGCAGGGAACACGTCTACCTCGATTGTGAAACATTCCTTCTGAAATTAATATTTCTCTTTAAACATTCGCACTCAAAAGCATCTCTATAAATTTCGTAGACTATTGCCATATTAAAATATACAAGCGTGTAATAGTGTAAATTACCAGATCTGGATGCCAGTGAATAATGTAATTAATGCTGCATTAAACAGAACAGAATGCAGTTGTAGCTTACTTGAGGGTTAAGCAACCTTTGCACCCAGCAAGGTTGTCATGTCGTTTATTTCCAAGCAGACACAACGTTGCCATGTCTCCATTAACTCAATTTGTAGCAGTGTGCCTTCATCCGATTCTCTATTCCTGATAAAAAAAAACTGTACTAAATACGTTTGTTAATTTTGTATTTCAGAAAATAAACATGCGAAAGGCGAGGATCGAACCGCCGGTAGTAGCAGTTATGAGGAATAAGAGTTATGTTAGTGGCTTATTGAGTGCTCTGAACATTAATCACATCTCTGATCAGTGACAGGTGTTTATAGATGCTTCAAAATTATGTCTCAAAACTGTATTACTACATAATGGCTATCAGTTGTCGTCAATTCCTATTGTTTATTCCGTGCATATGAAGGAATCGTATGACAGCCTGAAACTCCTTGAATCAGTTAGTTATAGCACGTATAAATGGAAAAGATGAACAGACTTCAAAGTAATTGCAGTATTCACTGGACTCCAACTATACTATACTAAACACTGTCATCTCATATGTAAATGGGACAGTAGAGATAGAGCTTCTCATTTCATAAGAGAAGGAATTGCCTTTACGTCAAGGAACGGAAACTGGAAAAATGTTAAACATGGACTTCTGGTAGAATCTAAGAACATTTTCATTCCTCCAGTACACACAAAACTTGGTCTCGTCAAAACATTTTGCTAAACCTTTGGACCGAAGTGGACTGGCATTCAAATACCTAGTTACAAAATTTCCTAGAATTAGTGAGGTCCAGTTAAAGGAAGCAATTTTTGTTGGCCCACAAATTTGTCAAGTTCATTAGATATTTGAACACCTCTTAAATGATGCTAAGCAAGGGGCGTGGATTTCTTTCAGAGAAGTCGTAAACAACTTTTTGGGAAACAAACGAGCTGGAAACTATGAGAATCTTGATATAAATTTGCTGTCATCTTATCACAAAATGCAACTAGTCCCTTAAATTACACATTTTACACTCCCATCTAAATTGTTTTGATAAAAGTCGTGGAGCGATGAACATAGCGAACATTTGCACCAACAAATATCATTAATGGGAAAATGTTACCAGGGAAAGTGGAGTGCAAGAATGCTTGCTGACTACTGAACAGTTATCAGGGATGATCCTCAACTCGACTACAAGAAGGAAGCAAATAGAAACCACATTTTGTAAAGGTAAGTGAATATATTTTACAAGACATCAGATAGTTTTCATAGAAACAAAAACTATTGTGTTTTTCATTAATATTATTCTCAAACCAGAATCAATATAGTATTCTTATCATATTCGTGTTCAGCGTGATGTAATCCATAAGAAAAGTGTGGTGTCATTCATGTTGCAAACAAAAAGTAAAATTTTGTTCTCCAGTGTAGTCTTTCAGAGCGTGATGATTTAAAACCCTTAAGTGAAGATATGAAACAGTTAAACATTTTCTATTGTAACTGAAATCAAAGTGATTATTGGTGCTCCTTATTTACAGAACGTAAAAACAAAACTTTGTGCTGGGACAGTCACTTTATTTGCACAGAAAACAAAAAGCAAACGAGGCTGTTATATTAAAAGCACCTTTAAGTACCAGAAATATCAAATAAAATAAATGTTTCAAAAGTAATTCTTTTTTAAAACGGTTCTCGAAGCCAGCTAACGTCTTAAAGATGTTCCTGTTCTTAAAGATATATATTATATTATGAGTAGGTAATAAATATAAATTAATTATTGATATTAGTGATTTCAAACTCATTTGTCTGTCATTAATAAATAGCAACTAAACGAACTTAAACTCCACACTGAACACTGCGATACTTGGCTTGTTATAGAAATACTCTCTTTTCTTATTCCTCTATATAAATGCAAGGGAATACCTAGAAGAAGAAAAAGTACATTTTTAAATCATTCCTAAAGGTGCACACGAATTTTCCGCCTTGCAGTGAAATTAGCGGCTAAGGTAGCTTAATATCATATGATACAGCGAGGGTGCCCAAGTGACCAATAGCCAAGAGCGCTTCGTCGGTGACTGTGAAATTCATAACTGCTAGTTGCCGGGGGTCCGATCCTCGTCTTTCGCATGTTAATTTTCTGAAATACAAAATTAACAAACGTATTTAGTACAGTTTTTTTTTATCAGGAATAGAGAATCGGATGAAGGCACACTGCTACAAATTGAGTTAATGGAGACATGGCAACGTTGTGTCTGCTTGGAAATAAACGACATGACAACCTTGCTGGGTGCAAAGGTTGCTTAACCCTCAAGTAAGCTACAACTGCATTCTGTTCTGTTTAATGCAGCATTAATTACATTATTCACTGGCATCCAGATCTGGTAATTTACACTATTACACGCTTGTATATTTTAATATGGCAATAGTCTACGAAATTTATAGAGATGCTTTTGAGTGCGAATGTTTAAAGAGAAATATTAATTTCAGAAGGAATGTTTCACAATCGAGGTAGACGTGTTCCCTGCTTCATTTTCAGCAGTTGCAATTAATATCTTATGAAGCATTCAGTTGTAAAATTTTAATCGTACTGCAGCATTCATAAGACGGCGGGAAAAGTTACAACGGTAGGCGGAATAAAGATACCTAAAGGAGGAGCTTTATGAGAAATAGATTCCATTAGTTTGTATAATTTTATATTTCGCACGGGTTATATAAATAATAATGTTCCCGTTAAGAAAGAAGAAAACGGGAAATAAAAATAAGTATGTTAAATGGGACTCATGTCAGCCTACACTGCTCATTTGAAAGAACACTCCTTAGTCAGATCACCTATAGTGCATACACGGATTTGGCCTGCTCACGTTTTGTAAGCCTAGCACCAACACTGGAATCATTTTAGTTCTAGTCCACAATTTAATAGAAACACCATAGGAACATATATTCTGCAGGTGCAGTGAAGTTGAATCTGCAATGCTTGCCCGTTAAATTAGAAGGATTACTGAAATATTGCTTTTCCAAACTGCGAGGTGAGGTGAGTTGCGAGGTGACATGGCTACCATGTCCTCCGAACAGCAAGGGAAGCATATGACTAATTTAATTCTCATATCACCTATGGAAGCACGCCTGAGAATTAGGTAACTCTTCGTGCAGGTCTCACTGAAGATGTGTATTTACTTTTGTGAAACATAGTACAAGACAAACCCACACACCCTGGAAGTACTAAAACAAAATATCCGCCAGGAAATGGGCAGCATTTCTCAACGTGAACTACGGCGAGTGATGGATAGTTTCCTAAAGAGGTGCCAAAAATGTATGGACAACGACGCTGGCCAGTTTCAGCATTTCCTTTAATAACATGGTAAGTAAAGCCTTTAAGAGTAGCTTTGAAAATGATGTATGGTTTCAGCCGCGCTGTTCTATGGCAGCGGCAGTCGGCGCCGAGCGCCGAAGATGCGCACAGGTAAAATAATGCAACCGGTTCGGAGTCTTTTGGATCACCCGTTATGCCCTAAGACATATTGCTACCGATGACACGCGAAGTTTAACGCGTGAGCTTCGATGGTTGTGATTACAGTTTTTAAGCGTGCCGTATTTATTAAAGCAAATAAGAGTTAATTTACATGAGTTTTAATATGCAGCAACCTTAAACGCTAATCACAACTATAGAAGCACACGTATTAAACTTTACGTGTCATCAGTAACAATATAACGTTAGGACATATGATCAGCTGAGACTGACAACTAGAAGGTATGAAAAATACAGCTGTTGGAGCTACAGGCAACGTGAACATTTGGGAGCGCGATTTCTCATAGTTTATCCCCATGCCTCCCCGATAGTAGCGCTTCTTGTTGCCAAAGATTAACATGGAGCTTTCAGTTCTTATAGTTATACGTTCTGTGGTGATTAACATGTGCCTGATGAGCAATCCAGCAGTAACATAAACTGTGCGTCTTATATTCTGCTTTCAATGCAATATACACAATATCTTGTAGCACCAGTTTGCAATCAGAGATTGCCTGTTTGCTGACAAGTTCGTTTGCATCAATCTATATATGTGGTTATTTGCCTTGTATTTACATGTGTCTGAGTCTGTGTATCTGTGCGTATATTGTGAGCATTCGTTTAATGAATTTTAACTATGTCCAAAAATATTCGCAAAGACAGCACAACCAACTTAACGTACTCGGATAGCGAATAAAATTGTGTTTGGTAAGATGTTGAATCCCAATTAAAGAATTATGCAGTGGATGCTATTGCTGTAGAACATAGTCGCAAAATACCTTGGCTTCCCCCTTTCCTACTGTAATCCGATTTAATTAATTGGGCCGAAGTAAAGGGTTACGTTGGGCTAAACAACAAAGATTTCACTGTGTCGTCTGCAATAAAGGTACAGAAGAGGCTCTAACAGCAGTAAAAGCTGAAAACTGTGAAAAAGTTGTTACTAAAATCAAGGGCGTAATTAGTGCAGCATTGGAAAATGAGTTTTGGAAGAAAGAACAGAACAGTTTGTAATTTCCGCGTATAATTCCAGCAACAACAGCAATAATAGAAACCATTCGTATATCAGTGGCATTTTCCCATTATAATAAGCATCAATATTTCACTGGTATGTCTCTTTTGTTAACGTAAGAATTTACAGTGATATATACTTGCATGTTCTATCCTTTGCATGTAGACTCACTGTTTTACTGCTGTCTTCAAATGAGAATTTAAATAATACCCGCTCTACATTCTAAGCGTAATGTCTTCTTGCACATACTCATATCATACTCTACACGTGGTCACGATAAGCGGCAACACCGCCTCTATCTCACTGCGAACTGTCAATCCCTTTCTTGATTTGCGCCGACTATAAGTGTTGCAGCCACGCCCTTGGTGCCAACCAAAGGAACCAAGAGCGTAGCCGTGCCCCTCCACAGGCCTGCTATACTCGAATTGAGCCGGTAAAGCAATCCCCGTTGACTCAATTGCTCCCCCCCCCCCCCAAACGCAAACAATAGACTGAAAAAATACTGAGATAGGAAAAAGGAATGCACATTATCATTAATTCACACTTGTTCGGAGCACCACCCTAGCACGACTACTATTCCTGGAAACAGTTTGTCGTGTTATTTTGAGCACTAACAACACTGGAAAATAACCACCACTAGGGAGGAAACAATCACCTGGTGCTTAGTCATACGAGGGCGACACCCAACATTTCTAGATAATCATACAAGAATTAGTTTTAAAAGATACAAACGAGTTTGTCCTTCAAAATGTTTCCCTCTAACAGCAATACTTGTTTGCATTCTATAAAACCAGTCCCTAAAGCAGTGATACCACTCCTGAGTCACTTCAGAAACCAAGTTTTTATAGTGCTCCACTGTTTCACCTGGTGACGAAAAAGTGATTCCCATACATTTTATTTTTAAAGTTTGAAAAAAAAAAACCACAAGGTGCTGTAGCTATTTTCACATCATAAAGGCACAACGGGCTCTTATAGACCATGTTATTCTTATGGAAGAATCAGGCGCACCGTTGCCAAACTTGCGTGTTTTCAAATGTGACTAAGATAAAGTATGAACATGCATTTCGGTGTAAAATGTGTCGAAGAATACTATGGTATGCAGGATAAACCTTTTACGCAATTATACATTTTTTAAAATAATAAAATGTAAAATTTTGTTGAAAGCAGGTTTTTTAACATCCTTCTCGCTCCGCACGTTTAAACATGGTTTTAAACCAAAATAATTTCAATGAAAAAAATCTGTATTATTCGCTTGCTTTTATAGCCCACGTTAGTATTTAGATTATATCAATATGTCTAAACATATTTTTTTTAAAAAAATAAAGTTTAAAACAAAGTGTTAGGATTCTTCGTTTATACAGTGGAAAATGTCGTCGCTGGCTAATTCTCGTTCTTTAAGTCCACGTAAAAACTTCCAGCGACAAAGTTGTCAAGGAAACAACGAAATTATTTTTTTTATATAAATATAGAACATCTGCAGTAACAAGTCATCCATAAATCACCATTTAAAAGCAAATACGAGCCAAGCACACGGCCAACAACACCCGGTTCTCCTGTCTTGCAGATGATGGAAACCAGATGTGTGGCAGTTGAAGGACCGATAAGGGATTGTACTTCAGTGGAGGTTTTCAATAGGTTTCGGGAATTTGAGGTGTGAGCGAGTTTTACAAGTTCTCTGGTAATCGTGTGCATTGCAGTTAAGTGATCAGTGCGGAATGGATCACAGAAGAAAAGGCGAAATTATTAAAAGTGGCGAGCGAAAAACAATTCTTAGGGTGTGATTATTTAAAGGAAAAGAACCCCGGACACAGTGACTCGTTTATTGTTAGTGAACTTTATAAGGCGACTGGAGTGAGTAGGCGTACATTTTTTAGGTTAAGAAAATAATGTAAAAAGGGTCCCATCACTACACCGCGGAAAACAAGACAAACGGTACATTCATACAAAACCAGCAGGGAGGTGAAATATCACGATTTTGTACGCAGTTCTATACGACGCAAATTTCATGAATTTCTGTTTCAAAATATTCCCCCTACAATTCTGTCCGTGTTGAAAAAGGTCAATGAGGATGAGGACTTGCCAAATTTTAAATATTCAACCTTTTATCGCTTAGTGAAGGAAATGGGATTTGATTTTGAAAAGAGAGGAAATAAATCGCTTATGATTGAGAGAAGTGATATTATAGTGTGGCGGCATTCCAATTTACGGAAAATAAAACAATTCAGGAAAGAGGGAAGGAAAATCGTGTACCTTGATGAAAGTTGGGTAAATGTAGGGCACACTGTATCAAAAGTTTGGAAGGATAGGACAATAAAAACTCCTAAAGAAGCGCTTTTGGCCGGGTTATCCACCGGTGTTAAAGCACTTACTGCTCGCGGACCACGATTTGTAATGTTGCATGCCGGTGGTACGATAGGATTTGTACAGGGTGCAAATCTTGTCTTCTAGGCGAAAAAAGGTTCTGCTGATTATCATGATGAAATGGACAGCGGCAGATTTGAACAGTGGTTCAGGAACCAACTATTGCCCAATATAGAACCGGGAACAGTCATTGTTATGGACAATGCCTCCTACCATGGTAGAAAAGTAGAGACTTTCCCAACTACAAAATCCCGTAAGGAAGACATAAAACATTGACTGATATCAAAACATATCCCCTACTCGGATGATTGCCTTAAAAGAGAATTGCTGACTATTGTGAATTCTGTGCGAGATAATTATAGTGCCACTGTTATAGACTCGATTGCAGAAGAACACGGAGTAATTGTTTGTAGGTTGCCTCCGTATCACTGCGAATTAAATCCTATAGAAATGGTATGGAGTCAGGTAAAGGGACATGTTGGGCGACATAACATTACATTTAAGCAGAAGGAGATGGGACGTTTAATAGATAATGGTTTTGAATCAGTCACCCAAACTCAGTGGTTAAATTACTGCAAACATGTTGAGGGGATAGAAGACGATATGTGGAAGGCAGATCAGCTACAGGATGATATCGAGCCTCTAATCATTAGATTAACCAGCAGTATATCCAGCAGTGA
>CM060962.1:134765001-134844051 GCA_030765045.1 Tenodera sinensis
AATAATAATAATAATAATAATAATAATAATAATAATAATAATAATAATAATAATAATAATAATAATAATAATAATAATAATAATAATTAATAACTAATAAGAAACCTGGTTATGAGCAAAAACGCTGTAATCACAGTGGCGCAAAATACGTGGCTGATTCTCCATAAGAGCCATTGTGCCTTCATAGCGTGAAAACTCCTATAGATAGGGGCTGAATGGTGGAGAATACATGGTGCTACCTATAGGGCATCCAGATCTTCAATTGCGGGTTCGACTGTATGTGACAGTGCATTGTTATTATGTAGCATCATTTTTAGGGGTACTTTTCACGAATGTCTTCAAAGATTTGCGGTAAAAGGCATTTGTTTAATAGCAATAACAGTAGACATATCTTCTAATGCTACAGTAGCAATATGGCCAAGTTTAGTGGAAGAAAGACAATCAACTTTTTAACAGCACTGCAAGTAAAATTCTTCGGATTTTTGTAGGCTGCCTATATTAAAATTTACATATCTTTGTTTACAGTAGTTTGTAATAATTTGGTACAATTTATTAGGGCATTCTATGTCAATGAGTATTTTAAATAGCGCAGGCCACCGTCATATGCAATATCAAATGCACCGTCAATGTCTATGGATATCCCTATTAAGTACTTTTTATTGCAGGATGAGTGCGGCGGCGTAATTTAGTGTATCGTCCGCAGATTTGCCGGGTCTGAATCCGTATTGATGTGTATATATGTGGTCTTCTATTACTTCTGTTAGTCTGTTACAAATTAATTTTTCTTGTATTTTGGCTAGAGTGTTTAAAAGACAGATCGGGCGGTAGGACTTAACTAGTTTGGGATCTCTGTCTGATGCTTTCTTCAATATTACCAGCTTTGACTGTTTCCAAATGTTCGGGACTTTACATTGTTTAAAACACCCGTTACATAAGCTAACTAGGAATTCCGTGATTTTCCCGTTTAGTGCCTGCAAAACTTCTATTGTAGGTGCTTTTTTTCGTTTCATCCCTGATATTATTTTGGTTATCTCTGCTTCGGTCGTCGGCGCTATATCTATGTTCCTAAGGTCTGGATTGAGGGTGTTATTACGTATATCCTTGTGATGTTGTTCTTCTGTAGTTGGGTCGTCTGTGGGTAGTAGCCTGTCTGTGAGGTAAGTGTATGTTTCTGTTGGCCCAGCGGTGTGTGTACCGTCTTCCTTAAGTATTGTTGACATAGTGAGTGGGGTAAGTTTTTCTTTCACTATCTTGTAGGGAATCCCCCAAGCATCTTTATCGAGGCAATCCGCGGTAAACTTACGCCAGCTGTTGTTCTGTGTTTCTCTAACGCTTCCTCATATTTTCTTTTGTTTCTCCTGTATATCGTTAACCTGATTATCCTTTCGTGCGGGTTTAAGGCTCGTTGATAAAGACTTCTGGTATTTCTACATACCCTTCTAAGTCGTTGTAAAACATCGGACCAGGGCGTATTGACAGGTCTGTTAATTACCTTAGTTAAGGGAATACACTTTATCATCGCCGATTTGATGTTATTCTTTAAATCTATAGCTGCTTGGTTTACGTCTTGTCCTTCAACTACCAGCGGTGGTGGGTTAAATATATTTCTTAATTTGTCCCAATTAGCTTTCCTATAATTAAACCTTGTTTCTGTTGTGGGAAGTGTGCTAGTACTGATGACAAATGTAATTAGATTGTGATCACTTTCAGTTTGATTTTGTGGTACAGTCCACTCAGATACTAACCCTAGTGCCCTAATATTACAGTGTTATATCTATGTTAGCATTTACGCCTACACGACCAATATATGTTGGTGGGTTACCTGGTCTATTAAGAACTTCTAAGTTAAACTCCATTATCAGTTCTTCTACCTTATCTCCTCTGTCGTCTACCCTGCCACTATGCCAAAGATGAGACTTAGCGTTAATGTCTGATGTTACTATTATTGGCTTGTCCCCATATGTTCTGAATATTTTTCTAAGTAAAGCTAAGCCTTCTTCTATATCCCTACTGGGTTGACAATATAAGTTGACAAGTATGAGGCTAAACCTACCTGTATAAATCTCTATACAGTTACAGAATTCGTTACAGAATATTTCATTTGTTATTACTTTAACATATTTGTTCAGCACAATTGTGCCCGCCATTGCGTTATTACTATGTACAATTATATTACTATTTATAGGCATGTGTGGTATAATACCGTCTCTGGAATATGGTTCCTGAAGGCATAAAATATCCAACGACATATCCTCCGCTAATTTTCTGGCCTCTTTCATTACCAGTTTGGATCTAGCACAGTTTAATTGACCTACCTTTAGTTTAATAAAATAAGCCATTATAACAATAAAAACAATCTACATAAAACCATCTATATCCCATAATAAAACTTATAAAATCACTACTATGTAAAATCCAAACAGTACCAGATAAAAACAGGCAATTCTTTAAAACATAATCAGGAACACAGAAATTTGAAATAAAAACATAGGCCAGACGGCCAGGCGGCCAGACGGCCAGGCGGCCAGGCGACCAGGCGGCCAGACGGCCAGACGGCCAGACGGCCAGAGGGCCAGACGGCCACGGCCGGACGGCCAGACGGCCAGACGGCCAGACGGCCAGACGGCCAGACGGCCAGACGGCCAGACGGCCAGACGGCCAGACGGCCAGACGGCCAGACGGCCAGACGGCCAGACGGCCAGACGGCCAGACGGCCAGACGGCCAGACGGCCAGACGGCCAGACGGCCAGACGGCCAGACGGCCAGACGGCCAGACGGCCAGACGGCCAGACGGCCAGACGGCCAGACGGCCAGACGGCCAGACGGCCAGACGGCCAGACGGCCAGACGGCCAGACGGCCAGACGGCCAGACGGCCAGACGGCCAGACGGCCAGACGGCCAGACGGCCAGACGGCCAGACGGCCAGACGGCCAGACGGCCAGACGGCCAGACGGCCAGACGGCCAGACGGCCAGACGGCCAGACGGCCAGACGGCCAGACGGCCAGACGGCCAGACGGCCAGACGGCCAGACGGCCAGACGGCCAGACGGCCAGACGGCCAGACGGCCAGACGGCCAGACGGCCAGACGGCCAGACGGCCAGACGGCCAGACGGCCAGACGGCCAGACGGCCAGACGGCCAGACGGCCAGACGGCCAGACGGCCAGACGGCCAGACGGCCAGACGGCCAGACGGCCAGACGGCCAGACGGCCAGACGGCCAGACGGCCAGACGGCCAGACGGCCAGACGGCCAGACGGCCAGACGGCCAGACGGCCAGACGGCCAGACGGCCAGACGGCCAGACGGCCAGACGGCCAGACGGCCAGACGGCCAGACGGCCAGACGGCCAGACGGCCAGACGGCCAGACGGCCAGACGGCCAGACGGCCAGACGGCCAGACGGCCAGACGGCCAGACGGCCAGACGGCCAGACGGCCAGACGGCCAGACGGCCAGACGGCCAGACGGCCAGACGGCCAGACGGCCAGACGGCCAGACGGCCAGACGGCCAGACGGCCAGACGGCCAGACGGCCAGACGGCCAGACGGCCAGACGGCCAGACGGCCAGACGGCCAGACGGCCAGACGGCCAGACGGCCAGACGGCCAGACGGCCAGACGGCCAGACGGCCAGACGGCCAGACGGCCAGACGGCCAGACGGCCAGACGGCCAGACGGCCAGACGGCCAGACGGCCAGACGGCCAGACGGCCAGACGGCCAGACGGCCAGACGGCCAGACGGCCAGACGGCCAGACGGCCAGACGGCCAGACGGCCAGACGGCCAGACGGCCAGACGGCCAGACGGCCAGACGGCCAGACGGCCAGACGGCCAGACGGCCAGACGGCCAGACGGCCAGACGGCCAGACGGCCAGACGGCCAGACGGCCAGACGGCCAGACGGCCAGACGGCCAGACGGCCAGACGGCCAGACGGCCAGACGGCCAGACGGCCAGACGGCCAGCTAGCCAGTCTCAATAAGTAAATAAACAGACCAACAAATGAACAGACGAATAGACGAGTAGACCTCGTAGACGAGTAGATGAATAGATCAGTGGATAAGTGGATAAATTATATAAATTGCTTAAAATTTATAAAATGGATTAAATGGGTAAATAAATAAAAACAACAACAATAACAATAATAATAGTAATATAAATTATTAATTAATAGTAGTTTTCCCTAGCATTATTTGTAACTCTCAATTTTTAAACAAGACTTTTTTCATAACCAGTTGATGTGTACCATGACTCATACTTGCTCTCCATGGCAGTTAAAAGAATTATTTGCATGACTTCATGGCCCAGAAAATGCTACTCAAACTATTAGCCTGTTGTAATATCCTTATTAACAACAGGTGGTAACATGATTAGCAAAATTAAGTTAAACATTTCAAACCAAAAGTTCTGATAAATTCACTAAATCCTAATGAGGCTGCCAAGGTGAAATTTGCCACTAATGATATATTACGAAAACCTCACACATATAAACATTTTTACTTTCTCTCTTATGTATAGTAAATAGAGGAAGTACTGTGTTCCATCCAAAAAATTTGGCGTGGTTTTCACTGGAAATACAGGTTTTGAGAATCCCTGAATAAAACAAGGCATTTTTAGAAAATGTGTGCCTGTGAACAGCATAACTCACAAACAAAAAGCCAGCTAAAAGCCAAACTTGGTATTTAAGTTCAGCATCTTCTATGTATATGATGTGAGCATTTTCAAGAAATTCTTCCATACCAGACTATCCTTTACATGGAGCATTGATAAAATATTTTGAGTTTTTCAAAAATGGCTCTAACGATTTTGAATAATTTACCATATTATTTATTTTTGCCAACAAACTTAGTGCTGGTGTTTTTAAACACACAAGCCCTGTGTGGGCAATGTGTTTTTATTGGCATAAATAAATAATAATTACCATCTAAAGGTTATTTAATCCTGGGACATAAAGTACTTACGATAGTAAGTCGCCTTTGGCATATCTGTCTCTGATGTGAGACTCCCTTTGTGGTCTACTGGAAGAAATACAAATTGGTTAGAGAATTCAATGTCATTCTGCCAAGTTGTCACAGTAGCTTCATGGTTAGAGTGACTGAATGGCATGCGGAAGGTCTGTGGTTCAAATCCCAGCTGTGGCATTGAATTTTTCAGTTCCAATTCTACCTCTCAAAAATACTATATGTTTAAGATATCTTTTAAGTCGATTGAAATGTATATTTTGAATTTTCTGGGAATATCCTCAAAAGTCCTCTTCATTCTGAAGTGCTTTTGTATAACTGGTAAACTGTAAGAGATAGAAAATAAATCTTACAACACAAAAAATTTAGTTCTTGTTAAAACACACAATTTATGCCAAATACAATTTTTTTTTGGAGTGAACCATTTCCGACATATTCCTTGCTATATGTTTGAATGTTGCAATACTTATACTTCTCTCAAACAGGGATACATTACATGTTTATCTCCTGACCATACAAAAAGAATGGAATTTTAAAGTCATCACATAGAAACAAGCTCTTAAAAATTTTACTGTCACTTAAAGCCTACTGTATTCCCATATTCCCCTACCAAAAGTTATAAGTTAAAATATGATGATTCATGTTTATGTTTATTCTCAACATGAAGTAGATAGAGGAATAATAGTTTCTAATTATTTATTATATTATGTATGTCCTGTTTTTTCTTTATTTTTATCTTACATGAAGTAGATAGAGGAATAAGTGTTTGTAAGAATGGTTTGTACAAGAGTAGAGAAGGTCATGTGTATGCAACACATGAGATTTTTTGGTTTTATTTTGCTTTAGTGTTGTTCTATATGAACAGTAATAATTACAGAGTAGCTAGAATTTAGGAAAGATATTGTGAAGTGATTTAAACTGGAAGCTTGTTCCATTATATAGACTGATAATAGAGACCATATGATGTGTGCTAACAGGTCATAGAGAAGTCACTCTGCGCCCTCTTGTAACCAAGATTTTCTTGAAGACAGAACTCCAGTGGCAGCACTGACTGCTGGGAGCATATAATTACTTATAACATAATGCTTGAAGAAATCTGTAAGGTTTATGTGTGTCATTCATGAAATATAGTGTAGATAAATAATATGAAACTCACTGTTTAACGACAATGTTTACTGTCTTCCTCAAGACACACATCCATTCACTTTCAAACAGTGTAATGACTAGAGCTGGGATTTTTATGTAGTATCACTTAGCAAAATAGGTACATAAATACATGGTGAAAAGCAGTGAAATATGTAGTAAAATATGTAGAATAGGGAGAATATATAATGTCAAATATTTAATTTCAACTTTCCATTTTCTTAGTTATAACTAGAGCCCGGATTTTTATGTAATTACATATTTTAAATCCTGCATAATATTTCAATGAGAAGTAAAAATGTTGGCGAATTACGTCATTTGGGACTCTCTTACAAATTTTTATTTTATATTTTTTTATATATTTTGCACGTTTGTTGTTATCTCTTAACACATTAATATTCTGCACCAATGTGAGCTGAATATTGTCAGTTGTCACTTCTTAAAATAGTACCCGGGTGACCAAGCTTTGCTTGGCTATTCTTTTCTTGTCCTTTATTTTAATCATGTTTCTTTTTGGGAGAAGATACTTATTTAGATAAACTTGAAAAGCAAAATGTTAACTAAATATAAATTTTCATCCTCATTATTGGAGCCATTTCTGTGACGAGACCTTTAGAATCCTGCCTTGTTTGTTGAAATTGGCCCATTAACAGAGAAATTGTGGCCAAAATAAGGTTTCGACTAATTGTGACTGTTACACATAGACTAATATAGCTAAGTTAACTTTCTTTAGGTTTTCTAAAAGCTCTTGACTATGCCTTTAATATCCTGATTTGTTTGTTTAAATTGATCCATTAACATACACATTATTGACTCAGGGGTCTCCGTCTAGGGGATATGTGAATAGCGACCACAAGGTACCCAAGCTGAGCAGAACATTACTTCCACTTACTGGTGTTTTGCTCCTCACTGTAACTTTTCTATCTGACCTTACCTTGGTCATCTCTGGTTCTCTTCCGACCCCGATGCTATTAGGGTTCCCGAGGGCTAGGGAGTCTTTTATTTTTCCAACCTCTCCATTTCTCTATAAAATCTTAACCCCTAACCTGCTGACCTGTCATGGCATGTAGTACGTCCTGTGATTGGTGATCAGAGGATATGGTCGGTGAATTTATTTTGATAACTCTCCCGATCAGGTCGGTGAGACCCGTAAACCAATGACAGGTGTGGTCCTCCAGACATTTGATTGTTACCATTGTCATGGTAGTCAGTATCTTGTAATATATTAGCTGCAAGGAAACAAAGTGAGCCGCTGGACAACCATCAATACAGCGAGGCAATAATACTGCAGTTAGTTTCTTGCAAGTCTTGTAAACTGGCACCAGTTGCGCCCTCGCTATCCTGCAAGTTGAATGCAAGGGTGAAATTAGATAACACCTTTACAACCGACAGAAAAGTAATAGTCTGTCAAGCATGCAGTAAAAGAATTGGCTGTTCCATGAAATCTCAATTGGAACAACATATCAAAAGTGCTCTTCACATACGCAACAAACACCTACAGTCTTCTAGAAAGCAAGTTCTGTTGACACAAATGCAACCTGAATTGTCTGGAAATGATTTTTTAAAGACTTGTGCAGTGCAATAGTTGCAGCTAATATTCCATGGCATAAACTTCAATTTCCTCAATTTTGTTTCTTTCTAGAAAAATATTGCAAGAAAGTTACTCCTGATGAATCTACTCTGAGGAAAAAGTATCTCCATGTGTGTTATGGAGAAGCAGTTGCTCATATACGGAATGAAATTGGATACTCCTGTATTTGGTTTGCCGTCGATGAAACTACAGATAACATGGGTCGGTACATAGTAAACTTAGTAGTAGGAAAACTAGATTCCGAAAGTCCAGCAAAACCATTTCTAATCTGCTGCAAGGTGTTAGAACAAACAAATCATTCTACAATTACAAGATTCGTAAATGATGGGTTGAAAATTCTATGGCCAGAGGGTCTGTGTGTGAGGAAAAGGTTTTAATTATGTATTCAAATGCCGCAGCATACTATATGATTAAAGCTGTTACTGCCCTTAAGGTTTTCTATCCGAATGTACCTGCTTGCCCATGCATTGCAACGTGTTGCTGAAGTAGTAAGAATTTTCTGTGTGAATAAGTTGATATCAGCAACAAAAAAGGTCTTCTTGAAAGCACCGCACAGAATTCAGTGCTATAAAAATCATCCCCAACATGTCCCTTTGCCATCTGAGCCAGTACTTACAAGATGGGGTGAGACCCGTGAGATTATTGATGAGCTGTATATTGTGCCAGGCGTCTTTTCTGTGTGTTCTTAGCTAACTCATCAAAGCTCACGCGGTGCCTCCACGTCCTTGCCGTTCACCCCGGGCAACAGCTTTGGCTGGCAGAGAGAGGCATAGGAGAAGGGACAGAGGTTATAGGTTTCTTTAGCCCTTTTCAGGGCGGAAATTTGTTACATTCTGTTCCTAAACTTGTCTTTGGTTTGTGTTGTCTTCTAAAAAATTTTCTTCGACCCTCCGGGGTATCCCGGAAGGGAAATAGTCCTTTTTAGGGCTACGTTTTTCGTGTTATCCATTGTAAACTTGTATTTAAAGAGAAAATAAAAATACGGAATATAAGACCAGCTGGCGAAAAGGTAGTGATAGTGACACATTCTGCCGAAGATGCGCAGAAAATATTAAACCATGAGAAATTAACAAAAGTAACAAAGGTCGAAAAACCCAAAATGTGGTCCCCCAGACTGATTGGTTATTCCATTCCCGATTGGATAGGAAAAGAGAAGTTTATAGAATTATTGTATCACCAAAATCTTACAGAGGATATAAGTTATGAGGAATACAAAAACGAAATTACTCATAGATTTCTAACGGGAACAAACAAAAACAACAAGACGATCCATCACGTTATACAGGTAACCCCCAGACTAAGAAAGACCCTTCTGAGCAAGGGAAGAGTATATATTGACTTTTTCTCTATAATATTAAAAGATTACCTCACAGTCCCATGATGCTACAACTGTCAGGATCTAGGTCATGTCGCTAAATAATGTAAAAAAGAAACACCAATCTGTATACACTGCGCAGGTGCTGGGCACCTAAAGAAAGATTGCGCCAAAAAAAATGACCCTGCTATATGTGTAGCTTGCAATAACAGGAATAATAAGTGCAAAAAGCCAAACACAAATGACTGTGAAACGTATAAAATGTTGTTAGATAGGTATATTTTAAGAACTGACTATGGCGAACACCGATAATAAACTAAAAATAGGGCAAATAAATCTAGCTAGATCGAAAACGGCTTTACAAGAAATTAGGAAAGTAGCGGAAGAGTTAGATTTAGATATTTTATGTTTACAAGAACCCTACAGCCAGGAAGGTAGTATTCCATATCTCCCCACAATGAGCAAAACCATAACTACTGGTTTAAACCCCTGGGCAGCAATAATTATATTAAACAGAAACATAATAACAACCGAACTAACCCAATATCTAGACCCGTATACAAATTGTATCGAAATTAGGTTTAAAGGGATGAACTTTATCATAGCCAATTTTTACTTTCCGCCTAGTATAGAAATAGAAATAGGATTAAACAAATTAAAAACAATAGCTAGAGCATTGTCCCACCTACCAGTCATCTTCACGATGGATGCAAACGCTAAATCCACATTATTTTTTTTTTTTTTTTTTTTTTTTTTTTTTTTATTTTCTTGTTTAACGACGCTGTCAATTGCCAGGATCACATCAGCGTCGCCGGTGTGCCGGAATTTTGTCCCGCAGGAGTTCTTTTACATGCCAGTAAATCTACTGACATGGAGCTGTCGTTTTTAAGCACACTTAAAAACCATCGACCTGGGCCGGGTTTGAACCCGCGACCTTGGGATCCGTAGGCCAGCGTCTAACCAACTGAGCCACCCAGACCGACAAATCCACATTATGGCATAGTAGCTTAAATGACAATCGTGGGCAAGAAATGGAGAATATCATTATGCAATTAGACTTAGATATAACAAATAGACCTAATAACCCCCCCACTTACATAGGTAGAGTAGGAGTTTCTTGCAACATTGACGTAACCCTAAGCAATAGACAAGCTAGAAATTATATAACCTCGTGGCAGGTAATGGAAAATCAAACGACCTCAGACCATAACTTAATCACCATAGAAATATCCACAGACCGGCAAAGAAACTTAATACAATCAAATAGGTATAACTATAGGAAAGCCGATTGGAACAAACTTAGAGAGTTATATACACCACCAAATTTTGGGCAACATATAAATATAAACAGTGCTGCAAAAAAATTAACTGCCTCGATCCACCAGGCTATGCGTAGATCAATCCCAAAAACCCAGACCATGAGCACACAACCACATACACCATGGAATGAAAAACTAGAACGTTACAGAAAAAATATGCGAAACAACAGAAAAGCCTATCAGCATGCACAGACACCCAGGGAAAAAGAGGTTAGGTTGCTTATATATCGCAGAAGAAAACACGAATACGAAAAGCTACTTCAAAAAACCAAACAAGAAAGTTGGAACAAATTTGTCAGCGATTGTCTGGCGCGTGATATATGGGGAGTCCCATACAAGATAGTCTGTAATAAATACAACCCAAATACAATAAAATCCGTACAAAGAGAAAATGGCACATACACTTTAACCATTGAAGAATCCATAACAGAATTACTAGACAAACTGTTCCCTTCAGAAACCCCTGATACACACGAATTCCACAGACAATTGCGCAATGAACTAAACTACAACAACGATGAATTAGAGGTAGTCATATTTCATGAAGAAGAAATAAGAAACGCAATAATGACATTGAAAAAGAGAAAAGCCCCTGGACCTGATGGGATAGTTGTTGAGGTATTGCAAGCCATAATAGACAAAATAGGTAGACCTCTGACTTATTTATTTAATAAATGCATGTATGAGCGAAAGGTACCAAATGTATGGAAACTAGCGAACGTGGTTATCTTATACAAAGGACAAGACAGAAACCCTGGTGTATGTAGATCATACAGACTAATTTGCTTAATAAACTCAATAGCTAAGGTTTTCGAAAAACTTATATGCAATAGGTTACTAGATGTAAGACAAAGGACAGGCATGATTGAACAACAATATGGGTTTAGGAAAGGCAAATCGACGGAGGACGCAATAAACAAAATTATAGAAACAGTTGAACATGATGAAAACAAATACATAGTAGGTATTTTTATAGATATAGAAGCCGCTTTTGACAATCTTTGGTGGCCAGTTATTTTTCATAGATTAAGATCGATACATTGCCCACATAATCTATACGATATATTTTTAAATTACTTTAGAAATAGGTACGTAATCTTTACAAATGACGAGGTAAGACTTACTAAAAAAATAGAAAAAGGCTGTCCCCAAGGATCCTTAACGGGTCCGATTCTATGGGATATGTGTATAGAACCTATAGTGACAATTCTAACTCAAATGGTAGAAACATTGGATGTAGTTGTATACGCGGACGATATAGTGATATTGACAAGCGCAAACACTAGGAAACTACTTGAGACAAAGGGTAATAATATTTTACGTACATTAACCTTAGAATGTGAGAAATTAAAACTAAAAATCTCCAGCAGAAAAACTAAATATATGTTATTAAAAGGTCGTCTTCAAAGAAACCCCATACTTAAAATAGGCCAAGAAAACATTCAAAGATCAAACAACATCAAGTACCTAGGGATAACTATTGATGAGAAATGGAACTACATAGAACACGTTAATGATATTACAAACAAAGGTCAACACATAATTAATAAAATCTGCAGACTAGCAAGAAACTATGGTAGAATCCCATACGAGGCAGTGCGCATGTACAATAATATAGTGTTAGCCTCTGTGATAGGTTATGGGGCAAGCGCCTGGGGACACAGAACCTTCTTGCAAAATACAATCAGATTACTTAGGTCCACTCAGAGGAAATGCTTACTCAGGATGATAGGTACCTTCTCTACAACCCACACCTTAGCCTTATGTGTTATATTAGGAGTCTATCCCCTAGATTATGAAATTAGGCGTAGAGCAGCCAGGTACTGGTTTAAAAAGAACAATATGGTTAGGGCCTCTCAGGTATTGGGAAATAGAATAACGGATTACTACACCATAGATGAGATACTAACTGAGGAATACCAGGCTGAGTGGGATTCCACGACCTCAGGTAGAAGAACCTATGATTTTTTACCAAATATATTGGAAAGGTTCAAAATGCGATATTTTAAACCCACACGAGGCCTTGTACACTATCTGACCGGTCATGGGCCCTATGAAGAATATCTACACAGATTTGGGCAAGTGGACTCATACCTGTGCAGATGTGGCGAGGTAGGAACCCCTGAACACGCCGTATGGTTGTGTCATTTCAACATACAACATCTAATGAATGCGTACTACGCATTTCGAGGTAGGAATATATTCCAAATACTACAAAACAAGCGCGCATTCAACAAAATGAATCTAATATGCGACGAATTCTCAAAACGAAAACTCGAACAATACAGGCTATAAAAACTGCAATCTTAGATTGCCTAGATTTCTCGAGAAAGGGAATACCATGTAATGTATCCTTTTTAGGCTTTACTTCTAGTATAAGTATGTATATTAAGTAGCTAGTTTTTGGTTGTAGTTGCAAACTAATGCTGTATGTTCTAATCAGGAAGTTGAAATCATTGTCTGTCATGTGTTATATGTAAATTGTTGAAAAACAAGAAACAACACTGCAAACTCTGTATCTTCCTCCATATTTCTATGTATGTATCTGTTGTCTGTTTAAGGTAGTCTTTAAAACCAAATTCCTTTTATTTTAGTTGTATGTTATTCTTTTGTAATTTCATTAACCCAGGAGTTCTATTTTATTCTTTTATTTATGTTTTGTTATAAATGTTTTCCACTGTACAAAGATAGTACAGAAATTGTAATTAACATTTACTCATGTTCTCTCCTATTCCACTGTATATATATTTTATGTATTTCTAACTCTCTTAGTCTGTTATTAACCCAGGAGCTTTTTGTTTTATTTATAGTTATTTCTTTATTATAAGAATGTATAAGAATTGTATCTTTGCTGTACGGGATAGTACAGAATATGTAACTAACAATTATATAATAAGTGTTTAGTTTGTATTTGTAGATAGAAATTTCTTCTTTAGAATAATTAGTATAGAGGGTAAGATTTACATTCTTCACAATATAAAAAATTTTTGTTCTCTTATAGGCAAAAAACTCAACTGTATAAACAATATAACTTACACTACAAACCTCTGTAACTCTACTTATAAGCTACACAACACCAAAAAATATATTATACTCAACAAACAAATGTAATATTACAACTACAAATATATTACACACAGTAAGAAATAAATTGTACATGAACCAAACTGACAAAACAACATTGTAACCTTAGTTAATGTAGATATACCTACAAGAAATAACCAATTACAAAACTTATATGTAACCATTTAAAACAAAAATTAATGTATCTAGCAAAGTATGTATCTAACAAAATTGTAAACGTATATTAGAATCTAATAAATCAAAACAATCTCGCCTATCCGACAAGGACGGTCTAACCCAAGCGAAGGCACGTTTATTTAAATCCTCTTACTTTAAAAAATAGATCTAATTGAAAATGGGTGAACAAATAAAAATGATGAATACGGCCTGGTTCAAAATTTTTTTCAGGTACTAGGCCAATAAATATGGAGAAAAAAAAAAAAAAAAAAAAGAGTACTTACAAGATGGGATACATGGTTAGAAGCTATGAAGTTCTATTGTGAACATTTTGAAGGAGTCCAGTCAGTGGTGAACATGTTCTCTTCAGAAGTAGCTGTTTCCATATGTGAATCTCAGGACATCTTTAAAGATCCAACAGTGGCAAGCTCCTGTGCTTACATCAAAAGTAACTTCAGCTGGTTGCCTAGCACCATCAAGTAGTTGGAAACATCAGGTTCCCTTCTTCATGAATCTATGGATTTAATGGAACATGCATCACAGAAGCTTAGCGTAGCTGCAGGAAGGAAGGTAGGTGAAAAATTCAAAGCTGTGCTCAAGAAGAATCCAGTCTATGCTTGTGTCTGTATCTTAAGTGCTAAATGGTGACTGTCGATTTACCAAAATATTTCTCAGCAAATCAGATTCCTATGCTAAGCTATGCTCCTGTTACACCGTGTGATGTGGAGAGAAGCTTTTCTGCTTATTTGAGCATTTTATCCGATAGGAGACAATGACCACTGAAAATATGGAAAAGTATATGGTTATTCACTGCACGTTGAAAGAAGCAAAAGACTGATAATAAAAATACCTGGTTGTTCATTGTATGTCAAGATATAGAAAACTGAAAATGCATCCACATTATAAAAGTTAATTATTTTGAATTGATTGTTTCACTCATTGATAAATTGGTTCAATATTTCAACATTGCTTTACCCTCTAAATGTAAGTAAAATAATTATGTGAAATGAGTAAGTTTAATGGTCATAATCCAAAACACACATTTTTTATTTCGTGATTACCTACTTAAAAATAAATTTTAGGTAAATTCTGCATAAAACAAAATATTTTCCCTATAATTAATTCTATATTTAGTAAATTTTCACTCATTGTAATTAATTTATGTACTTGCAGACCCATCAAATTACAAAATTCTGGGTAATTTGCAGTCTGCATTTAGATTTGAGGTGGTAATCTTAGCATTTAGATTATTACATAATTTTACTCATTTTGTTGATATTACATATTTCATTACATAGTGTCACCGCGCCCGCCGCATCTAATTGCCGACAGCAGCAGTGTCACCCATCGCATTATTGTCGGCGCTACCGCATAGGAGCCGAAGGAAAGAGACAGAGAATGGCCGCATTGTTGGGGCGCTTGCCGAAAGAGAGAAAAGGATAGAGGCTACTGGAATCTTCTACTTTGTATATCTCGCCGCAATAACTGAACGTTCCTGAAGCTTCTAGAATAGTGCCTGGGAGATATAAATAGCGGTAAAGTGCACAGAAGAGTCAGTCAGACGTATGTGAAGCGTTGAGTAGTGCCGACGGAGAACAGTCAGACGTATGTGAAGCGTTGAGTAGTGCCGACGGAGAACAGTCAGACGAATGTGAAGGTTGAGTAGTCGTGCCAAGGGAGACGGACAGACGATGTGAAGCGTTGTGCCGACGGAGAAGAGTTAGTACTTTGTGTTACGAGTTCGGAGCCGTGCTGTTGGAGAATCGGAAAAGACTTTCTTGTTGTTGCAACGAGTGTACAAAGTTACTGTTTACGGAAATAAAAGTGTTTCTTTATCTCGACTACATCTGTCTACTTTACTTTACACCCACACCAAAAGTCACACTGGTGTCAGAAGTGGGATCCGTCGAATTGCTTCTAGTTTCGTTACATCGTCGTTAGAAGTTGCAACGTTAGAACCAAGATGGAGGGAGATTCGGAAACCAGGATGATGGCAATGATGAAAGAATTATTTGCCAAAATGGAAACGTCAAACGACAACCTCGCTGCCGAGCTGAAAGAGATGAAGACGGCAAACGACAACCTCGCTGCCAAAATGGAAACGTCAAACGACAACCTCGCTGCCAAATTGGAAACGAGAAACGACAACCTCGTTGCCGAGCTGAAAGAGATGAAGACGGCAAACGACAACCTCGCTGTCAAAATGGAAATGTCAAATAACAACCTCGCTGCAGAGCTGAAAGAGATGAAGACGGAGCTATCGGCGAAAATTGATGGCGAACTGATTGGCGTGACGGAAGACGTGGAAGAACTCGGCGAAAAGGTGGAAGACCTCTGCCAGCACGTGGACGTCGTGGAGGACGACGGGGAACGTCTTGGCGCCCTGGTAGTAAGAGTTGACGAGAGCGTCAAAGTACTGGATGCCAGGGGCAGACGGAATAGTGCGGAGCCGGGGAGGGAGCACCTAGTGGCCGAGGGGACAGTTGCGCCGGTTTCGGATGATATGAGGGAAGACGTGGAACAACTCGGCGAACGGATTGGCGTGACGGAAGACTTGGAACAACTCGGCGAACTGATTGGCGTGACGGAAGACGTGGAACAACTCGGCGAACTGATTGGCATGACGGAAGACGTGGAACAACTCGGCGAACTGATTGGCGTGACGGAAGACGTGGAAGAACTCGGCGAAAAGGTGGAAGACCTCTGCCAGCATGTGGACGTCGTGGAGGACGACGGGGAACGTCTTGGCGCCCTGGTAGTAAGAGTTGACGAGAGCGTCAAAGTACTGGATGCCAGGGGCAGACGGAATAGCGCGGACCCGGGGAGGGAGCATCTAGTGGCCGAGGCGACAGTTGCGCCCGTTTCAGATAACGAAAATGTACGTCTCGGGGAAGACAAAGGGGCAGTTCAGGGACGTCATCGAGGATCCCTTGGAGGAGTGTGTCGGGTACGTAACCAACCAGGATATGACATGGAGGACGATCAGCAGGGAAGCGCACAAGCAAACGAGCAACACGCGAGATCCGACTTGGCGTGTGACATGGGGGAACCGTCGGAGCCATCCAATCACCTGACGCATAGTGCCGTGAACGGAAGAATGGTGGACATCATCTTGGACGGCAGGATACAGGAGAGGCCGTGCCGAGCACGAGTGAACACGAGTGCAGCGGTGGACGCGACTCGCGCGGATGTGGTGGGGTTTGTTGCCGGACCCATCGGAAGCAAGGTGGCTGCGAAGGTGCGCCAGAGAGGTCGGCGGACATGGTACCCAGTGAGCCGTTTCCAAGTGCGCAGGATGGCCCGTCAACACACCAGGAAGAAGGGCAACTGGACGAGGGACCGCCAAGACCAGCGGTACTGTTGCAGAATTTCGAAGCAGGATGGCATACATCGTCCTACCCGGACCAAGGGACACTATCCAACAGCGATACCTAGGATCGTGCCTCCTGGAGAAGAGGTTCGATGGGTTAGTCCACCGGGGCGCAAGGGAGATGCCGCAGTGATAGTGCTGGTCGGGACGACCAGCTCTGAGGAGGGAGCAGTGTCACCGCGCCCGCCGCATCTAATTGCCGACAGCAGCAGTGTCACCCATCGCATTATTGTCGGCGCTACCGCAAAGGAGCCGAAGGAAAGAGACAGAGAATGGCCGCATTGTTGGGGCGCTTGCCGAAAGAGAGAAAAGGATAGAGGCTACTGGAATCTTCTACTTTGTATATCTCGCCGCAATAACTGAACGTTCCTGAAGCTTCTAGAATAGTGCCTGGGAGATATAAATAGCGGTAAAGTGCGACAGAAGAGTCAGTCAGACGTATGTGAAGCGTTGAGTAGTGCCGACGGAGAACAGTCAGACGTATGTGAAGCGTTGAGTAGTGCCGACGGAGAACAGTCAGACGAATGTGAAGGTTGAGTAGTCGTGCCGAGGGAGACGGACAGACGATGTGAAGCGTTGTGCCGACGGAGAAGAGTTAGTTCTTTGTGTTACGAGTTCGGAGCCGTGCTGTTGGAGAATCGGAAAAGACTTTCTTGTTGTTGCAACGAGTGTACAAAGTTACTGTTGACGGAAATAAAAGTGTTTCTTTATCTCGACTACATCTGTCTACTTTACTTTACACCCACACCAAAAGTCACAATATTTTGATGTGTTTTGTTACATAAATATGTACATATTTCGCACCTTGATATTACATAAAAATCCGGGCTTTAGTTATAACACTCAAATCATATTTATAATGTGTTTTTTAGCACAGTGAACAGTTATATATTTTTCAATGTTTTCTGGGGTCACTGAAAGACGTCACTGAGAATGTTCTTATAGACAGAAAAATCTTTCCATATGACATGATGTAACTGGGCCAAATTGTAGGAGAGGAATTTTTCCTAGACAAATGTCCTCAAGTGGATCAACATCATCTCCATTTAGAATTTGGCATATACTATCAAATGCTGAATAGCCAGGATTTCTCTTTAACATATTTTTCAATTTACTTAATGCCCTTGCACCAGTTTCTCCATGCACATCCCTTAGTTTTTCAATAGCATCCTCTATGATAGCAATAGAATATTCTATAGGCAGTCCTGATGTTTCTAAATGTTTTATGCTTTCTGGAAGCCAGCCGAAGTTGATGTAGGCAACTGAGGAGACCACTTAGGAGTCGCTAAAGGCAGCCTGGGATTCACAAATAGATGCAGTGCCTTCAGGATCAGCAGAATCTACAAGTCTTTATATCATCTAGAAGCTCACTAGAATTTAACTGCTTCTATCCATGTTCCCCACCTCGTTAATACTGATTTTGGAGGCAATGGTATCTCTGGTAGTTGCTGCTTATAAGAGAGCACTTGTTGTGGAGATTTTAGAAAAACCTTTTTTGTTGCTGAAATTATCCTATTCATTTGCAGAAACTTAGCTCTGATATTTTTGGCAACACATTGCAGTCCTTGAGCCAAGCAGGTAAAATGGAGCATATTGGGATAAAACACTTTCAGAGCAGTTGCAGCTTTAAGCATATATGCTGCAGCATCTGAATACATCACTAATACCATCTTGTCTTGCTCAGCAGTTTTCCACAGAACTTTTAATCCATCATTGACAAATTTTGCAATAGTTGAGTGATTTGTAAAGTTCAACTCTTTACTGTAGATGAAACGTGGTTTTGAAGTGCTGTCAGTTTCTAGCTTTCCCACCATAAGATTTGAAATAAATCGACCCTTGCAATCCATTATTTCATCAATAGCAACCCATATGAAAGCATTTCCTATGTACTCTCTTATGTTGTCCATTATCTGATCATTGCAGACTTGAAGAAAATTCTTGCACAGCTTTGATTGATGAGGAACATGTTGCTTACAATATTTTTCCAGGAAAGATGTGAATTCAGGAATTCCAAGTTTATACCATGGAATATTGGCTGCAGCCATCCACTGCACAAGTCAGAGGTGGCATCTGTGTTAAGTGTTTCTTCTGTGTAATAAATTGTTGGTCTTTTTCCTATGCAGAGCACTTTGTGCATGTTGCTCAAGCTGCGACTTCATGGAACATGAGATATATTTGTTGCATGCTTGACAAATCACTACTTTACCATCAGTTGAAAAAGATTTGTGAACTGCTGTCCATGATTTTAACTCTGAAGTCAGCGACGATGCAATTGATGCCATATTGACTCCAGAGAAAACCGACTGAATGAACCTTCAGTTGTTAAGAAACTGCTGACTCAGAAGCACGAGTGAGATGGATAACCCCCCATTCCCTCTTGACCTCCACCCTATCAGCACCATTGTTCAATATGCAAGTGGCTAGTTAAAAAGCTATTAGTGATGCTGTTAGGGATAAATGTGTCCTCTGCAACTAATTAGAACCTTTGGTAAAACCTATTTAGAGGATTCTTTACCTGCACTTGTTGTCCTTTCAAATACCTCTCTGTCATCTTAATCTAACTATTGAAACAACCAAAACAGGCCCACACTTCAACACAGAAATATATACATTAGGGTTGCCATTATTTCTTGAATTTCGTCTTTCTTCACACACATCCCCTATTCTATGTACATCAAGTGAATAAAGTGGTTGTAAATAAATCAGCGGTTTTTATCCCTCTGCAGCCACGTGCATTCGCAATGACAGAACAGGGTTACTGCTATACGTAAGTATGATATGTGTTTTACACCACTGAAAGGATCAATTTACTTGATCTAAATAACAGGCAGTACATGGAAATTAACTGCTACTTACGTCATCTGCATTTCTCTAATATGAGCTGGAAAATGGTTCCATACTCTTCAGGTCAGATGTCTCTGTGTCCCTAGATTCATCTCCCAGATGTATAATACAGTTTTCCACAGCAGTGCCAATAATGCTCTCCAGTTATCTGATGTTACAGTATGAAATGCAGCATTAAGTACAGCATGCACATCCTGCAGTTTGAAGGTCATGTTATTTCTGGCCACGAAACCTTTCACCTGACTCCACACCATCTCTATCGGATTCAAGCAACAGTGATAAGGTGGCAATCAGAGTACAGTATGACCCGTAAGTTTGGCCATTTCATCAATTACGAATTTTTTATACTCTTTAGCACAAGACTTGACCAATGCCAATAATTGTGCCTTACCAAGACCGTCGTCGTAAACTATATTTTTACTCTGTAGCCACACTATGAAATGTCCAAGACTGGTATGGTATACGCTCTAGCCTCATATTGTGGTAAGGGCCATTATCCATCATGATGACGCTACTTGCTTGTAATTTGGGGAGAACCTTTTCAAACCAGGATTGGAAAACATCACCATCCATTTCCTCATGGTAGTCTCTGGTTGTTTTAGATACAAACATGTGCTTGCCACTCTCCACAAAACCATCTTCACCTCCTACGTGCAGCATTATCAGGCACTCATCCCTCCTCGTAGGATTTTTAAGCCCTGCACTTAAACCCAATTAAAATGCCTGCTTTCTTGATTTTACTGTGGTGTCAGTCCATGCTTTGCTTGCTGTGTCTCTCATGAACCCACATCTCGTCTAAATAGTACACTTTCCACATTTTATGGAGTTCTTTTATTTTACAGACAAAATCTCTCAGCCATAAAATAATACTGTCCCTGTCCACAATAACACTTTTCATTTCCTGCTCACAAACTCGAAACCAATCTCCAGAAGCAGCTTATGGAGGGAAGTTTGTTTTAAATCTGGAAGGTCAGGATCAGAGTTAGCTGCCAACAGCAATTTAAGGTGGGGGTTCATTGTTAACAAAGAACTGGTGAACTTTTCGATGGACTGCAGATCTCGCAAGTATGCCACAAACAACATCCAGCACTTGTCTGGCACATGGTCTCTCCTTGCCAGGAGTTCTAACTTCACCAACTGAGGTTTTTCTTTGTGTGTACTGTAAATACTTGAAACTGACACATCGGTAAACTCAGATATTAATTTCAACCAACAGCAAGTTCATGATATTTATCGCAGAACTTGCTAAACACGTTCAGTGTTATTGTCTTTTCACCACTTTGTATCAGTCTGGGTGGCTCAGTTGGTTTGATGTTGGCCTACTGATCCTAAGGTTGTGGGTTCAAATCTGACCCAGGCTGATGGTTTTTAAGTGTGCTTAAAAATGACAGCTCCATGTGAGTAGATTTACTGGCATGTAAAAGAACTGCTGTGGGACAAAGTTCCAGCACACTGGCAATGTTGATGTGATCCTGAAATTGACAGGGTCGTTAAACAACAAAATAAATTTTAACATTTTTCACCACTTCACAATGGTTTTCCGCACTTATGTTTCACAACACTCACTTGTTCCCCCACGTTACTTTCATACTGAATGATGCGAGTGCCACATGAGTTAGGCTGGTTACAGATTCACTTAACTGCATATTCTTACACTTCAACTATGCTTAGTGTGCTTAGTTTGTGCTTTAGCAAACATTAAGTGAGATTTCAGACCTTAGTAGCAGTATTTTTTCAAGGGTTATTTAGATGGTGAAAGCATCCAGAAGGTGCACTGCATCAAAATGTGTATGGCTTTGTTTACGTCTCTTTTAATCACTTGATGTACATAGTATAGTTTTTTCCTTTTGTTTTAAGAAGAAATTTAATACCTATTTTGTTGAAACTAAACAAGAGGAACACATGCCACAGTGGCTGAGAAGTTGCTAATTTTGCTTATTCCTGTTTATATGTATGTGTGCTCAACTGCTGCCATACTGTCTACTTTCAGTTGAGCCTTGGTTTCCATTGAGTAATGTTGTGAATGTTTATTTACATCATGACCTGTGGTTTAAGAAACACTGACAGTTTAAGAGGTAGAACCGGAACTTAAAAATTCAATGCCACAACTGGGATTTGAACCACAGACCTACCTCTTAAACTTTGCCCACACACGGCTTGTGTGTTTAAAAACACCAACAGTAAGTTTGTTGGCATAAATAAATAATAACACTGACAGTTATTTATTTAGAAAGTGAAGTTAAGCACCAGATCAGTGGACATTAATTACCATGTCAGTCTTGTTTTATAACATGCAAAATAAAATTGACTATCAATGAAAGTGCTAATTTAGTTAAGTGTGAATGTGTAACCTTTTGGGATAAGGTTACAATTCCTACAACAGCTTTACCTTACTGCACAAATAAACTTATAGATCTGTATTTAGATTGGCACAATCTGAAAAGGGGGAAAAAAAGATGGGGGGGGGGGGGGGAAGGTGCAGAAAGGCAAACACTCGCAAAGAGCGAGAGCATAAGTTCTCCCCAACTCTAAATAACTTGTTCAATGTTGCCCAGGCTAATGCTTTGAACATGATAAAAATAGAAGAGGATAAGCTCTTTGTATTATGTACATTGAGAGTATGGCCATAGAGGTTATCTTGGAGGTGTTGACTGGAGGTTGGTGGCAAAAGAGGAAAGGGCAAAGATTAGGAGGTACGAAAGTTGAAGGGTGATAATTCACAGTTTTGGAAATTATTAATGATTCATCTGAAGAAACAACAAAATCAGTGACTCTGATGGTGATATCATTTTTACAGAACCCTCCATGAGCTCAATATTAATTTCTGGTAATGATGCAACCTTGAATGGAAATAAGGCAAATTCAGAAAATGAAAATCAATGTGAAAGAAAGTGTTTTATGACATTAAAATTAACCAAAATTTTAGACAGATGTCAGTTAAGTTGGAAAGATGCTATGTTCATCCTTGAGGCTACAGCTGAGGCCTTGGGATATAATGTTTATGAAATAGCAATTAATCATATAGCTCAATTCAAAGGTATCAAGAGCAATCAGAGAGAAATAAGCAGAAAATATTAAATATTTGTTTAAATAGAAGAATCCAATTTTTGTGACTGTTCATTGGGATGGTAATCTGGTACCAGCTTTAAATATCACGGGTTCAATAACTGAAAAGCTAACAATCATCATAACTTATGAAAATCAGGAACAATTAATAGGTGTGCCTGCATTACCGAATTGTAGTGGGAAAGAACAATTATTGGCAGTTTGCAATGACATAAAATTTTGTGGACTGGACGAGAAAGTTCCAACTGTTTGTTGTGACACCATTGCATGCAACACAGATCATTTCAGTGGAGCTGAAATGGTTAAGTGGAGGATAGCTGCTGCTTCTCCCTTGCTGTCATCACATGTATGAGCTAGTTTTACGGAGTGGGTTCAATAATGAGTTACTCCAAGTTGCAGTTAGCCCAATGCAACATTTTAAATAAAATTAAAGAGAAAAGTGGAATGGAATGCAAAAAGCAAATTATGAATACTGACAGGAGGCTTTCAGCAGTGTCGAAATTGAGGAAGCAATTAACTTCTTCCAAAAGCTACTAAAATAACAACTGAAAATGATTACCATGAACTCATTGAATTGTGCATCATGTTTCTGGAGACAACTGTAAACTTGAATCTAAGAGTAAGGCCACCTGGAGCTTTGCACTATGCAAAGGAGATGGCCAAAGGAATTTATTCATTGAAAATGTTCCTCTTTTGTTCTCGGCTCTCTCTCTCAGTGTTAGTGAATTGGATGGTCTGAAGAACATCTGCTTGTGGTGAAAGTATATGCAAAATGATTGTTTCTGAGTTCATCAATGATTCGGTGCACCTTACAATGATTTGTGCTTTTTTAAAAGAATTAAAACTGTTCGGAAAAGTAAATGCAAGAGTTTGTTCAAGTGCTCTAAAGTTTTGTCAGTACTTATGGTATTTAAATGAAAAGAGATTTGTATGCTATCACTGTTTGATAACAACCTTAATAATGACACAAAAACAGGTATGGTTAGAAATCTGCAGTGGGAAACCATGGGGACCAAAAGGAGGTACACTGTTCTACCTGTTACAGCAATAAAAATTTTGGGCAACTTTAATTTTTGGCCCAACATAGTTCTATAAATTTAATTTTAGGACATTTGCATATGGTATTCAGAACTTATAAACATTTTACCAACTTACTGAGCTTTGAATCTCTCTATTATTTCAGATAAGGGAATTAATGAGTCAAGAGTTTGGACATGTTGAAGAATAGATTTGGAGTTTTAAAATACAAATCCAATTTTTTGGGATTCAAATGCTTTCTATCTCAGCACTAAAGAGACTATGAAAAATCCTCTTCTTTTCTTGTTTATTCTCCCCTTATGTAGGACTTACACCCCTTAGGACATACTATGAAACATCTTAAGGTGGTAAATCATAGGCAGAATGAGGAGTGACATTAATCCAAGAATTTAATGGACCGTTAACAGCCAATGAAGAATAAAAACAATTCATTTTGAAATGGGTGTAAGATCACTGAAGGCACTACCCTGACTGTTAAAAAAAAAAAATTTCTGTTAAAACCAGTATTGATTTAGACTGCATTCCCACAGTTTATATGTTCTATTACATATTAATACTTAAGTTTCTTCTGTTTAAATATATTAAGCATATTTGTAAAACATGTACAGGTTGGTTTCAATTATTTATACCAATAGAACAATACAAACACTTTTTCAGTACTTAAGTTTATTTAGATATTTAAGTCCAGTGCAGCACAGTTGATACTAATTAACCATAATGAAATTTGGCACATCATCTAAACATGCCAAAAGTAAAAAGATAAGGAGGGTGTGCACTCAAAACACAACATATTTATGTAGTCCCCCATATAAGGACCATCCTAATATTGGGTGTCTCAAAAAAGCACAAACAATGCTTAGATGTTGTGCAGGATGGCAAACTGATTGATTTTCAAGAAGGAACACCTGTCCAGAAATGCACAGTTTGGACACTGGAGGACGTCAAAGTTTGAGAGTGAATGGTTGTGACAATTTGTTAACATTCATTTTGGTACCTTAATAAGGGAGGTATGCCAGCCCTTTAGCCATCTGTGTACTGAGATGAACAACCTGGGCATAATATCATTCTTGCGTATGCGCTAAATTCCTCCATAGAGTCCTTAGTAAGCACCCTACTGCAGACCACTCCAACACAGCGTTTGAGGGCTAGGGCTCCCTGGCTCAGCCCAGGGCTCGCCCAGGGCTTTGACCGCTACAGCTGTGATGACGTCAGGCCTTCTCTGACTGCCACTGGCGTCAGGTTCGTTAGTGCTCACTTTTCGAGGTGACTCCTCATGGGCGTCGCGAAACGGGGGCAAAGGGGGGCGACGGCCCCCCCTTGGAAGTTTGTGAACTTAATGTGCAGCCAGTTACTGACTATTAAACTATTATTTTAATTTTGATGTAAAGAACAATTTCTATTTAGCACAAATTAATATGGTTATCTGCAACAAATACTACAAATTTTGACAGTAAAATAATGATTTAATATTATATGGTTGCAAATTTCCAACATGTGGCCTCCCCCTGGAAAAAAGTCTGCCGACACTCATGTGACTCCTTGTGCATTCATCCAGTGTTTGTGATCTCGTGTAACTATTGTATGCAAGAATGAAAAGAGGTGCTTCGACAGCTCTGTCAGGATTTAACCCATCTTGGGAGGGTCTGTATTTTGTTATTCGATCTGACGAGAGCAATGCTCAATGTTTAATATACCATACCTATGTACGGGCAAAAACTTATAACATTAAGCGTCACTTCAACGTTAAACATTCTCACACCCACGCTGATATTATAGGCGAAGAAAGAAAGGAATTAATAACGAAACTAAAGGACAAAAGGGCGTCTAATCAGGTTAGTATAATTTTAACAAATTAATCGCTCTTAAAGGAGTTTGAAATCATTTCATTGCTATAGTACATTTTTTAATAATAATTGTCAACAATGAATAAGAATTGTTTTGTTAAGGATACGCATCTGTGTAAAATGGCTAAAAAATCTCCAGAAGTGACAAAAATGGGTTTTTGTTTTATCAAATGGTATAAAACTTCTGCTTTATTTTGATATACTTTTTATAGCCTTACAGCCTATATAACTGTCACGTGGCCATTTAACTGATTGCCTGTAACTGGTAATGTCCATTTAAATCAGTACATTTTCATTATCCTTGCTACCGCTTCAAACTTAGTTTTCTCATGTTCTTATTTTTAGCACTCTTTGCTCTTTACAATGCTCCACATGATGCAGTTTTCTGTACCTACATATGCATAAACCAAAAAAATGTCAGGCGTCATCCTAAGCATGTAATAAAGAACAAATTAATTGTGTTGTATTATTGTGAAATGCCTGATTGAATTGTTCCTCTGTCTCATACATAAGCTGTGCTATCCCTACCTCTCTCTACCTTTCTAGAGTGCTGCACTCTGAACACCGTTAACATAGGCAAAATGACAAACGGCATGGCCCAGTTAGCCCTCACAGCCCAGGGCTGCCAGGAGGGCTGCCCACTTGGAGTGGTCTGCCCTACTGCATTACTTCTGTAGTTTCCAGTACAGTAATATTTTTTAACAGCAGTGCGGCATGTACCAGCATACAGCTGCTGAAATGGCCAACTTGAGCTCTTAGCACACTTTGATGTAAATGTGCGGAATCACCTCAACGTGACTTATCCTAATTGATGGATTGGTAGAGGTGGACCAGTTCCGTGGCTAGCACGATCACCAGAACTGACACCTCTCAACTATTTTCTGTGGAATTGTATAAAAAGTATGATGTATGGCACTCCTGCAACATCAGCGGAGGACCTTATGGCTTGAGTCCACGGAGTGATTGATAATCTTCAAAGATAATGGCACATATTGGGTCATGTGCATGAGGCTCGCCACTGCTGATATAGGCTCTGAAATGAGGAGGTACACAGTTCAAAGCCTGTTTGTATTGTAGACAGCTCGATGTTGGGTTTATTGATGAAATGTGAACATACACCCATCTCATACTTTAATGTGCTACAGCATCCAAACCGCGCATTTCTTGACAGAGGTTCCTATTTGAAAACTGATCAGTTTGCCATCTCCCATGACATACTAAGTATTGTCAGTGTTTTTTGGGGACATCTGTATATATATAGGTTGGAAGGGAACTCATTACATTCCTTCTAATATGTGCTTCATAGAAGCATTACAAACAAAAAAGTCTGAGGGCATTTTGTTCTTTGATCAGCGGATTTCGAAAAAATAAATGGTTTTTGTTCCAAATTGGATGCGTAATACCACAAGAATGAACGAAGATAACAGTTTGTTACTTGTAAGACGCGTAGAGTAACTTATTTCTGACATTGCTTTGGTAGTCATTATGGGACGTTGCACAGGGTTTCGAAATAATTAATCACTTAAAAGACATGAAGGAATTCTCCGAGTGCCTTTTTCAGACATGAGGTAAGTCAATAACATTGCATTCAATTGTCACGGAATTGATCTGGTTTCCAATGTAAACACTTTCTCTTTCCTCTAATGTTTTGGGGTAACAGTTGTGATTGGCCTACACATGGAAGGAGACCTTCACAAGATGCTTGGCAGTGACACCTGGTTGTTTATGTACAGAACCAGTGAAAGTGACACAATCTGTAGTGTTGCCAGCTTGTTTTTGACAAAACGATCTCTGTAGGAAATGGTCAGACACAAAAACGCAAGATACAGAATGTGCTCCAAATACCGAGATCTACCACTGGTTTAAATTAATGTAATGGCTTCCCTCCCACCCGGAATGAATCCTCTGGATTTTTTTCTTCTGGGGAGATGTGAAATGCAGTATCTACAAAACAGCTACTGCTGCCCTCGAATCTTTAAGAGAATGCATTTATCTGGCTGCGGAAGAAATACGTAATAATGAGAGTTTTTTTATTAGAGTGCAACATATTTGGTTAAAAAGGTGTGAGGCTTGCAGGTGCGCAAATGGTGGACATTTTGAACAATAACTGTGAAGTGGGTGAACCATTTGGTTCACTGCTTATTCTTTTACGGTCACCTTAAAAATATCATTTGGTGTGCTTTGTAAGAGCGTACAAATGCACCTTTGTGTTTATAAGTCAGAGAGATGGTTTGGTTTCTTAAATTATAGCAGTATCAGCTACGAAACGATTTAAGTTTGATGTTGAAGGAAATGATAAACAATATCCTTAGATTGTGAGTTTGGGTTACAGTATGCATTACTGGAGAATTCAAATGTACTTATTTATTACAACGTTGCAGACACGGCATGGTATGTCTTTATGTTTACACTCACAAGCCATGCGGCTCCGTTACGTGTGTTTGTTTATGTACTGACCTAGTGAAAGTGAAACGTACAGTGTTGCCAGCTTGTTTTCAATAAAACTAAAATATCTCTGTAGGAAATGTTCAAAGACAAAAATGTAAGAAACAAAATGTGTTCCAAATACCGAGATCTATCACTGGTTTAAACTAATGTAATGACTTCCCTTCCACCCTATATGTATATGAATAGGAAAATGCTAAACTATGTAATTTTGTGTTATATCACTAAAAATATGTAATATACTCACAAATATGTAAAATGAAACTCAGTTTTATTAACCCTAACATAGTGATTTGTAGGCATATCACTTTTCCCAGCATCTAAAGAGCAAGGAAAAGATATGTAATTAATTACATAGAAATCTCAGGTCTATGACACTTTTCTTTACAGATACTATGTAATCTGTAATTGCTGTTTTCAGTTTAGCAACTGTTTTTGGATTGTCCTTGTAGACTGAAGATTTGGTGGCTCCCCAAGGAAAATAATCACAAGGGGTCACGGGGGTGATAGAACCTGAGAAATTACTCCCACCCCAAAAATTTCTATTAACAGCCCCATGCATTGTTGTGGTGTATGAGCAATGGCATTGTCTTGTTGAAAAAATGCATCATACACCTCATCTTCATTTAATTGTGTGATAAACGGGAAAAATATTCAAGCAGATAAACATCAAAATGAACTGTGTGGAAAAAAATGGGCCCAATAATTTACGAACAAGACATTGCGCACCATACTCCAATTTTCTTTGAATGCAAAGGATTTCCTGAATGGCATTAGGATTTTCAGAACGCCTTATTGGCATATTTTGTTAATTTACACATCCAGATAAGTGAAACTAGGCTTCATCAGTAAAAAAAGTCCTGTCTAGCATGTCAATTTCATGGCGCATAATAAACCTCTGAAATCGTTCACAATATTGTACTCTGTTGCCCCATTCTGTGGGTTTTAATTCCTAGATGACTGATACTATAGATACAAACTGAATTCTTTTTTGACTGCTTTGTATGGGGAACCGTAAGAAATATCACATTGTTGGGCCAATTTGTTTTTTTAATGTCTGTGTACTTTCAAGCATTCTATCTGATATATCTGCCACGTTTTTTGCTGTTAAGACAATTGGTGTACTACTTCCCACTGCATTGTGCATGGAACCTGTCTCCTGAAACTTATTAATGAACCCATGAACAGTGTCTCTGTGCAGTAGTTTTGAGTTAGGAAACTTAACAATGAAATTTTCATTCACCTTCTCAGTATAATTTCCAAGTTCAGAAAAAAAAATTTCCACTGAAAACATACATTCCTCTGTAAAGTACATTGCTGTCACCACACACACATCAGTACTCCGTGACTCTCAGCCCATTAATTCATATGCTGGCAGCTGGCAGCTGGCAACTATGTGAAGATGGAATAAATCTGCTCAGGAATGACTAAAGTTGGAACCAAACTCTGAACTTCCTTCCAGAAGTATTTTGCAGGATGGCGTCCATTCATATACATCTCAAGCTTTTTACATGATACACCAGACCTTTGAAGCATGTGCAGAACTGAGGACAGACTAAGCCAGGTCTTTGTTGCATCAGTATTGTTTAATTCCAAGACTTGAATTTGTTTACAAATATCATCACAGATTTCAGATATTGTTCTGAGTTGCAGTTGAAAGATTTTATTTTCAACTAGTCATTTTAAATTTGTTACAGCAGTACTACCTTCACCATGTTCCAGATTGATCCAACGTGTAACTGCATTGAAATTGATGCTGTGATATTTTCTTGCTTTCAACCACGTGCCCCAATGAGTGATTACAGGAACTGGAGGTAGATCAAGTGCTTCTGGTTCTTTTAAGCATTCCAATAATCTCTCTCTTCTGGCTGGAGTTTTCACTAATGCTGTCTTAACAGCTGTAATGAATTCATCAGCAATTTTGAGCTCAAATCTAATCTTTTCAGCACAAGATGCAACACATGCGCCCAACATGTACTAGAATGTAAAAGCTGAGGTGCAACTCCAGCCAATCACCTGCCAGCAGAAAGCATATACATTGCACTGTCCGAAATAAGAGCAATAAAATTAGACATGAGAACACCAATGAGATCCAGTGTGTCAAGTATTAAATTTACTATTACATCAGCATTGCAATGTTGTACAATTTTGGTTTTTACAAGACAGGGTTTCTCGCCCAAAACACCCAATGTAGCATCAAGAATATTCACCACTGTACAATTCTTTATATCTGTCATTTCGTCAACCACTAGATAAACAGATTTTCCCTCTCATTTTGACTTGGTTTCCTGAAGGTCTTCTTCAGTACATTTGACAAGATATCTTCTCAAAGTGGTTTCACTGGGAGCCGGTTTCATATTTGTAGCTGTTGCTATCCACTGACAAAACTGTTCGTTGTGGAAGACATGAATGGAATACCAGCAGAAGTGAATGCTTTGACCATTTTTTTCATATTATCCTTTGAATTTTCCATACACTGCCACACTTGAGGTATAGTACTAGTGCGTATGCTGCTAGGACTGCCTGAGGTTGAACAATGTCCATAACTTTGTTTCTGAGATCTGTGTTTAAAACTTTCCACACGCTTTTGCACAATGGATTTCTTTTCAAAATTAATGCTCTCTGAACATAAGGTACACAGTAGTTTCCCCTTTACAGCCACAAAATGATCTGTGGGAATCTCATGAACCCTTTGAATTGCATTTACAGCAGTTTTTGGTATGCTGATGATCAACAGATATGAACTGCTCTGATTCAGATTGTATACTGACCATAAAACCAATAAACTTCACACACAAGTTTATTGTTAGAATCGTTGAGGGAAACAATGTTTAATTTCTGCATTGAATCCACAAGTTTATTGTTGGAATTGTTGAGGGAAACAATTTTTAATTTCTGCATTGAATCTATTGTTGGAAATTAGCTGTCAGCTTAAAATCTAAGAATTGTAGTTTAAATTATATATGGTGCTTTTATGCTTTATTTTTTAAAATTATGCTTTATTGTGCTTTTAAAACTTATTTATTCCTAAATCTTAGACCCCCAAAATCATGTTCTGGGTAGCAACCACATGTCAAAAGCTCTGTTATGCTTTTTATGCTTATTGTGCTTTTGGGTTGGACTAATGATCATGTACATTATCTGTGCTGTGCATTTTCTGTACAATTAATTGCTTGAGAAGTATAGCTTTCCAAGCAGGGCCTGAACTTTGAAAATTATTCTTCAGCATATCCCATACATCTTTTGAGGTTAAGCAGTGCTTTATTTGTTTTGATTCTGGAGGTGAAATCATAAGAATCAGTTCTGACTTTGCCTTTCATTTTGTCATCGGGTTTGGCATCATTTGGCAGATTTGTTCTTTCTCCAGTCACATAGCCAAAAGGACCAGTGCGAGTGAGCATGACTTGTGCTTGCATTTTCCACGTATCATAATTGTCTTTCTTTAGAGGATCAATTTGTAGCCATTTTTTATAAACCTTTTCTTTTGGACATACAATTTTTGCAAAGTAAAAATGGCGGATACTTACGTAATCAGCTGAACAAAAGCAACTCAACTTTTTCCCTCACAATATTATTTACTGCTTTTGTTGCACATATTTTACACTTTATTCACTGGGAACGATCTGGGCCCATAACCTGTTGTATTTATTTGGTATTAAATACAAAAGTTACAATAATCAGATGTGGTGAAGCCAACAATTTGCAGCATGTGCAACCTGATAACATGAAAATACCTTTTGTCAATTATTTATTACAAAACAGATTACACAACATTAACCACTGAGTCCTTGAGAGTGTACAGTGTAAGTCTTTACTTGCTAACAAGTACACAAAACAGAAATAAATTAAGCAATAAAAATGGTTAATTAATTAATTTAGTTTATAATAGCACATGGTAAATTTTGGAGGTTAAATTGCACAGAGATGGAGTTATGCAACCAACAATATTCACAAATTCAATTATTTAGTTTGAACTCAAAGTTATACAACTGTTTAGAATATACAACACAAATAATGTGGTCTGTGCTGCAATACTGAAGATGAATACGAAATGCTGTTTTGATAATTTTGTGCAAATTGATGCTATTGCTACTCTTCAAGTTCTAATGTTCTACACAATACTGGACTATGTGCATGAGCTTTCTTTCTAATGTCATTCACTTGACTACTCATGAGATCCATTAAAAAATAAAATAAAACCATTCATCTAACATTCCACCATTTAATACTGAATTTTTCTTATTGCTACTACACAGCAGTGGCAGCTCGTGACCTAAACTATAGGTGAAGCTCTCATCACATAAAAATCACATGCAACACACTTATTTCTTATATATTAAGTTGATTCTTCTGTCCTTTCTGTTGGCATATTTCTCAGTTATGTTGTCATGGAAAGGCTGCTTCCTTTCTAGGTCACTCAGCAAGTCATTGTTGATGGAGATGTTGGCTAGAGATGTTAGTCTTTCCGGGGTCGTAGAGCTCTGCAAATAAGTATTTATGCGCTTGAGAGCAGAAAAGCTTCTCTCCACTGAAATGCTCATTGACATCAGTGCTGCAAATAACAAAAAAGGTTTGTACACCTGTTGAAATATGTTAATGTTTTCTTCGACCAACTTCAATGTTTGTGTAGCAGGATCATTATGCTGGTATTCTTCGTTTCCATAAAAAATCTCAAGTTCCTTTTCAAACGACTTATTTTAAATAAGTTTGGATATGTTTCCTGAAGAGTGGTGAGAGCATCAATGGGGAAAACAGCTGAATGCTGCAGGAACCTTGAAGAATCAGCAAGAGCACAAAACTGAAGTTTTCCAAGGTCTTGGAATCTAATGGTAATTTGTGCCAAGATCGAATAAAATATTTCAAAATACAACAATTTGTACTTTTGGAAAAGTTCATCTTGGGACAGTTTAGTATATTTTCGCCATGAAAACTCCCCCCTTTGTTTTGCCATTCAAACAATTTTACGAAAACTTCATCAGTTATTTTTCTTTGAATTATATGATAACTGTTTTCTGTTTGCTTCTGACAGAAGACTATATCAAGAGATTTTTTTAAGAATATCAAACAGAAGGCAGGTAACCTGAAAGATCTCATCAAAAAGAATGACCAAAAATGCAAATTCAAAATCATTCAGATTATTTAGAAAACCATTTGAAAGCTGAATGGCTATTTGGTTAAACTCAAAATCATGTGCTTTCTCCTGAAAAACCTTACTGAGATCATTCCAGTTTTCTTCAACCGCTTTAAGCAATTCAAAGTATGAATTCCATTGGGTGCTTGTTGGAGTGGGTACCTAAAAGGGTATCTAGCGCATAGCTTCTCTTGGCAGAGCTATGAAAAAATTAAGGGATTCCAGCACTATCAGCAAAAAAAGATGCAGCATTGAGAAATTTCATTCATTGTGCTTTGAATGACTAAATTCAACCTATGGGCTAAATAATGAACAAAGACTGCCTGAAAAGCAAAATCCTTTACCTTTTTTATGAACCATTTGAATGTCCAGACATGACACTGGTGCCATTGTAGCACTGTCCTATAAGTTTTGACTGATAGTCATATGGTCCTAACAATGAATTAAGCAAGGCAAACAATGCTTCTGATGTTCTATCGCGACTGACATCAACGAAGCCCAAAAAGCATTTGACTACTTTGCCATTGGCGTCTACTAGTCTGACATTTATAGAACACTGAGATTTTTGTGTGATATCTATAGTATCCTCAATTTCAACTCAAAAAAGTAGCTGCTGCCTATTTCCAACTCAATATAATCAATGTACTCCGAAACACAGTCAGTAACCTCATTCTGTACTGTTTTTGAATCCCTGGTGAAGATACGTTTGATTTTATTATAATGAGTCTTAATCTCTAATGGACTTGTCAAAATTAATAAAGACAACAGTTTTTTGAAATTTTCCGTTAGATGAAGATGAGCTTACATCATGAACATGAAAAGCAATCTCTTGCCTGGCTAAACACATTACTGCATTAATTACAACCTTGAAAACTAATTGGTTCTGTCTTACATTTTCACTGTACTGAGCAACATACAGCCGGTTGTTTTCCTTCAAAGCATCAGCAATGGTATTTTGATTTTTCTTGAGTTGCTTCAATTGGAGCATGCACTTGAGATGTTCAGCAGTCCGAATGTTTGTGTAACGACTGATTAATGTTTAAAATGTCAAAAAACCAACACTGTTCCACAATGTCTTTTTTTACAGTAATAGATAGATAAGGCCAACAAAACAGTTTTTTTCCATATAATAACTACTGCGCAGCCACTCATATTCACTGTACCATGAACATTTAAAATGCTTTTTGTAACATTTCACACCTTTCTGTTCCACTTTTTGTACCGATAAATTAAGAATAGAAGTTGGTCTTCTTCTTAATAGCACATCTCTTTCATCACAATCTGTCCACCGCGAAAATGGTGTTTGTAACATACTACACACAATATCATTTTGCAGATTCATTTCTCCACTAACTTTAACTAAACAAAACAGAAGTTGTAGTGAAGCTAACTTCAGTAAAATGAGCAATTAGAGTACACAACCACTTTACCCGAACAGTGTTTTTACACTGTTAAGAGGGAGGTGAGTTAGCTTACCTTTCACGAGGGCAATAAACCAATAGGCTAGCCTCTACAAGGGGCTGAGGCTCGATAAATACCTGAACTGAGTAGCTGCACTTTACCCTCGCAAAAGGGTTATTTAGCAATACGTGGCGCCTAATATTCTGCTTCGTTGTCAGGGCAACCGGATATAAACTTGCCGCTATATTGGCTGGCAGAAATAGCTGCACCTTTTGTCCCATAAAGCAAGCACCCTCTTCAAGGCTAAAGCACAAGACAGAAGGCAGGTATCTGGTAGCTTTAATCCTTCCCTTTACACTCACAGATGTATTTCTGAACGATCATATATTTCAACGTACAACAAATTAAACACCTATATCATATTAAATACAACTAGAACTGGTGAAGTGCGGCTTCATTAGCTTCACCTGAATAGCCCCCACTCCTGCAAAGTAATCTCACTAGATGACAGTAGCATACAGTGCTAGTATGTAAGAAAAGAACACTGTAGCAGGACTACCAGCAGAGAAAAAAAGACATAATTCAAAAGTGAGGTATATGCCGCTCCTCCCATACAGAGAAGAATTTTATGCATGTCATACACCACACTCCCCACCTAAAGATTAGTGCAGTGCTCAGCCTTTCCCCAACATACAACCATTCATGCAGCCTAAGTTACCCAGTTAAGGGGTTAGCATGTTTATAGAAATGATGAAACTGAATGAAAACTATTGAATGAAAACATTCAGTTTTTGCAGGATACTATAATTTGGCAATCGATGGTGTTTTAAGAAGTTTTACCTCCAAAATGCTAAACACTAATCATGAAGTACCTCAAGGTTCCATATTGGGGCCAACTTTATTTCTAACATTTATGAATAATTTTTCAGACACTTAAAGACATATGTAAACATGTTTGCAAACATGAGTGTCGGCAGACTTTTTTCCAGGGGGGGGGGGGCCACATGTTGGAAATTTGCAATCATATAACATTAAATCATTATTTTACTGTCAAAATTTATAGTATTTGTTGCGGATAACCGTATTAATTTGTGCTAAATAAAAATTGTTCTTTATATCAAAATTAAAATAATATTTTAATAGTCAGTAACTGGCTGCACATTAAGTTCACCAACTTCCAAGGGGGTCCACGGCCCCCCCTTGCCCTAGTTTCGTGATGCCCATGTTTGCAAATGATACTAACATAAGTATGGAAGGACCAAAGGATAAAGAGAACCTAATAATCAGAATAGAATACTGGTTTAATAATGACAAATTACTTTTAAATCTTTCAAAAACAGCTGTAATTGCACTTGAGCATAAGAAAAGTAAGCATGAGAATATTATTGAACTACAAAATATATAAAAAACCTGACAAACCTTGTCCCAAGCCAGGTTAAAAAAAGGTGCAGGGGAGGAGTAACACCTTGGCAAAGGACCTTGGTTGACCTGTTCCGGTTGATAGTACCTTGTGAGGGACCCTTGCCAAGGTTATGGTGAGGACCTAAACGGTGTTGAAGGCGGAGATGGGAGTCTACTGGTATGGCAGACACAGCAACCCAAGATGCAGATGCAGTTTCCAATTGGGTGACTGTTTTCCTTGTAGTTGGCAGAAGGAGGGTCGAGTAATCGTGACCGACTCACTATGCTCATAAAGTAATCCGTAAGACTCACAGTAGTCAACGGATTGTACTTTCCAGTTGCTGGTTCAACACGCCGCTATTTTGTCTTGCTAGGCTCCAATAACATGCTAAAAATAAATTTTTAAAGGATGTGTAACATTAATGTCCTGCACCTGTAGCTATAAGCCATTATAAGCTATTACCTATGAACAATTTTTTTATGATCATCTTCAATTCATTAGCTACTTTTTTATTTTAAAATAATGGTCAATTTCTTTTAGAAATTGCTTGGGGATCGTCGGTTGCTTTTTCATAAAAAACAAGTGGACTAATTTCAGACAAGACATCCTTAAACCAGTTTCGTAATATTGTCGTGCACATCCAGGTGGGAGTGAATGGTGTAGGTAAACTGGTTCATCAGTTTCTTTCTTTCTTTCTTTCTTTCTTTCTTTTCTTTCTTTTCTTTCTTTCTTTCTTTCTTTCTTTCTTCTTTCTTCTTTCTTTCTTTCTTTCTTTCTTTCTTTCTTTCTTTCTTTCTTTCTTTCTTTCTTTCTTTCTTTCTTTCTTCTTCTTTCTTTCTTTCTTTCTTTCTTTCTTTCTTCTTTCTTTCTTTCTTTTCTTTCTTTCTTTCTTTCTTTCTTTCTTTCTTTCTTTCTTTCTTTCTTTCTTTCTTTCTTTCTTTCTTTCTTTCTTTCTTTCTTTTCTTTCTTCTTTCTTCTTTCTTTCTTTCTTTCTTTCTTTCTTTCTTTCTTTCTTTCTTTCTTTCTTTCTTTCTTCTTCTTTCTTTCTTTCTTTCTTTCTTTCTTTCTTTCTTTCTTTCTTTCTTTCTTTCTTTCTTTCTTTTCTTTCTTTCTTTCTTTTCTTTCTTCTTTTCTTTCTTTCTTTCTTTCTTTCTTTCTTTCTTTCTTTCTTTCCTTTCTTTCTTCTTTCTTCTTCTTTCTTTTCTTTCTTTCTTTCTTTCTTTCTTTCTTCTTTCTTTCTTTCTTTCTTTCTTTCTTCTTCTTCTTTCTTTCTTTCTTTCTTTCTTTCTTTCTTTTCTTTCTTTCTTTCTTTCTTTCTTTCTTCTTTCTTTCTTTCTTTCTTTCTTTCTTTCTTTCTTTCTTTCTTTCTTTCTTTCTTTCTTTCTTTCTTTCTTTCTTTCTTTCTTTCTTTCTTTCTTTCTTTCTTTCTTTCTTTCTTTCTTTCTTTCTTTCTTTCTTTTCTTTCTTTCTTTCTTTCTTTCTTTCTTTCTTCTTTCTTTCTTTCTTTCTTTCTTTCTTTCTTTCTTTCTTTCTTTCTTCTTTCTTTCTTCTTTCTTTCTTTCTTTCTTTCTTTCTTTCTTTCTTTCTTCTTTCTTTCTTTCTTTCTTTTCCTTTCTTTCTTTCTTTCTTCTTCTTTCTTTCTTTCTTTCTTTCTTTCTTTCTTTCTTTCTTTCTTTCTTTCTTTCTTTCTTTCTTTCTTTCTTTCTTTCTTTCTTTCTTTCTTTCTTTCTTTCTTTCTTTCTTTCTTTCTTTCTTTCTTTCTTTCTTTCTTTCTTTCTTTCTTTCTTTCTTTCTTTCTTTCTTTCTTTCTTCTTTCTTTCTTTCTTTCTTTCTTTCTTTCTTTCTTTCTTTCTTCTTTCTTTCTTCTTTCTTTCTTTCTTCTTTCTTTCTTTCTTTCTTTCTCTCTTTCTCTCTTTCTCTCTGTCTCTCTCTCTTTTCTCTCTTTCTTTCTTTCTTTCTTTCTTTCTTTTTCTCTCTTTCTCTCTTTCTCTCTCTCTCTTTCTTTCTCTCTTTCTTTCTTTCTCTCTCTCTTTCTCTCTCTGTCCCTCTCTCTCTTTCTCTGTCTCTCTCTGTCTCTCTCTCCTTCTCTCTGTCTCTTTCTCTCTCTCTTTCTTTCGTTCTTTCTCTCGCTTTCTTTCTCTCTCTCTCTTTCTTTCCTTCTCTCTTTCTCTCTCTCTCCCTCGCTCCCTCTCTTCCTCCCTCCGTTCCTCCCTTCCTCCCTTTCTTTCTTTCATTCTTTCTTTCTTTCTTCCTTCCTTCTTTCTTTCAGGATCAACGCGAGTGACTTCATGCAAATTGATGGTGAGGGTGACGTCTCTGTTTGCTTTCTTGAAATAAATAAGTCACTGCTGATAATGCGAGCAGACACTGTGCTTAATACGTAGTGTTCCCGATGTTTATTTCAGGGAAGTCGGAGATACCCTGATACATCTACGGTCTTATAAATACAGAAGTGAACTCGACTATAAACCATTGCGCAGCCAATGGCCATTTACCATTCGGTCTAAAAGATACCTTCGTATAACAGTTCCATTCGCTCGGCTCCAACTGCGGAGCGATGGCCAAGGGTAGCTCTAATATGGATTCCTGGATCGTGGAGAAATGGCCAGTTTAGTGGTTTTCGCTTATCTTTTAGTTTGGCAATCCCAGTCTGCGTGCTCAGTAGCGGCAAGATCAAAGATATCTCTGAGACACATGTTAGTGTCTCTTTCCTTAACGTGATGATTTCCCTATAACAGAGTACTCGTAAAAAGAGTGGGCAGGTGGCTTACAGCTTTTGAAGTGACCATATCTACTCCAGACCAGTGATAAGGTATTCATAACTCCTATTTCACTTCTTTAATTGTATGACACAAGTACGCCAGCTTTGCTTAAGCAACAGTTCTAAATTTTAAAACTTCTCAAATAAGGCATTATTTTAATTAGAGCTTGCGAACAGAGTTATTCGGTCATGAGTTTGCTGTATTATAAGGAGTTGTTAAGAATGGAATGTCTGTTATGATTTAGAGTACGGCTAGTTGCAGTGTTCAGAAATGCCTGTGTTAATTTATTCTTGTTTGTTTACACTTTAATTGTAGAATTGTACATTCATACTTTCATTTTGGAGATTGTATTGCACAACCCAAAATGTTACAATATGCCATTCAATGCTAATGCCCATTAATGTAATATTTCAGAGAATATTTTACTTGTTGAAAAAAAAATTGAATGAACTACCTTCTTGATACTTTCAAAATCTACATAATTTTCCCCCGTCCTCTAAGGAGGAAATCTTATCTTTTAAACTCAGCTCTGTATTAGGAAGGTCTGTGACAAGATATACCAGGAACAGCAAGTTTAGCGCTAATAGTGTTGTAACCAGCGGTCTATTTAATAAACACCCATATTTTTACTTTCTCTACTACGTTTAGTAAAGTAGAGGAAGTATTGTATTCCACCCAAAAATTCAATGTCGAGATTTCACCGGAAATATGTGTTTTGGGGCCTCCTGAATCCAAAAAGAGCAATTTTAGAAAAATAGTCCGCGCGCGCGCGTGTGTGTATGTGTGTGTGTGTGTATGTGTGTGTGTGTGTGTGTGTGTGTGTGTGTGTGTGTGTGTGTGTGTGTGTGTGTGTGTGTGTGTGTGTGTGTGTCAGTCTGTGGACATTATAACTCAATAACGAAAGGTCGGTTCAAAACCAAAGTTAGTATTTAAGTTTAGTGTCTTTCAAGGATGCGACACGAAGGTTCTGAAGAAAATTGCTCACCCTAAAGTACCTTTACATGGAAAATTTTTATTTTCTTGAAAATGGCACTAGCGATTTTGATTAAAATCTTTGTGATATTTGTATGAAGAATGAAATGTATATCTTGAATTTTCTCGCTATAGCCCATAAAATCCTATTTACTCTGGATGACTTTTGCATAACTGGTAAATCGCAAGAGAGACCAAATCTTACTATATAAAAATGTAGCTCTTGCTAAAACACACAATTTATGTATAAATTTTTGTAGAGCGAACCATTTCGTAGATATTCCTTGTTATTTGTGTAAGTTTTGGAGAACTTATACTTCTGTCAAATGGAACATCTCTATTCATTTTTATATATTAACCGTGCAAAGGGAACGGAATTTGAAATATTTAAAAGATTTTACTATCCCTCAAAGCTACTGTATTCCCATATTCCCATTGCACATGCAAGAAAATAAGCAATAAGAGAATTTCTGCAAATGTTTACCTCAACTAACAGGAATAGGATGGAAGAATAAGGGTTTTTAAGAATGGCTAGTACAACAGTAGAGAAGGTCATGTGAGCGCAACACCAGATTTTTCTTTATATTCTCCAGAACCCATTGTTATCTGTAAGGGACTTATATGTCCATTTTGTGCAAGCCATGTTAGTAGAGCCACTAATACAGTGGTATGTAATCTCAAGGGGCAGGTGCGAAGGGAGAAATTTGGAGGTTTGGCTTCGTTAGCAGAAAGTTACATAACGTGTATGCACCCAACACCCCTAAAAATGTAATCAGCGTTCGAGTTAACAAACACTGATAGTTCTCTTTATAAAGATTCTTCAAAATTCTTAAAACGTCACTGTTATTTACGGGCGTGTTGCATGTCCATTATGTGCAAGCCATGCTGGTGAATTCACTAATACAGCGGTACGTAATCTTAATGGGCAGGTGCGGAAGGCAGAAATTTGGAGGTGTGGTTTCGTTAACACAAAGTTATACAACATGTATACACACAGTGGCGAGGCTTGCGCAAAAGACAGGCTACGGCCCGATTGCGTCATCTTTGGAACAGCTGATGGAGACGAATCGAGCCTCGATCGAGCCAACGTGAATATGACTTTCCGTTTGGGAGAAAAGCGTAAGGAAATGATATCCAATGAATTGTCACTCATTGTTGAAAATAAAATCGCGTAACGCAAATTCTGCTTTATTTCTCCAATTGTAAAAAATTTTACAAGGATCGTCAAATTCTATGTACATACAATACAAGTTATTTACATAAATATGAGACTAGTTGAGAATATTGGGAAGTGCAATATACCATATTTTATCAATTTTTGTACTCTTCTACAGAGTAAAATGCCTTTTCTAATAGATAAGATTTAATATTCTTTAGTTTGATTTTTTCATTTGTTATCTGTTTAATTCTAGATGGTAGATGGTTGTACAGATCTTTGCTACTATTTTCTATGCACTTATTGTTTAGACCACCTATAAGTCTATTTCTAAAATAATTTTCTTTTGTTCTAGTGTTATATTTATGGATATTGCTGTTTTTGTTTTGATTATAACTTTTTAATGTGAGTTTAGTACATTCATATATATACAAAGAAGGCAACGTTAGAATATTTAGTTTTTTAAACACATTTCTACATGAATCTCTTTTTTCTATTCCTGCAATTAAGCGTACTGCTCTCTTTTGCAGCCTAAACAGCCTTAGAAGTAATGTCTTATGTGTTGTGCCCCATAATACCACTCCATAGTTTAGGTGCGAGTGAATGAAGGCATAGTATACTTGCTTGACACTTCTTTATCTATTATTTGTGTTATTTGTTTTAGTACATATAAACCTGAATTAATCTTGCTTATGACTTTTTCAGCATGCATATTCCATTTCAAGTTACTGTCTATTATTAATCCTAGGAAATTTGTTTTATTTACTTGTTGAATTTCTCTGTTTTCTATTTTTATCTTTATATTTGTATTAATGCGCAATATTATAATATGTTACATAAATAATGAATCACATATCAATATAATAAAGATTAACTATCTAATCATGTCAATAGCTGCTATTATTATCAAATTTTAAATATTAGCCACGTGATTATTGCCAAACTTAATTCCACTGAAACTGAATATTTACATGTAAATGGAACATTCCATTCGCATTAGTATTTTGATTTTTAATGGCCCATTGTGACTAACCGATATATTATTATAACTAGTCAATCATATTAAAAGAATAGTAATATTGATATTTTGCTTACCCCGGAGAAGCTGGAAGACTTATTTTTCAATATCACTTGTATAAAGTACTTACCAATGTATCCACTTATCTAACATAATATTAATGATGCAATCCATAAATTTTAACTTATCATCAGGGCATATACGGATATTTAAGAACTATCTCAACCACTTTGACTATTTTCAGTTGTTTTTTCAGTTTCAGTTTTGTTTATTGAGAGAAAGTTTGGTCTGTTGCCGGTACAAAGGGCCCGGCTTACAGGCTACAATTAGCATTAACTTACAATTATAAATATTTACAAAGTTTATAGTTTTTGGGGTAACAAAAACCCATAGGTAAGGTGACCATCTTTAGGTCACCGAGAACAGCTTTTGGGTGTAGATTTGTCCTTTAGATTGGTATCCCAGAAATTGAAGCAAAATAATAATTAAACTCAGTCTATCAACATTTAACATGCTGCTTTGGTAAATTTGCACATAAAATAGCAATTATCAACAATTGGCTAAGTTGTTATACCTATGTCAATTTGTAAAAGTGGAGAAAAAGTTGAGATATGTTATAAAGTTAGGTTAGAGTTGCATATTGTTATTGATGGCAGGTGTAGATGCTGCCTCTGATAACACAGGCTAAATTTTGATAACACAGGACTCTGTCATCCTGTTCATATAGGTGCACATTAACCTAGGTGTCGTTGCCTACACAATACCGTCACGTGTGAGTAAAGACATGGGTTAAAATTTGACGCACGTATAATAGTTTTCCCTTTTTGGTGAAGGAGGGAAAAATGTAAATGACCTAGCTACTGCCTGTTTCCAAAATTTATTGACTAAATTGATAAATGTTAACATTAATTGCATTTAACTGTTGCCAGAATGGTTTAACAAAAACCCACAAGGTTTCAGGTCACCGAGAACAGATTTTGGGTAGAGATTTGTCCTTTCAATGTGTGTTTCATATATATACTCATATATTCTCTCCTCGGCATAGCAGAACTATATGCCCCATCACACACACGCGCGTGTGCACCCACACACAGACACACACACACACACACACACACACACACACACACACACACTTTTTTCAAGTGGAGGAAAAATCCATTTACGGAGCCCCATGCACTGGGATGGCACAGAAGGAGACTGTGGGCCTTACCCGAAGGTACTACTCCACTAAAAAAACCTCTACCGGAGAGAATTAAGGAAGGATATCTGGCAGTACTGTGAATTCATGGTGTGGGATGTGGATAAGGATACAGTTTCACTGGGCACACCAAAAACTATGCCTCCCAGCTTACACAGTTTCACTGGGCACACCAAAAACTATGCGTCCCAGCTTACACACTTTCACTGGGCACACCAAAAAATATGCACCCTAACTTAATCACTTTCACTGGGCATACCAAAAAATATGCATCCCAGCTTATGCACTGAACTATGTACACTTCACTTTGTACACTATACTATTGACTATTTATAATATTTTCCTCTGCCCATATAAGCTGAATATTTAAGTTTTCAACTTTTTTACTTTTCTTGAAGTGTCTTTGACATCATATGATTGGTCGTTGGACATTTTTCACAAAGTTATTTATCAGAATTTTGTTTACACAAAGAGCAAAGCTGTCTAATTTTTCCATTAAGGTCTTCTTTAATGAAAATTTACATGCAGTATTTTCTATAACTGACTTCAATAATCTTAAACTGCAAATTTTATGAGCTACTGAAAGCTATTTTCCACGTGTTAAAAATTTCTGCATGTAGTCTTTTACCAAAAAATGACATGGTATGCCACACCAATCCAGCAGTAAACATAACTTTCTCGGTAGGCAAGGTTAACTTTTCCCTATCCAAGTCTTTAACAATGTCATATGAAAAATCTACTTCTACTTCTTTGTTTAACTGGAGCCAGGAAGTACACACATCACATTTTTATATACGTAGAACTATCTACTCGCAAATCCTTCTAAATAAATTAATATTGGTACAATATCATTGGGAATGACATTCATTTCAAAGTCTTCCAGAGAGAGAATATCAGAAAACTGACTTATATCAATATCTTTGTCATAGTTTTGTTAAGCAGGAACCAATTCCTTTAAGCTCACATTGCCATTTTGTGCAGCAAACAGTACAGAATTCCTGAACCTTAATTTTCTTTCGTTTTCTAAAACCTGCAGGTAACTGATATAATAGTTTGCACCACTTAGTTGCCTATAGCAGCCAAACCGACCCTCCAAATAGTCACTCTGAAATTTGCTTAGCAAAATGTAATCAAATCCATATTTTTCAAGGAAAGATTTGAGGATCGTAATCAGAATTTGAAATGTTTGAGGAGTTAAACCACTGCCTGAGGAAACAGACACTCACCAAATTTTTAGCCAATGACATGACACATTTTATTTAGAAATTCAAACTGCATGTCTAATGGGCTTTTAGTCACCTCTCTGTATGGATAATTGAACCGCTTCCCCTTAAACACACTCTTAATATTAACAGTTTTCCACCAGTTGACAATTATGTTGAGGAAAATTACTGTCTGATTTATTTCTTCAGAAACATCAGGCAAATCCTTTGTGTCACGTTTCAAAGCAAGAATAGGTATTATTATCATTAAACATTTTCAAAACCAGGCTCACATTCTGTTTCTGGGTAGCAGATGGATATAATCCTTTAGCTGAAAGTGTATGTCCATATTTAACAAGTGACTCGTTTTCTTTCTCATACTTTAATTCTAAATGAGTGTACTGTAGTGACAATATATTATAATGATCATTCATGTCTGTAAAATACAAAGTATTACTTATATTCTTTTTTGTTTCCCAATTATCCATAATACAATTCAGAATGTGCACAGGGTCAAACATAAAAAGAGCCTTCGAGATGAGTCTAATGGATGAGTAATGCTAGACTGCAAAGTCTTATTTGATGTCATAAGCTCATAGGCCTCCCTATTTATCATATTGTTATCTGCTACTAGGCAAACAACTTTAACACCTACTCTTTCTAGCAAATTCAGAATATCAAATATGAATGACTTCAACTGTTCACTTGTCATGTTAACAACTGGGATGATGGCCACTACATCTAAATATTTAGATCAGAGTGAGGATACCATCAACACTTGTGTTGTCTTAACACATTTGTCAGCATCATTACTACTACAGCCACAAATTTCTCCACCCTTAAATGACAGTCGAGGTTGTATATAAATCTCGTCCATTATCAATGATACTAACTGTACAACTGGTTTTAAGTGTTTAATTCTGTTCTCCAAATATGAGCTGCTTTCTGGTGACAATTCATAAGATTAAACTAATTTTTGCAAAGTACGTGGGTGTGGAAAAATCAATAAATCACATTTTCTCAAAGCATTATATGGAGATGGAGAGTGAATATAAAGTGTTGAAGCTAGTACCATACTTTCGTTGCCATATTGCCTGTTATTTTTTGGAGTTTGTGACAAATTCAATTGTTCTACAATAAATCTATTGCGCTCGTTTTCATCATAACTAGGCAAAGACTGTAGTAGTTCAATAGCAGAGTCCAATTTATCTTTTGCTGAAGGCATTGTTACATTACTGCTTTCAATTTCTGACATGATTTGTCCAAAGCATTTAAAGAATTTAATTGCTTTATTTTACTTAGAGCACTAGGCAAACGAATATTATGCACATTAATTTTAATAGACAAGTCATCTTTCACTGCCAGAAAGGATATAACACAGGGAATTCCATTGGTGGTATCCAATAAACAAATAAGAACATTTCCCTGGCCCTTAATTATTTTTAAAAAACCAGGCGAAAAACCGTTCAATTACTGAAAAGAAACCCTTAAAAATTTGAGCGAATAACGTATGTTATAATTTTCGTACTACAACAAGAAAACTACTGCAAAATGAATTTTGATTACTTTACTCTATTTACAAATAAACACAATCACTGAAACAGCATATACCGCCACTAATTCACCTTCAATTAAACAAAAGTAACACGTGTTCGCAATAACTTCCAACACTGGTAGCCATGTTTGTTAAAGTGTGGCTCTGTGGCATGGTATCCGTTCACCTCAGTCAGCTGATCGATCTGTTACAAGGCCTTCATATAACGTTGGCCTCGACACAGTGGAACTGACGTATAAAACTCCGCCCAAGATAGTGCTGCCAACTAATGTGTTGTCCGGACCACATCATGGCAAACAGGCGAAAGAGGACAGGAAGAGTTTCAGGGATATTCTTTAGAAAGAGTCCCGTGAAAGTTTCGTGAGAATTTCGTCTAAGTCCCATTCGGCAGCGTGAGCGAATTCTTACGAAAGTTGCCGAAGTTGCAGTGTTAATTCAGCGCTGCCAACAGCACTATTTCTCCATTAATTTGTTGCCAATCTTAAAAATGAATGTTTTAGCGGGACCCGGCAGTATGCTAGTGAACTTGTTAGAAGCAAGTTGTGAGGGTGCAATGAATCGCTTCATTAGTATAGAAGATTTAGCACCTTTGTGTTACAATGAGGAAAAATGTATACAATTCCTCTACGACGAGGGCCTGCTGAGAACCCGAATGCTATGCAGGGAATGTGATGCCATGCTACACCCCATAACAAAAATTAATTAGTATTAATTCAGCGCTTCCGGTGGAGTATTTTTAGTGGGTAGTGCCATAGGGCGAAGCCTACAGTCCCCCCTCTGTACCATCCCAGCACATGAGTCTCCGTAAATGGAGTTTTCTCCACTCGGAAAAAAAAAGCGAGCCAGCATTTTGTGGACCCAGTAACAAGGCAATAACGATAATGCACACCAAGGTAACTAGAGAAAGAAGGTAGGCTACCCCGGCACAATTGCTGCCATTGGTTGCAAGCAACATACGCCACATGGAGGTCGGAGAGCGCGCGCAGTTCAGACAGCCATAATTGAAAGCGAGCTCTTCAAACCCGTTTTGGCATATTCAATTTAAAGCATTGACTGACAGCTCTATTGCGTAAACACTTAAGCAATAATTAATAAAGTGTAGCAAAATGCAATGATATATGGTATAAAAGATATCTTAACTGAAAAAAAAAAAAAAAAAAAAAAAAAAAAAACATTAGAAACGTTCGTCAACACATTCTACTAATTACGAACCAATTTTACCACCGCCACCGAAACTACAATCAAAATAACAAGTAACAAATTGTTTGATCTTAAAAGTAGACTTACACTTGGTCATGTTGTTGTAGAAAAAGTAGCTGACGCCCACTGCTGACACTTCCTCGCGTTCTTTTTTGTCATTGTTACAGCTTTTAATTTGTTATTCAAATAATTTTGGAATGCTGATGTTCAGTTAGGTGCACTTACTTGAAGATCCCTCTGTTCTAACGAGTTTATAATTATGATGAACCCAGAAAATAGCATATATGACAAAACGAGTAGATTAGCTTTTCAAAATTCTAATTCTGTAGTGAAAACTACTGCTTATGTTTTTTTAAAAATTCATTCAGTTTTTGTAATGCATAACAGATTATAAATAGCATGTAAAATATGACAAACCTGCTCCGCTCGTTTTAATGTTCATATGCTGTTTTAACACTTCAGAAAATTTTGACTTTCTAGATGTAATAGTTTTGGAGAAAATGTTACCTCCATGTACACAATGAAAGGTTACGCGAAAATGGAAAAGAAAAAAGGAAAAAAAAAAAAAAGAAAAAAAAAAGAAAGAAAAGAAAGAAAGAAAGAAAGAAAAAGAAAAATCACAAAAACCATAAAAGGGCGTGGCAGATGCAGCATGTTATTTAAATGGGATTTTGGCGACTATCAAATGTACAACCTATAGCGCGTCTCACCCTTAAAAGACAGTACACGTTAAATGGAGCGCAGTGTTGCAACATGTACTAGTTGCGAATCTTTCTCCGCGAGCGACTCGAGGTGGCCTGAGTTCTGTACTTAGTCCTTCAATTGCTGCTTGACGAGACGGGCACTTTTAACTTTGGTATCCCTCCATGCCTTTGTCACTGTATGACCTAAATTTACAAATGACTCGTCTGTATAAACACTTGATTTCCCCTGGTCCCTAAACCTTTTACGTCTTTTAGATATTTATGTCGCCATCTGATGATATCGATATCGTTTCTTTCTATTAATATGCACTTGTTACCCTTTCTTTCATATTCGAACCCCAAATCAGAGTGGCCTTTGAGAAATTTGGTAGGGTCTCATCACTGTTGAACTGTGACAAAATTATATTCAGCGTGGGTGGAATATTTGCAAACAGTAAAGAATGAACAATTCGCCGCACTCCACCTTGCACTATTCAATCATATTGCGTTAACCTAGCGTTTTGTGTAGTCCCGCCCTTTTTGCTTTCTTTTTCGATGGCGTTCTTAGAGGTCCTTTCATTAGTTCTTTTTTAATCATACACACTACTGCTTCTGAACACCCGATAGCCTTAGCTGTTTCTTTTACCGCCTTACTTACACGCATTTTACTTAAAAAATAATCTAACACATTCATAATTATTTGGCGTTCCTTACTTCTTTATTTACCAACATATCGTCCCTTCCTAGCTTCACCCTCCATAACTACAAATATTTACAAAAATATTAAACAAATGACGCAATAACAGCTCACAGTTACACACACGGCTTCTTTCGAACTAATGCTAGTGCTGCTCCTTATACTATCTTCTGTGTCAGACCTGACGCTGAATAGATGAATACCTTTTGTTTGCTTTACTGGATAAAAGAAAGAGGTTACTGCCTTTTGGTTTATTTTAAAAACTTTCTCCAACCTTCCTCAACATTTGTTCTCCCTGGTTCCCTGATGTAAACCCAATAACAAAAAAGTTTCACACTGCGTAACTTTTGCAGTGCACATATATAAAATTTTCCGAAAACATTTAATTTAAAAAGTTATAACACTTAACTGGGTAAACATAGAGAATTCAAAGTAGGCAGGTAGTAGCACTATAGTTTACTCTACCTAAGAAAAAAATATAGATGCATTCTAGCAGTTAGTTTGTTAGTTAGTGCGTGATGAGTGTAGAAACAGCAAATATCGGACTTCTATTGGAAAAAACGTTTTCTGAAGAAATTTGGACCTATAGAAATGTATAATGACTCTGAAAAGGATATAACCTGATAGAGAAAAAAATTCTGCATAGGATAATGTGTTCAAACCTGAAATTTATAACAAATGAATATTTATACCATGCTATTAGGAATCTGGCAACAGAGCGAGGGTAGAAAAGGACGCGGCTAATGGCAACTTGTATGCGCTAGATAGAGACAGAGATGTCCCATTTAACTCCATATTGTCTTCTAAGAGTGAAACGCTAGATCATATATCAATGGATGCGGAAAAGAATGGAGTTTTCAACAGTGAAAAGAACAAAAAAATATTTTTTTTTTTTACCTCAAGAGCTGCAATTTGCCCTTAATGAGACACATTCTTATATTGCTTTCAGTAAACATAGCCAAATAAACAATTAAGTTTTGGCATTACATACCGTTTTATTAGTTTGGCTGGTGCTTGTGCTGTTTTCTGAGCTCTAACCCGGTAGGGTGTCACCATGCCAGTTGGGAATCAGCATGCATGGTACCTCATCGGCATGTAAAAGTTTTGTTGTAGGCAATCCGAGTAATTCATTTCTTAAACCCCGTTGATAGTCCCCAGGACGAAAATGCACGGAGCAGACTCGAGCATTCTCGGCGTTAAACTAATCGCTCCGCTTACATCGAGATATCCATGTACCTACGCCTTACTTTGTCATTTGTTGGAAATCGGTGATACGTTATTCCCGAAGTTTTTGTTCCTATACTCTGTTCATCAAGAGATTAGAGGAGATATAAACAAAGCACCGGTTTGTATCACTCCGCGGCCACGTGCTTCCACAATGACGCAACACAGTTACCTACCGCTACGTTTAGATATAATATGCATTTTACACTACTAAAAGGATATATTTACTTGATCCAAATAACATGTAGCACATGGAAATTAACTGCTACTTATGTCATCTCTGTCCACAATAATACTTTTTCATTTCCTGCTCACAATCTCGAAACCAATCTCCAGAAGCAGCTTGTGGAGGGAAGTTCGTTTTAAATCTGGAAGATCGGTTCAGAGTTAACTGCCAACAACAGTTTGTTTAAGGTGGAGGTTCATTGTTAACAAAAAATTGAACTTTTCGATGGATTGCAGATCTCACACTCACAAATTCGTCGCAAACTACACCCACCATTTATCTGGTACGTGGAAGCTTTTTGCTGGGATCTTCACCAACTGATGATTTCTCTTTGCGTGTGTACTGTAAATACTTGGAACTGACACACCGGTAAACTCGGATGTTAATTTCATCACGTCTTCTATAGCAAGTTCGGGATATTTCTCGCAGAACTTGTTAAACACGTTCAATATTATTGTCTTTTCAACACTTCGCAACGGTTTGCCACGCTTATGTTTTGCAACACTCACTTATTCCGCCATGTTACTTTCATACTGAATAATGCGCGCGCAGATTGAATTAGGCTGGTTACAGATTCACTTAACTGCGTATTCCTACACTTTAACTATGCTTAGTACACTTAGTTCATGCTTTAGCAAACATTAAGTGACAATTCAGACCTCAGTAACAGTATTTCTTATAGGGACTATTTAGACGGCGAAAGCGTCAAGAGGGCGCGCTGTGGTCAAAACGCACGTGGCTTTGTTTACGTCTCCTCTAATCTCTAGATGAACAGAGTATATATTGCAACACTGAGTAACGGCACAGTTAAGTTTGCTTTTAGAAACATTCAGTTTTATCGCGAATGCACGCACTTATATTTCCAAATAGCATCAACTAAAAGTAACTACATACTAGATGATCGAAAATAGCATTGTTTGCAACTGTCCTGGAGCGCGAAAGGGCACCTGATTGGTTAGTATAGTGAATCACATAAGGATACTATTTACAATATTGTTCAGTGATTCGTCGAAATCATTCATTCATCATTCGCCCATTGGTGTTCGAAGAACACACAGGTTTGTGGACACTGGTGGAAAGACGGTATCCAGGCTAACTCGCAGGAGCAGGAGATCCCGTGCCGACTTGGTGGAGCGGTTGTAGTGGACGTCGGTGGTTGCACATGTGCTTCACTCGTCGATCTAATATAACCATATTAGACCAGCCAGCTGGTGAAGTTCTTAAAGGGGCTTGGAGAGCAAGCTGTAGAACTCACCCAACGCAACGTCGATCTAATATAACCATATTAGACCAGCCAACTGGTGAAGTTCTTAAAGCGGCTTGGAGAGCAAGCTCTAGAACTCACCCAAGGCAAGCTTTCCCGGAGCGGTATAAAGAGCTACCTACAGGTAACCCTTTCTTACTACTCTCTTACTGTATTCTATTTTCTGTGACTGACCAACGGACTGACTAAACGTGACAGCGGGCTCACAAGCCTTAAGCCAAAGGTAGACGGCTTCGTGCCTGAAACCTCGAGCCGAAATGGCTCGCAAAGGCGCCGCCTTAGAGGAGGTCCGGACCGCTGTGAGCAGCCGGAGGGTAACCGCGCCGACTGCCGATGATGGACAACTTCCATGTACTTCATCTTCTTACAGGTCATTATCTCCTGAAGCAGCGGAGCATAACAGGAAGCGCTCCAAAACTGATGCACAAAAGCGTAAGAGCTCTACCCCACGCCGCTTACCCATGGCAGATCTAGAAAGCCTGGGTTCAAACGATCCCTTACCCGAATCTGACTCCGAGTCCGAAATGGAGCTGGGGGAGTTTACGGTTGTGGAAAACCGTAAACGGGGAAGAAAGACGCCATCGCCAAACAATCTGATGCAACAACCTCAGAATGTTGCATCATCCCAAGCCAAAAAGGCACCAAAAATTCGGCCAATCATAGCGGATATATTCCCGAACCGCGTCAGGGTCATGCGAATATTGGCTAAACACCTCAGGGAAACCCTTGAGGCAAAACGTAAGCCAAAGAGTGTACACATTCTGTCCCACAGCTTGGCTGATTTTGAAAAAGCCAAGTTGGTATTATGAGAATTGAACATTACGTTCTACTCGTACTCACCACAACGCCCTCACATTGAGCGTCGAGTCATCAGAGGATTAGACTCAGAATGTACCCCTGAGGAAATTAAAGTCGCATTATACGAAGAGCATGGCATAATTGTCAACTCGGTGGCACAGCTCAAGAGAACTGTAAACACTGAGGGGATAGTGAGCAAAGTTCCTATGCCACTTTTCTTGGTAGTACTAGACAAAGTACAAAAACAAGAAACGCAGCCTATTGATACCATAAGAAAGCTTATTTTCACTGTCGTAAGAGTGGAACGATACTACGGCAGAGAGGGACCAGTGCAGTGCTATAGATGCATGGGTTACAACCACTCCAGCATGATGTGTGAGCGTAAGCTTACATGTTTGCGGTGTGCTGGGAACCAGTTGCTGGAGAACTGCCCTAAACCTAGGGACGAGTGCAAGTGTGCCAACTGCGACGGTACACACGTTAGTGTGTACAAAGGATGTTCTACAAGGAAAAAGATCATCGAGAGTCGCCGCAAGAGCCGCCCCGAAGGCCAAGAGGTTCGCCCAGGGGTGTCCTTTGCCACTGCCTTAAATAAGGCAGAGTCCACTCAGCGTCGAGTGGAAAAAGAGGCTGCTACACCGGAGAATGTTTCCCCGTCAAATGCTGTGCCGCCACCTCCAGGTCCTATAGAAAAGGCAACAGTGCCTAAACCCCCTGCACCAAAACCACGCAGGAAGAGGAGCAACAGGAAACCTAGGCCGAGCAAATCTTCTGCTCCCAGTGTAGTTCCGGAGCCACAAGCTCCAGTAATAAATACAGATGCACCTGTAGCGGCAGAGCCTATTTCCCGGGTTAGGGATATACCCCCTACCCCTATTGTACCATTGCCTAACACGGCGACAACGCCCTCCACATTTGCGACTATTTCGCAGAGACCTGGAGGAATTTAGCTCTCTATCCTCGTGGTTTGGGGATTTAATAAACAAGGCGTTACCTGCACTTAGAAATTGTAAGACGCAGTTGAATAACTCCAACTTGACCCCCATGCAGAAGCATTCCATCTTGCTTCAGACATTGGAGCAGCTCTACCCCAACTCCGCTCAGTAATGGCCGGAAGACATGTCCGGAGACCATTCAGAGCTGCGATTTGGAACGTCAACGGAATTCGGAGTCACTAACCTAACCTCACTGAGTTTGTACAGTATTTCGGAATCGACATTCTGATGGTCTGTGAAACTCATTTGGATGCTGCCACCAACTTCTCCCTCCCTAATTACGTCACCCATCGGTCTGATAGGGTTGGCCGACAAGGGGGAGGTACAGCCATCTTCATTAAAAACAATATCACACATAAACCTTTCCCTCTTCCACAACTTCAGCATGTAGAAGCCTGTGCTATTAGGCTATCTTTAGGTGGTGTAGATACACTGCTGATTGTGGCATATGACCCCCCTGATCACCGCTTCTATGAAGCAGATTACACGGCTTAATTAAACCTCCACCCTGTGGTCTGCATTGCAGGCGACCTAAATGCAAAACATGCCAATTGGCATAGTCGAGCCTCCAATGCGAAGGGGCGAGGACTATTCCGCCTTATAAGTGGTAACCCAAGACTCATTGCGCATGGACCGAGAGAGCCCACTTTTCATCGTGCCCGAGGAAGACCGGACGTGCTGGATATTATGGTCACTAAGAATTTACATTCAATATAGACCTCACGACAGTCAATGAACTGGATTCTGACCACGATCCAGTATTAACACTAGAACCCCGGCGCTCGCTAGCTACCATTAACTACGGTAGCAGTCATTTTTGACCGCTCGCTTTTTCTTTGCCTTTTCCGTTTACATTTTACATCTTATTTCTTACCAGTTTGATATTGTTATTATTAGGTAACTAGGCCCAGTATATTATCACTATGTATGTATCAATTATAGGAAAACCGCCTACCTAGGGCATACATTCGGATTTTCTATGCTAAACCTTTTCTCTAATAATCTTGTGGTAATGGAGAGTTACTTAGGAGAAAAAAATATTTAATTTAGTAGTATATAAAAAAGCCCGTACGATGGATATATATCCTTTATTTATCTCTATTTTTAAACAGTATGTTTATTCAAATAAAAAAATAGCTCAAATTGTCAGAAAGGCGGAATATAGTGTAATAGTACAACTAAGAATATTTGGGATTATGAACATGAGAACTCAACTTTATGTATAATAGAACAAGTAATATTCCAACACACATCTTTATATTAGAAAACCTATTAGAGCATTACAACTATGTTAGTGCTTACACAGAAAGTTAGTTTCATTGTTATGAACTTATGCGTTGCATTCTACATACGTAAGAACTTTTCTAGCTTCTGGTGTGTATTTTCCTCATACTGGTTTCTTGCAAATATGACAGGAATTGTTTGCTTTGCTTTGTTCTGTCTGCAGTTTTGACCTATTTGACACTGTCGTCGTCGATTAGGGGTTGGATGTTCTTCGGCAGGATTAGTCTCTATACAACGTTGTCTAGTTCCCAAGTAGGCTTCTCTTAGTTCATCGGTGAGTTGAAGGATGAATCTGCGGCGTGAAAGTTCCTTGCCAGTTATTTCTCGAAACACTATCCAAGCGCTGATGACAGCTAGGTCCAATATGTTGTAAAAACCATGCATTGGCCATCTGCGAGTACCAGCACGAACCGAATACAATCGCGCCATCTCATCAATCACATCCACTCCATATTTAGTCTAGTAAAACTCAACTGTTTCAGGAAGTTTCTTGGAGACTGCAGATATTGCACATGAGTTGTGAAGTGTACTCACAATTACATTCTTCTGTGGCTTTCCTTGGTAGTTGATTAGGAAAATACCATAGTTTGTTTTCTTATCATAAACAGGAGCTCTGGAATTTCTTAGGTGATCGGGAACTTCTCGTCTTAATCTGTTCACTGTTCCTACGATGCTAGTGCCCGACTTCTTTAGTCTTTTAGCTAGTGATAGTTGCTAGGCCGCTGATTATTATCCTTCCCCAGGTATGGTATAACGCTTCAGAGATACTTTCAGTTCACATCTCCAAGTATCCAGTATTTTATACCAAATTTATCAGGCTTATTGGCCATGTATTGAATGAATGGACAGCGACATTGTGTAGGATAAAGTTCATCTACTGTAAGGAATGCACCTGGTATGTAGCAAGCCTTGCAGTTTTCAATCAATTTGTTCCAAATAGTTGAAACCAGTGCAAACGCATCCGTCTTTAGCCTTTCAGAACGGGATGACCTGATATCAAATCGTAAAAATCTGATCAGTTCCAGGAATCTGTCCCTTGCCATGGTATCAGAAATTTTAGGTGGGCCCCACTTTTTGGACCATAGTTCAGCTAACAGCTTCTGCACCCAAGTGCACCCCGCAAGTAAATTATGCTGATGAAAGCCTCCAGCTCATCCCAGGAAACTGTCCATATCTCATCATTTTTTCTCTCTTGCTTCAATCTCTGTACATTTTTTGATATGTCGAAGAATCGGCTCATCAATGAACAACTTCCAAACAGATGCATGGCTGCTGTCCCTTACATGTCTCTTAGCATAAGCAGTACGACCTCCTTTTTCTTTCACAACATTATGTTGCTCTGTTCTGCCAGGATTGTGACCTGGGTCGATGATCTGCCACTCAGTACCCTTATCTCTACTGAGAATTTTTGTAAGTGCAGGAAGCTTTTCCTCTTCATTTTGCATTTTTCTGCCTCTTATTATTGGTTCTGTTGAAGTGGTTGCGTTACCTGAAGCTTTAGTATTACTAGTAGGCATTCTATTTTCACTTGCCGCTTGTGACGCACTCAAATTGGATGGAGTTACACAGTGCTGCAAGTCATATTCAAATGATGGTTGTATCGAGCTATGCCCATACCTTCTTATCTCCCTCGCAGGACGAGAATTAGATAAAATGTTATCCTGAATTTGATTTTCTGAAAATAAATAAGCAAAGAAAATATATGTATATTGTGTACAAACAAGAAATGAATAACTGCATAAATGCACCTATTAGGAATACAGTTTCATGATATATAATATCTAAAGAAAGCAGAATAAAACGTACCATTCAAATCATCTTCACTGAACGACTCATCTCCCGATTGTTCTGAATCAGCTGGAGATTGATAATCATCTTCACCACTACCACGTTCTTCAAAAAGACCACCTTCTGATATATCGTCTGGTATATCATGAAATATAGCTAGAATTTCATCTGGTTTCAAACCACGAGACATCTTGCAGGCATAAATTCACAACGTACACTACTATAATGAACAATTGATATGAACACGTACACAGCAGATTAGTGACAATGAGAAATCTAACGACAGCGCGAGCGAAAGCCTAACAAAGTTGTAACGGTCAAAAATGATCGTCTCCGGGGTTCATGGTCAAACATGAAAAAACGCCCACGTAAATAATGACATGCCGAAAATTGTTATGCTATATAAAACTAGAGGTTATATCAGGAAAAGTCATGAAAGGCCAAGCTTCGTTTTTAAAAACCGGCGGAACTAAACTTATTTAAATATCAAGAACGGTCAAAATGACCGCTACCGGGGTTCTAGTGTTAATAGACTCTAATGTCAACATGCCAGCATTGGTAACTCCTGATTGGTCGTACGAGGTAGACTGGGATGCAGCCGTCCTTGAACTGAACCAATCGGTGGATCCCAGACCGCGTATTGATTCTATCGAGTCGTTAGAATTAGCGGCCACTGCATTCTCCCGACAAATATCAAATGTGATACGAGGGCACACTTACCGCATTCCTTGCAATATTCCTAATACCACAACCATCCCAAATGAACTCCGACTGTGGCTAAGAGCTAAGTCAACAGTTCGGAAGCTTTGGCAGCGTTTCCGCCATCCCAGATTGCAGGCAATTTATCTGCGATTCAAAAACCTGGCTAGGCGCCTCTTACGCGCACATCGCAAAGAGGCCTGGGAAAACACCATGAGGAACGTTAACCTCTCAGAAAAGAAGCCATGGCGGATAATTAAATCCCTGAGAAGGGACAAAACGCTATACCAGCATCCAATACATGGCACTCGCGGGAGACTATCTTTTGAGCCGCAAGAGAAAGCCACTGATTTCGTGGACCATTTAGAGTCCCAATTTGAGCCCCGAGAGGACATAGAAGATGAAGATTTTTCTGAACTAGTTGAGGCAACGGTGGATTCCCTCTATGAGGGCCCACCGCCACCACACGAGGCGACTCGCATACCAATTGCCACCCCAAGGCAAGTTTTCTCGCAAATTAGGTGTCTCAAACCCAACAAATCCCCTGGATATGATGGTGTTACGACACATATGTTACAACACCTACCTCGCAAAGCCATTATCCATTTGACGAGGATCTACAATGCTTGCCTGCAACTTCGACACTTCCCTTCTCCTTGGAAGGAAGCGAGGATGATTTGCATATTAAAACCAGGCAAGGATCCCAAGTTTCCATCAAGTTACCGATCTATTAGTCTACTTCCAATCATTTCCAAAATTTTTGAAAAACTTCTACTGTCCCGCCTAACTCCTCTATTTGAGGAAAGGCAGCTCATTCCGGATCATCAGTTTGGGTTCCGTGAAGGTCATTCCACTACCTTACAGCTCCTGCGTCTGGTTGAGAAGACTGCCCTGGGTTTCCAGGAAAACTTCAAAACTGTCGCAGTACTTTTGGATGTGGATAAGGCCTTTGCAACATCATAGCACCAGGGCCTACTGTACAAACTCAGAGATGCAGATCTCCCCTCCCCCTACCTGTCCTCATAGCCAGCTTCCTTCGGGACCGCACTTTCAGGGTGCGAGTGGAGGGCAGGTTATCAACTATCAGACCAACAGCGGCTGGAGTCCCGGGAGGCAGTGTTCTGTCGCCACTGCTCTTTGTTGTATACATGTCTGACTTCCCCGTTGAACCCGGCACTGTTACGTGCCAATATGCCGATGATGTCCTCATACTGGCCCGTAACAAAAATCTACGTTACTGCCTTCCCCCGTTACAAAGACACCTCGACGCCATCGACAGATGGAGTGAAAAGTGGCGGATGGGAATCAGTCTACAGAAAAGCTCTGCTTTTCTGTTAGGTAAAATTCGTACCTGTAGACCAGATAGGGACCTGACACTTGGGCGCAGGAGAATCCCTTGGGTCAACACAGCCAAGTACCTTGGTGTACAACTTGACCGAGGACTTACCTTCACCAAGCATGTCTCAGCTAAAGCTGCCCAGGGCCACGGAGCTCTAGAAAAGCTCTAGGTCCACTATGCCTACACGTCTTAAATTACGCTTATATCGTGCGATCATCCCTCCCCTGATCCTGTATGGATGCGAGGCGTGGGGATTCGTGGCTCAAACCACCATCCGCAGACTGCAAGTCGTGCAGAACAGGGCCCTTAGGATGATCTACGATACTGACCGTAGATTTTCTTCCCATATCCTCCACACTCATTCTGGCATCCCATACATTGTGGATATTGTGCGTGAAAGAGCCCGCTCAATGTATGCTAAACTTACGCCACACCCTAACCAGCTGGTAAATACCCTGGGTCAATATAATCACCATCATCCCAGGAGGCGCAAAAGCTATCACTTACCCAAGGATGTCTTGGGTTAATTAGCTTCGCTGCTTCCTCATTACGCCAAACATTCCACTGCATTCGGTTTCTCGCTACTTGACACTGCTTGACTTGCTGGTTAACAACCTGACCTGCTAAGTATGCAGAGACGGGCACTGGGTGCACCAGGATGGGTAGAACATTCTAACTTGCACTCATATCCCAAGTCTATAGCAAAAGAGTTACCAATCATCACCATTGGCTGACACTGACAAATAGCTTGTGTAAAATGACATCTCTTATACCTCACGGGTAAATCCATACCAAATGGATAGGTACCGTAGGCATACATCCCGCTCGGGTAAACCCGAGCGACCTGATTTGGCTCTTGGTTCGTCGAAATAATTGAATAGGCGTGACTTCAAGATGTGTTTTCCAGAAAGTACGAAATTTTCTGTCTTAGAAATTAGTGCGCTAACACGTACCACAAAATGAATCTCATAGGGCAATTCGGCACGTTTTAGTATCATAGTTCGTGCCACTTTAAATTCGCTCTAGCTGAGACAGAACGACTCCAACCCTTTTAAGATGAACAGAAAGATAAAAGAAGCGAAATATAATAACCGTTGTTTTGTCAAAGAGTGTGCACCGCCTTAACCCACTTACTGAAATTCAGGTATAACATGAACGAAAGGCTAATTACCCTTCTTGTATAGCTATGCAGTGCTTCTTTCACATTCGAGAAATAGGGACAATATTTTCTTTCCCATTTTAAAGAATAGATGCAATCGGCCCGTGCTGGAATAACATTGCAATTATACAATACTTTGATAATGTTTCACAGTAAACGTAATATGCAATTAATCACATTATTTTACAACCTCAAATAAGATTTTCTCTAGTTTTGATCACTGTGGTCATCTATGAAAACGCGCAACATGTATAACTACAATTATTTATAGTTCTTTAATGGATTAAAATATGCACAACATATATTTTAATGGTAAAAATCTAATGTGCTACATACACATGATTTTCTTTGCTCACTATTGTACAAAGTATTCTTACCAAGCCTTATCCTTCTATATATTCATGTTAACAGAGATAAACTTTCATTACGCATTATAAAGGATTCATAGGCGAAAGCGATAGGCAAACCTTCTCTCCTCCCCCCCCCCTCTCTCTCTCTATTTTTCTCTCCGTTTAAAGTATATTGGTATTTTCAAAAATGATAGCTGTCGTAATTGTGTCATTTATTTCATTTTCCTCTGCGTTGTGTTTTCATATTCCTGAAAAAGAGTGGTCACCCAGTTATTTTTTAGAAGAACAGCTCAGGCAATAAAATACTGTCTTAATAGGGAAAGAAGGTCAGTCTCATAATCTGTTTTCGTTCATTACATTATTAAAAGGCCTTTTAATAAGGGCTGCGTTGCAATTATAACCTAAATGTCGAAGAAAGTGAAAAAAGCGTGTTGGAAGCTCTTAACAAAGTAATAATTGCACGATTATGTGGCACACTGTTGTTCCTTCTTCCTACAGATAATTTTCATTTCTGTTTTACGAAATATTACCAAATAAGAGCTTTGTTTTAAATTAAACCGCCTACGTTGACATTTCATGTTAGAAAACAAGGTAAGTAGAGCAGAGATACTTAGATAGTACGATAGGATTTGAAGTATATCGTAAAATGTAAGCTGCACGCACAGAACACTGCTGCACGTGTGAATATCGGTACTGCGTGCCTCCCGTGTGACGTCATCAGCAGACAGCCCCCTGAATGCACACAATAGTATGGAGTCGCGCTAGCGATATATCTGTGTGGGCAATGACGATTATGCACACAACAAAACGATAATATGATGTACACAATAATTGTATGGAGTCGCGCTGGCGGTATATTAGCCGACGCGCGCGCAAGTGTTTAGTGTGTTGGCAACAAAAACTAGTGTGGTTGAAAAAGCAATGTTGGCAAATGAGAAAATCCTCTGCTAGTGACAGCTAGCGCATGCAGCGCAGCCTAGTGGCGATTCTGCTAACGACTGTCGGCGCATGCGCAGTAAGTAGCTTCGGACTTAGAATTTGGCCGGCAAGTGCTACGGGAGTCTTTCTGAAGAAGAGCCGAGTTTCAGTTGGATAAGGTTCTCTATTTACACGTATAGGGGGATCGAGCGGGATGACTCAGGCGGTAACGTCTGTGGCCTGCACTCGGGAGATCGCGGGTTCGATCCCCGTGGCCGCGCACTCTAACACGGGTTTTTTTCCGTGGTTTCCCTATGTCACTTAGGGGAATTATGGGGTGCATTATTTCATACCACGGTTTCCTTTCCGCCATTTCCCTTCATTCAATTTCCTTATCATCTTTCAGGTGCACTTTCAGGGGTGTAGTGTTGGCAGTGCCGGGCAGATGGCGTGGATGATTGCGCATGGTAACTGCTGTTGTCGGCGCTAGGTGGCGTTTTGCTGGCCTTGTCCTACATCGAGGGGGGACGCTCAGTGCGGGGCCTGGCGCCGGGATGAAGAGATCTCAGCACTTGTTAGGGACTTCCGCGCGTCTTTGTGGCCTGTCTAACTGCGACCCTATGTGGCACCTTCGATTCCCTCATTTCATCCTTGCCTCCTGGGGGGTGGTAGCCACAATAGATCCGTGTAGGTCGAAGTGCGCAAGGTGTCCCCCTCTGTGTCTGTACCCTTTACCTTTTTACATGTATAGGGAACTTTACAGTTGGAACAACCGTTCTTTTTATTGTTTTCACTCCTAGACACCCTATCTTCTATTATGGATGTCTTTAATTGTTGTCTTTTTCGCAACGGATGTTTTAAAACCTATTCAACGTTGTACTAGCTATGCCAATGACACAAAGCGCAACGCAGTCTCTCTACTCTAAAGGGAATAAAAGCATTTCAGTGCGATACATTGACTCAGGACAGACTCTCTGCCTTTGCCATGCTCTGAGTGGAACGAGATCTCATTATTAAAGCTACAATCCTTAGCTTACCGTGTGCAGGGGCTGTTTCGTGCAGTGCTGATGGCTGGCCTCTCGGTCTGGGTGAACACACTCACGACATAAATGACACTCCTAAACACGATGCGGTACTAAAAATTGTGGCTTTAGTTACTACGCAGACAGCCGATTAAAAGAAAAGCGACTCTGCTATTGTTGTTTCAATCAAAGGGTAATTGAACAGTTTGCTACCAGAAAGGATATGTGAATAGATTTTTTCTTCAAATAGGCTTGTGAAATTCTTAAATAAAATCTCAGGATTAGTTCAAAAACTGCTTACCATTGTAATTCATTTTTGCATTATTATCAATTATGGGAATTCAGTGCAAATTGACCGACATTAATACACACAACCCCAAGATGTCATCGGCCGCCACTATGATATACATTTAAGAAGTGTGTAATAATCAGCAAAGTGGGAAAATTAGTAGTCCAAGAACGAAGATGTATCTGCCGAAACTATATATGAATGTATATTTGAATTGTGTTAAGGTGCAGCCCATCCCTTCCGTTTGCTGATGCTGAGATGTCGATAAGTGAGGAAATTCTTTATTTTGAGAAGAAAAAGAAATCAATAAAGGATATTTTTGAACCCGGGCGTTGAAAAAAATTAGGTAACATTATGGAACACAAAATATCTGTAGCGGCGCTTTACACTTTGCCCGCCACTTGTTTTAAGCAACGTCTCCCCACCCCTGTTTGATTCCAGCACCTCATTCTTATAGAGCATGCATGACACAGTTTGGATATTAGCATGGTATAGTATTTTCGAATGTTAAGACATGTTACGTCCTTTAAAATGCACGTCTGCGATAAACGCGTTCCATAATTTCCTACCTCTTTGGTCGTGCCACGCGCGCACATTGATCGGCACATGTTATGAATAGAGTCATCTGTCGATACGGCCAAACACTAAAGCCGAAACGAAAAGCTTTTGAAGGATTTAGTGATCGGGGAGTGCTCTTAGTGTAAATGTGCTATAGATTGTGTAAGAGTTGGACGGATTATATGAGGTTACGGTAAGAATTAGTTTCCATATATATATAGGCATATATATTTAAATACATTTCAATGTGCTGAAATAATACGTGCCCAACTTGATAGCGGATAAGATATATACCTTCAAGTGTCCCCGTACAGCCAGTTATTGGTTTTAGGGGGAATGTGATACAGTTCGTTTCATTTTAATTTTACATTTATCTATACCAGCATGCCATTTTAACACTTCTGATTTTCTTAAACCAAAACCAGTTATGATTCAAATGTGTATGCACCTTGTCTGTCGGTCATTGTTGATGTGTATTCTTGCCGGTGATAGGTATAAAAAGTAACCATTATAAAAACTGTGAACTGTGAACTTCCATAATATTTTTCAAAAATCCATCACAAGGCAAGACATGCCATTAGAAGCAGCAGAAAGTTTCATACATTGATACAATTGCAAAACTGTGATGTAGGCAATTTTATTTTGTATCAATTAGTGCAATATTGGTTCGATTGAAACTGAAATGAATGCAGAGTGTATTGTAGTCCCTAAGCTAATAATCTGCTTTTTATTCGTAATTTATGTATGGTCCTGTAGGTTCAGAAAAGTTTTGTAATAAGTATCGTCGAATTTCCCTCTCAATTTCGTCGTGCAATACTGTTTTACGCTGTTGAAAAACATTCGCAGACGAAGAAAGCGTCTGCATTTCAATAATCTGTTTTTAAGGTGGTTATTGCTTAGTAGGTATGTGTTTAATAAACTAGTGGGTTGGGTCGTTCTAAATGCGCATAATTATTTGCGCACAGTTAGTTTAATCAGGTATTGAAGGCCCTTGAAAGCTTAGATGTGTTCTAAAGTACATTTTAGCCGTCTACAAAGCTGTTACATGCTTTCCTTTAGCTTTATGTTTATTCAAGAGCATACTTTAAATTTACCATACCAGGCTACTAGGTTCCTTAAAAATATTACTGGGTTGAAGTAGTAGTATCTAGTGGTGGTAGTAGTGACACTAATGGTCGCTAGTTTACATGCTGCTTGTTCGTTTCTTATACATTTCTATGAAACATTTTGAAAATATATAATTCGGGCAGTAATTATTTTTTGCAATGTCTAATTTTTATATGTATAGAGAGCTTATTACGTAGGTTAGTAATGCAGCAAAGCATAATTCGGCAGGCAAGTATTTTAGGATCTACTACTTTAGCGCTGGTTTAACCTAAATTTGGTTTTAAAGCTTTGTTTTCACCAGACCATGCCTTATTGTTGTCATGTTTGTGTTAAAATTTTTCTCTTTGAATTACTATATGGTTCTATTAGATCTTATATTTTTATCTTCCACTTAATTTTTTCGAAGAAACAAAGAACAGAATAGATATTTCACGCTCTGTATTTTCCCATTCTTGTACAAAGACCTCCAAAGATAATCTCACGGCACCCCCTCTCTATGTCGCATTATTTATCGTTGTACGAAGGCGTGGCTATTTCATTGGTTACTTTGGGCAACGTACCCTTCTACCGTGGCCTAAAGCAGCCAATAAAATGGCCACGCCTTCGTATAACGATAAGTAATGTGACAGACCGGAGGTGCACTGAGATTTTCTTTGGCGCTATCCGTACATGCGCTTGAATATTTCCTTCTTGCTTTCTATTTCTACTTCTTTCCTTCTCTTAACCCGCAAGCTGTTTCACTTGAGGATGTGCCGAGGGTCCATTTTTAGCCATGGCCTTTAGTCAGGTACTCCAGTTTATCGCATTCTGCCAACGCCATTTTTCGTAGTATCTCATTCTCCTAAAGTTGTATTCTTCCTTATTGGAGCGAAATATGGAGAACTGTTTCACTGTGGTCTACAGTTCCTAAAATTCGCACTCCGAATTTTGTCAATTATAGCCCAAGTGCTATTTTTATTTTGCAATATTTCTGGTGTCATCGATTAAGTTGTACCCATGTTCTATCTTAATTCTCTTCCACATTTTCTCCAATTGCACCAACTCATGTATTGCACTATGTAAGGATTTTTACTTTCTCTAATACTTAAATCGAGAAGGAGAGGAGATGTATTTCACCCAAAAGTATAATATCGTGAATTTATCGGAAATACACATTTGGCAAAACATCTGAAGTGTTGCATCACATGATTTTCTTTATCTATTCTTCAGTAAACTATTCTTCTATCTACTACATGTTAATCGAGATAGACATTTGTAGAGCTGATTTTATTACATATTTCCTTGTAGGTACAATGTGCACAGGAGAATACAGCAGACTTAAGCGATAGTCAAATCTTTTAAAAGTTGATCACTATATGATGACTTTGAAATTCCGTTCTCTCTGCATGGCCACGGCATAAACAATCTGATGTGTTGCACTCACATGACTTTCTTTACTCTAGCACAAACTATTCTTATAAACGCTTATTCTTCTATCTGCTTCATGTCAATCGAGATAAACTTTAGTAGAAGTTATCTTATTGCTAATTTTTTGTTGGTGGAAGGGAACGGGAATACAGTACGCTATAAGCCAAAATCAAATATTTTAAGAGCGCAATTGATCGCAGAGTTATGGCTTTAAATTCCGTTCTCTTTGCATGACCAAAATAAAATAAAAAATCTGACGTATTGCACTCACATGGGTTTCTCTGCTCTTGTACTAACCATTCTTACAAACTCATTCCTATATCTTCTTCGTGTTAGTTGAGATAAACATTTGCAGAAATTATCTTATTGCTTATTTCCTTGTAGGTGCAAGAAGAATATGGGAATACAGTAAGCTGTGAGCGACAGTCAAATCTCTTAAAGCTTTGAGATCCTGTTCTCTTTGCATGGTTAACATATACAAAAATGAACAACGATGTTCCATTGCACGAAAATTTAAGTTTTACGAAACTGACACAAAATAACAAGGAATATCTCTGAAATAGTTCACCCTTCAAAAAATGTATTTCTACATAAATTGTACATTGTACTTTCTACATTTTTTGTATAGTACAATTTTGTCTATCTCTTACGGTTTACGAGTTATTCAAAAGTCACTCAGAGTAAACAGGACTATATAAGCTATAGCCAGAAAATTCAAAATATACATTTCATTTGTCATAAAGGTATCTTAAACATATGACATTTTAATCAAAATCCTTAGAGCCATTCTCAGAAAATCAATATTTTCGAAAAATTTTTCATGTAAAGGATAGTTTAGGGTAGGGCTATTTTATTCAAAATCTTCGTGTCGCATCCTTGAAAGACATTGACCTCAAATACCAATCTTGCTTTTAAACCGACTATTCGTTTTTACTTTCTCTATTGTAAATAGGAGAAGTATTGTATTCCACCCAAAAATTCGATGTCGAGATTTCACCGGAAATATATGTTTTGAGACCCCCTAAATAAAAAAAAAGCATTTTTAGAAAAAGGTCCGCGTGTGTGTGTATGTGTCTGTCAGTCTGTGGACAACATAACTCAAAAACAAAAAGTAGGTTAAAAACCAAAGTTGGTGTTTAAGTTTAATGTCTTTCAAGGATGCGATACAAAGATTTTGAAGCAAATAGCCCCACCCTAAACTACCCTTTACATGGAAAATTTTTCGAAAATTTTGATTTTCTTGAAAATGGCTCTAACGATTTTGATTAAAATGTCATATGTTTGAGATATTTTTATGACAAATGAAATGTTTATCTTGAATTTTCTGGCTGTAGTCGCATTTACTCTGGACGACTGCATAACTGGTAAACCGTTAAGAGATAGACCAAATCATACTATACAAAGATGTAGATCTTGCTAAAATACACAATTTATGTCCAAATAAATTTTATTATAGGTTGAACCATTTCGGAGATATTCCTTGTTATGTGTGTGAGTTTCGGAAAACATAACTTTCGTGAAATGGAACATCGTTGTTCATTTTTTATATGTTAAGTGTGCAAAGAGAACGGAATTTGAAAGCTTTAAAATATTTGACTATCGCACAAAGCCTACTGTATTCTAATATTCCCCTTGCACCTACAAGGAAATAAGCAATAAGGTAATTTGTATAAATGTTTATCTTAACACGAAGAAGATATAAGAATAAGAGTTTGTAAGAATGATTAGCAAGAATAGAGAAAGTTATGTGAGTGCAGCACATCAGAATTTTGAGTTATGCTGTTGACAGACAGACACACAGACACACACATATACGGACCTTTTTCTAAAAATGCTTTTTTTTTATTCAGGGGCCTCAAAATGTATATTTCGGGTGAAATCTCGACATCGAATACTGTACGTAGCAGAGAAAGTAAAAAAAGATAAAGAAACAAAGGAATGTATTCCTATTTTAGAAAAGTATGTTTTGGATAGTTCAAACAAATAAGAAGGAATATCTCTCAAATGGTTCACTCCACATTTTACCATTTATGCCGAAGCTATTAATAATGAAGAAAACTTCCGAGGACATTCCAGAAAATTCAAGATAGGTATTGTATTGTACCCCAGTCCATGAAGGGCCAAGATTTGCCGCCCAGCCGCTGCGTCCCCCACCTCTGCCTGTTACAGGCGTCATTGGTGGGGTGCAGTACAATAAGGTGGGGCATGGTTAACTCCGCGAGCTGTTATGCGGCCTGGGGCCGCTACTTCTCCATTAAGTAGCTCCTCAATTGGTCCCACCGGGTTCTAACGAGGCTGAGTGTACCCCGTGCCAGATCTCCCAGCGGGGGAAGAATTCCCATGCTGAGACCGGGGATCGAACTCGGGTCCTCCGCACCAGAGGTAAGTGCGCTGCCAACTACGGAGGCGGTCTCAAAATAGGTGTACATTTAATTTATCATGAAAGTATCTTGAACATATGGTCCTTTAATCAAAATCGTTAGAATCATTTTTCAGAAAATCCATTTCGAGAAATGTTCCGTGTAAAGGCTACTTTGGGGTGGGGGATTTTATTGACTATTCCACTCATACCGGATTCTCACGTCTTGGTCGTGGTATTATAGCTTTGGTTATAGCACCTCCTCCTTGCGGTTCCACTAACCTAAACATTTTCTTACATTTCTCAACATCTGAAATATACGTACATGCAGAGTAAAATAAATAAAATAAGAAATGTAACTTGTACATCCGTGAAAGTCACGCAGCAAACACAGCAGCCGTACCTTTGAGAATTGTACCTACCTTTAACAACTGTAATTTGAAATAGAGCGCAGTTATCTTTAATGAATGGCCTACTAACATCTACATCCATCATGATATGCCTAATACCTCATTTCCTTGGATTGAACGTTAAAATTGTTGTCGTTCTCACAGCCTACTGGATTAGTTGTAGTGCTAACTATGAAAATAAATCTTAATTAAAATGTATCAATGTTGTTGTAAGTTGTTTACTTTTAAATAACTATTTATATTAAATGAATCGTCACGAGAAAGGTCCTAAGTTCGTTTTTCTAAATTTGTGGGAAAATGAAAAAATTAGGTATAGGCATTACAACATTTAATTAAAACAATTTCTTTTACAGTAATATCCTTCTTTAGTACTGTTTTATGTGGCAAAAACACAATTTTGAGTAACAAAGTTTTGAAAACTATTAAAAAAAGTCTGATGTGTTGCAATCACATGACTTTCTCTACTCTTGTACTAACCATTCTTATTCCTATATCTTCTTCGTGTTAGTTGAGATAAACGTTTGTACAAATTATATTATTGCTTATTTCCTTGTAGGTGAATGGGGAATATTAGAATGCAGTAGGCTTTGTGCGATAGTCAAATCTTGTAAAGCTTTGAGATCCCGTTCTCTTTGCACACTTAACATATAAAAAAAATGAACAACGATGCTCCATTTCACCAAAGTTTTAAGTTTTCCGAAACTGACACAAGTAACAAGGAATAGCTCCGAAATGGATCACTCTACAAAAAATTTATTCAGACATAAAGTGCGTGTTTTAGCAAGATCTACAGTTTTTGTATATTAAGAGTTTGTCTATCTCTTACGGTTTACGAGTTATTCAAGTCATCCAGAGTAAACAGGACTACATAGGCTATAGTCAGAAAATTCAAAATATGCATTTCATTTGTCATACAAATATCTTAAACATATGGCATTTTAATCAAAATCGTTAGAGCCATTTTCAAGAAAATCAAAATTTTCGAACAATTTTCCATGTAAAGGATAGTTTAGGGTGGGGCTATTTTCTTCAAAATCTTCGTGTCGCATCCTTGAAAGACATTAAACTTAAATGAAACGGGTAGAGTGGGACTGAAAAATTGAATGCCATGACCGGGATTTGAATCACGGTTCTAATAGTTATCGTCCGGCTGCTCTAACCACTAAGCAATCATGGCCAGCGTGCCGATATGGCATTAAATTCTCCAACTTATCCGCATTGTTCCCGGAGAATTTAATGTCAGATCGGCAGGTTGGCCATGATAGCTTAATGGTTATAGCAGCCGGACGGTAACCGGTAGATCCGTGGTTCAAATCGCGGTCATGGCATTCAATTTTTCAGTCTCACTCTACCCTTTTCATTTATGTCCTTCCTACACAAGGCTCTTGTGTGAAAAAACATTAATTACATTAATTAAACTCATAGTTGGTTAAACTAGATGCCCGGGACCTAAGTACTTACACGTTGTAAGTCGCCATTAAGGTATGTTATCTCAGAGTTAATTTGAGATCTCCTTGTGTGGTTTACTAGGAACAATACGAGTGAGTTGGAGAATTGAATGTCATATCGGTACGATGACCATGATAACTTAGTGATTAGAGCAGCTGGACGGTAACCATTAGATCCGTGGTTCAAATCCCGGTCATGGTATTCAATTTTTCAGTCTCACTCTACCTTTCCAATTATGTCCTACACACGGCTCTTGTGTGAGAAAAACCCATTAGTTACACTAAACTTAAATACCAACTTTGGTTTTTAACCGACTTTTCGTTTTTGAGTTATGCTGTCCACAGACTCACAGACACATAGAAAGACACACACACATACACACGGACCTTTTTCTAAAATGCTTTTTTTTGGATTCAGAGGGTCTCAAAATATATATTTCGGGTGAAATCTCGACATCGAATTTTTTGGGTGGAATACAATACTTCCTTCTACTTACCCGTAGAGAAAGTAATAGCAATTTAACTTTGGACATGTGCCCTTTCTCTCCATTCCACTATCAGTTTCAAACTTCATCTTGTACATTATCTGCAGCCGTTGGCCAATTAAGAATGTCGCTGTAGAATTCTTTGTAGCCTTGAGGAATATAGCGAAGAAGCTTCTTGATATCCTTTATTTTGGCTTGTTTTACTGGAATTTTATCGGTGTATTGGTGGGAAGCTTAGGGATTCTTCTTGCTGGTTGCATTACATTGAAAGTGTGTTTAATAAGTCCATTAACAGTGGTGTATAACTATGGCGTCTGACATCTGAGAATCATACACAAAATGCATCAAACTGCTAATTCCAAACGAAACTTTATTGAACCTCGGAACATCCTTTACTGCTGTTTCCTCCAATATACAGTTCCTCTTATAGTAGCTAGGCAACCAGGTTTTGAAGTCCTTTATGTCTGTGCGTTGCACTTCTTTAACAGTGAGTTTCTTTACTACTTGGCAAAGCAGGGCCTTCTAAATACCGGACCTGACGCTGGGATTCAAGATGGCGACCTATATGGTGGGAACTACTTATAAACAACTCGTCTACAGGCTAGGATTTCAACGCAGTAAAATAAAAATGTGGTGTAATAACACACCTATTTTGTGAATATGGGCTGTGTGAAACACAAGTTAGCGCGCTCGCCTACCACCTAGGCGGCCCGGGTTCGATCTCAGGGACCCGCATGTGGTAATCGTGGTGGACGAAGCGGCGTCAGGGCGGGTTTTCTCCGAGTGCTCTGGTTTCCCCCGCCATCTCATTCCACTGGTGCTCCATCTTCATTCCATGTATCATCAGTGTCACCGCCTGCGGTGCCGTAGTAGTAAAAGCGGGCGTTAAACACTACAATTACTGTTAAACACAAAAACACTGTCTTAAACATAACCTCAAGTAAACAAAAAAGAATGACATTTAATATTAAACGATAAGCCATGGGCAATGAAATATATAACCTTAAATAACATTCATGCAATCTACAGTTTTACATGCCATTATGTAACTGCATTACACACTCAAATTACAAAGAAGATAGACAAAACTGCAAGCAGCATGTTACTTAAATAAAACAGAACTGTTGACATTGAGTTGACTCAAAATTATTAATCATTGTTTACACTGTTTTTCACACTTGCACCACGTACATAATGTTGTATACCTACACAAAACATATACTGGATGGCTGATATACAAATGCTGCTATTTAAAATAATTAGCTACCTGCTGAATTCAAAAGCTTTAGGGTGAAATTTTACTTTTAGTGAAAACTTATGATTATTCAGTTTACAACAACATATTACTCAGCACTTCATGACACTTCATTTTACAGGGGGAATCCACAAAAGCAGATGAAATATTAAAAATAATAACCCCAAAACTGCACTGTAAATGAAATATAAGAAATACGTAACCTTAAATCAGCATTTTAAAGCAACTTTGCTATAGTCTACCGTTTTACATGCAGCAACATAACACATTTCTTCTAAACTACAGCTACACATTTAAATTACAAAGACGAAAGATAATGTATAAATACAAGCAGCATACTACTTACATGAAACAAACTGTTGATGTTGCAGCTGTCACTAATTCAGTTCACTCGAAATTATTGTCTTTCACTATTCACACTATTCACCATGTTATATATACATCGGCAACTAACACACATAACGCTGCAATTTATAGTAAGTAAATACCGAATTTACAAGCTTTACATTGCAATTTACCTTTTGTTTTAACTGAAAGTTTCTCATTTTTAATTTGCATCCGGGAATGCAACAGTTACGGGGCATTGTCATGTTGGAGGTTAGGTTGAGGTATGACTACAATAACATGCACTACTGGAACAGTTTTTCTTCAACAGTCTCTCACCACTGTAATCGTGGCACAAATTGTACTTGCAAACAGATAAATTAACTACACTATTCGGCTAATGTAGCCATAGTCTTAGATGGAAGACAATAAACATGAACACGTGGAGAGTACACGGCACAGTCAACACGTTATTAGATTTATTCCCGTTCCCTATACTGCCCACATAAAATTTTTTAAACACTCGCTTTGCCAATATGAAGACAAAGTTGCATAGGAATTATTATAACAAACAATAATTCAAAGGCATAGAAAACAATACGAAGGATAGCGTGTGGAAACACCTCAGAAATCACGACCAACAGCCTACGCCATTTTTGTACAACTGGGATGCCAGTGTCAGGTCCGTTAATCCAGAGGGTCCTGCATACGAAGCGTATTGACCTTGGCTGTCCAGCGCTATGATCGCTCCTTATCTTGTTTTTTAGAACCGCGAAATAATAGTAATTGGGTGTATAGTCAGTGATAAAACACAAATAGATGATCTCGCGCCTGCCTGTATGTGAGACGTTGGTGTTCTGAAGATATGATTGAATCTGAACAGAGTGTACATACATGTCCCACCGTGTTTGTGTGATAAGCTCACATAAACAACTTGGCAGTTTCACATTCTTTCCGATACGCCTCTTGGCTTTGCCAGGTAATACATTGCTGGAAGAGCCGATCACAATATAAGTAATCTATCATGTTTTCTGAGAGCTTTTTAATAATACGAAAATCGCTGTCGCGGGGAAGGAATGAGTGAGCGTGGAGAGGGAAGTAATGTTGAATTTTATCAAATTTCTTGGTATCTGTGAGGGCTAGCAGGAGTCGTGCCATGGCCTCCGCAGTACAGCCTCGGAGTACAGGTGTAATTCATTAACGACTGTGTCAACATAATTTTGTACGTAGGTAATCAAGTAAAAATGAACAAACTTCATTTGGGTCCTTTTTTCCAGTATCTTCATTATACAGATAAATGACGGCAGTACTGGTCTTAATATTATGAATGCAAAAGAGGTTCACTGTTCTGTGTCATGTAATAGGTTTCCTGTGCTGGTATGATGGGCAATGGAATGTTCTGCATGAAGTCAAAGCACAAGGGAAGGACTTCCTCTGCACCACTTTTATCAGATTGTAATTGGCTTTAGAATATATTTGCTTTTCGTTTATGTACCATTAATTCAGCTGCAGCAGTCCGCTTTGCATTGTCATTAAGATGTTGATCGTTTAGCTTTGTTTTTAACTACTCAAATCTTCCATAACAGCCAATTTAAGGACGCCCAAATGAATAATTGTAATTTTCATTGAAAATATTTGCATACGACTGGTAGCTTATAGTAATGCGTGGATGTAACTCTTTGAATAGCTGATACATCATTTTTATATTGACCCTTGAATCTAAATATTTATATGATCTTTGAGAGTAATGAGTTTCTTAACATCAAAATGTTCTATGTGTTCCTTCACTTTGAATTTTGTCTACTCGGGAAGAACATTGCCGTTATCATATCCTTGAGACTCTCTCCAAGAAGTGCTAGTTGTCTCTACCTGCATACTCTTTTCACTTTAATTCCATAAAAATGCAATAAGACATACCGTTGTTCTCCTACCATAACATTATACTTGAAAGAAGCAGTTTTCGTTTTATCTTCAGATGACCATGGTCGGCGTCTTGCAATATCCATGGTGTCTATGAGATCCTGAACATACACGTCTTGTATGTCTTTTGAATCCATGGTGTAAAGGCGAATAAAAATATCATCAGGATTCTCAACCTTCTCGTAACACTGTCTGGTGCACCTAAAATAAAAAAAAAAAGTAAAATTTTAAAATAGATAAACAATTTATTCACAAAATCAGTTTAATAGAAAGAATGGTCATTTAATCATTTCATTTTGTTTTAATGGAGGTAACAGAATAATTTAATTATCTGCAAGGAGCGCCAGACTTTGGAGCAGGAGTCACTCTTCCTTTGGAGTTAATATATTCAAGTCCTTTTACTCTTGCCATTTTTCTTTGGTTACATTTCCAGGGTGTTGGCTGGGCAATTCTCTTCTTCCCCTTCTTAGTATTATTTCTTCATTCTCTGTTCCTTTATAACACTGACTGTAAGGCACTATAGGAATAATAAATCGCAATTATATCACAACAATGACTGTTAACGCATTATTATTGCAGTCTGTAGCACAATGGAACATCAAACTAAGCAAGCAAGATTGTCAATCCCTGCAAAATATATTGTATGGTCGCAAGTCCTGGACTTGGAACCTTCCTTCAGGGAACAGAATATTGCTACTCTTGTCATTCATGTAATGATACAATGACAAGTGCCCTTACATTGGAGAATGATAGTTTGACACTTTAAAAACAAATTCTGAATAAAATGTCATTTTTAAAAATTTTGGACTTGTGCCCTTCTTTGGGACGATTCAAATAGTATTAAATAAATGAGTTATTGACCGCCTCCGTAGCGCAGTTGGTAGCACGCTTGCCTCTGGTGCGGAGGATCCGGGTTCGATCCCCGGTATCAGAATTGGGATTTTATCCCCTCTGGGAGGTCTGACATGGCTCGTTAGGTCCCGGGAGCACCAATTGAGGAGCTACTTGATGGAGAAGTAGCGGACCCAGGTCGAGAAGACCGCATAACTGGCCGGGAGGGCTCGGGGCGCTGACCATGTACCACCCTCCAGTACTGCACCCCAGCAATGACGCCTGTACTGGGTAGAGGTGGGGGACGCAGCGGCTGGGCGGCAAGCCTGGGCCCTTCATGGGCTGTTTCGCTAGGGTCTAGTTAGTTTTAAATGAATTAATTATTTCGCGGAATAATCTAAACAAATACCAGTCCAGGTTTTCATATTTGGTATAATTCGCCATATGAAACCCTGCATTACAACAGAATTTCTCCCACTCGCATCCTTAGAGGATGCAAAACTCAAATACGAACTTTGGTATTTAACCAACTTTTCGTTTCTGTGTTATGCTATTCAGACAGACGGACGGACGGACGGACGGGCAGGCGGGCTGGCGGGCGGGCGGGCGGGCTGGCGTGCGGACAGGCGTGCGGACAGGCGGGCGGGCGGGCGGGCAGGCGGGCAGGCGGGCAGGCGGGCAGGCGGGCAGGCGGGCAGGCGCGCAGGCGGGCAGGCGGGCAGGCGGGCAGGCGGGCAGGCGGGCAGGCGGGCGGGCGGGCGGGCGGGCGGGCGGGCGGGCGGGCGGGCGGGCCGGCGGGCCGGCGGGCGGGCGGGCCGGCGGGCGGGCGGGCCGGCGGGCCGGCGGGCCGGCGGGCCGGCGGGCCGGCGGGCAGGCGGGCAGGCGGGCAGGCGGGCAGGCGGGCAGGCGGGCAGGCGGGCAGGCGGGCAGGCGGGCAGGCGGGCAGGCGGGCAGGCGGGCAGGCGGGCAGGCGGGCAGGCGGGCAGGCGGGCAGGCGGGCAGGCGGGCAGGCGGGCAGGCGGGCAGGCGGGCAGGCGGGCAGGCAGGCAGGCAGGCAGGCAGGCACACACGTACAGAGAGGGAAAGGGAGAGGGAGAGAGACCTTTTTCTAAAAATATATTTTTCTCGTGATTCACAAAGTCTCAAAATACATATTTCCGGTGAAGTCTCGGTGTCGAATTTTTGGGCGGAACATAATACTTGCCATACTTGCTCTAAGTACGTAGTAGACATAATAAAAACGAATGACTTTCTATTTGAGAAATGCATAAGTATTTGAATATTCAAACAAATAATACGGAATGATATCCGTAGATAGTGTCACGCGTGTTGTGCATTTCTGTGACTCAAGAAAAAAGGCATGTTTGGCATTTTTGATGTACTCTAATCCTAGTATTTTAATCTGTATCAAGTACTGTGAAACAAAACTTAAATGAACCTGATAAAAATAACTCTGGGGGATCGAACTCGCGGCGTTTGGATTAAAAGTGCAACGCACTATCCTTTGCGTCACAAGGTCTAGTCATCTAAAGGTGGTACTTAGAAAATGATAATGCTATGTATCTTTGCCTACTAGAGTTGTACTACAGAACATTATTTGTGTAAAAAGTGTTTCTATTATTTTACGTTAAACAGGATTAATGTTTTCAAACTAGGCGGAAAATAGCATGATCTGCTGCCATTACAAATATTTCTTTGCTATAATGGATCTATTCGAGAGAAAGTGAATAAGACGAAAAGGAGGAGTCACATGTTTTCGAGCATTTCACATGCATGTATGGCGCAGAAAATAATCTTGCACCTGGAGAAAGTTACGAAAACAAGTTTTTGGGAAACTGCTGCTGTAACGACAGAAATTATATAACAAAAAGTGCGTATTTTATTGGGCTACACATTTTTCTGCAGGATTTTTGTGTATCTTTTATGTTCTCAGTTTATAAAATTCAGTAAGAATAAAATGAAGTTCACTGGAAACCGTTATAATGTAAGTCATGTTTTCGAAACATTGAACGATTTCTCAGGCAATAAATAAGAACCAAAATTTTCTATGCCAAGCGTAGCTTGGAGTTGGCGAAAATCTTGAAATTTTTTGTCTTGTATCCTAAAAAAATCACAACTTATATACGAAATGTGTTTATTCAACAAGTTGTTTCGAAGTTGGTTAAAGGTATACATACGGACCCTTTGGTTGAACGCTTTCTTTGGATTCAGGAGGCTCAAACATTACTTGCTCGGTGAACTCTGGTTATAACTCTAATGTGTGTAATGCACTGAATCTCTCTGGTAACGACAGGGAAAGTAAAGTGCTATCAATCTGTATATAAGGCACATCATTATATTAACCATTATTGTGCTACCTCTGTCATGTACATTCTAAGACGAAAGAAAAACACAGTAACAGGACAGAAAGAGAATCTGATTCGGAAAACACCGGAAATATTTACTTTATACATGCCACCTTCGTTCATTATCAAGAAATGTCATAAAAAGGAAAATGTATGCGGTTTTGCTCATAAATATAAATGTCTCAGTTCGAATCTTCGTTATACTTCAACTTGGTTTAGAAGTAACATTAATATTTAATACACTGCGAATAATATATACAGGATGTAAATGAATAACACCGAATGAATTTTAACGGTGATAGGTGGTTCATAGGCAATCAATTTGAGACAAGAAGCCTATAGTCTAGGATTACAAATTACAGAACTGTGCCTTAACATTGTTTGAGGGTATGCACGCATGAGCGTCGGCAGACTTTTTTCCAAGGGGGGGGGGGCACATGTTGGAAGTTTGCAATCAGATAATATTAATTCATTATTTTTACTGTCAAAATTTATATTTGTTGTGAGAACCGTATTAATTTGTGCTAAATAAAAATTGTTCTTTACATCAAAATTAAAATAATAGTCTAATAGTCAGTAATTGATTGCTCATTAAGTTCACCAACTTACAAATGGGGGGGGGGGGGGGGGGGGAGAGGCGGCCCCCATTGCCCCCATTCGCGACGCTCATGTATGCACGCCACTGATCATGTCCACTGCAGCTATAACGCATGATGAGACAGCAAGCCTGTCTGTTCAGCGTAATGGCTATGGTGCTTCGACGCAAAGTACGCACGTATTAAAAGCGCAGGTTCAAATACCACTAAGCCAGGCGTCGGCAAACATGTACTCAATGAGGGGTGAGTATGACGTCTCAACATGCAACCCGCAATACACATGCCGCAAGTAGAACAGGGGATGGCATTGACCTTCGTTCAGTGTCAGTGCTGGACTCGCTCGCTACAGAGTACAATAAGGAATAGTGTACATACTTGAATCCAGCTATTTTGGTCTACGATACTTAGGTAGGCCTAGATATTTGAGCAATATATTTCGATTCACTTCTATTTGCAATGTGCCATGAAAACTAGTGATATACAACAAGTAGCCACTCTCCGTATAGCACGCAAATGATAATCTGTAATCGCAATACAAGATTTTTTTTGGATTCAGTTTCTTTCCTTCTACATATGTCTTAAATGCTTGAGATAATTCTGTCCCTGTTGTATGTTCCCTAAGTGGAATGACTTCAAGCATATATTCTTGTATCGAGAGGTTGTTAGTAACTCCACGAGTGAAAATTACCAATTGTGCTGTGTCAGCGTTGTCAGTGCTTTCATCCAACGCGAGAGAAACGGTTATAATTCATGGACCTCGGTTGGTAGTCTTTTTTCGGCTATTTCTCCTATTTTATATATCCTTCTCTGTATGGTTCGTGGTCATAATGCAATATAACTAAAAAGATCATATTGTTCAGGGAAAATTATGTTGGCAACTTTACTCTCACATTTCTTATGAAATCTCCATCACTAAAACACCTCAGTGACTGAGCAATCTCCAAAGCAACAGCATAGCTGGTGTGAAGTTGTTTATCAGTTGTAATATTTGAATTAATATTAGGTGTATTATCTGAATATTGCTCTTTGAACTGTTGCAGTTGGTTCGTCCGATCTAGACCTTAAAAAAATTAATAATAAACATAAAAAATAATAATAATAGTATATAATACACAACAACAACAACTAATAATACTAATAATAATAATAATAATAATAATAATAATAATAATAATATAATAATAATAATAATAATAATAATAATAATAATAATACTAATAATAATAATAAAATAATAATAATAATAATATAATAATATAATAATAATAATAATAATAATAATAATAATAATAATAATCATAATAATAATAATATAATAATAATAATAATAATAATAATAATAATATAATAATAATAATAATCCTAATAATATATAAATAATAATAATAATAATAATAATATAATAATAATAATAATAATAATAATAATAATAATAATAATAATAATAATAATAATAATAATAATAATAATAATAATATAATAATAATAATAATAATAATAATAATAATATTAATAATATAATAATATATAATAATAATAATACTATAATAATAATAATAATAATAATAATAATAATAATAATAATAATAATAATTATAATAATAATAATAATAATAATAATAATAATAATATAATACTAATAATAATAATAATAATAATAATTAATATAATAATAATAATATAATAATAATAATAATAATAATAATAATAATAATATAATAATAATAATAATAATAATGAATAATAATAATAATAATAATAATAATAATAATAATAATAATAATAATAAAATAATAAGTAATAATAATAATAATAATAATAATAATTATAATAATAATAATAATAATAATAATAATAATAATAATAATAATAATAATAATAATAATAAATAAAATGAATGAAAGACATTACGTCAGTGTTATGCTACTTTAAATCGTGGTATAAATTTATGAATACATGCTTGTCTATAATTGTATGGTGATCTTATGACATGTATCATAATGCCGCTTGATGTTCCATTGATGAGTGCCTTTTTGAACTTTAGAGCACAACAAACACCTTACGTTGCTTACATGATGAGAGAAGAAATAATCAAAGTGCT
>CM060962.1:134845051-134885051 GCA_030765045.1 Tenodera sinensis
GGCAACATGTTCCTAAGCTTAAAGGCTCCCGATATAACTGCTATAGAGCGTGTAATTGCAGTCAAGTTACATAGAGCAACAAAAAAGAAATGAAATAAAACCACGCCTATTCGAAATTATTATGCAATAAATACTTTGTGGGGGGTAGTCGTAAATAGCATATTTTGATGGTAGGTTTTTGAAGTCTGGTGGGTTTACTGCTAGACACCTGCTTATAAACGCTCGACTTTCATCGTCCAAATTGTTTTCCTTAAGAACTCGTTTTCTCTAATGACAAAATGAAGCTAAGCTCGCGCGGATGGGTGCCAGAGTGAATAGACCGTGGAGCCACTCGGGATCTTGACAGATTTGCGCCAAAAGTCCCCGCGTTTTATAGTGGTAGTTAGTAGATATAAATTAACTACATTATTTTTATGGCATGTGTTCCATTTATAGCCCCAATATAATAAATGTCATTATACATAGATGATACGAGGGCTGTCCTAGAAATATCCGAACAAAGAAAGCACAAAAAATTTTTGGGAAAAATCTTTGTTTTTCTACATAGTCTCTTTTCAGCTCGATATACTTTTCTCAGTAGTTTCGACACCCTGTTTATAGTGAGAGCCGTCGAGCTCTGCAAAATAGCCATATATTGCAGACTGCACCTCTTCATTGTTGGCAAATCTTTTACCCCAAGTCAGTTCTTCAAGTTTGGAAACAGAAAGTAATTAGAGAGGGCTAATAGAGTGCATGAAAAAAGTAATTCTAACTTTAATTCATTGTCTTTGGCCATGCCTATAATGGATGTGCAAACTGGTGCATTGTCTTGATGGAACAAAAATGTCTTCTTCGCTAAATGCGGCCGGTTTTGCTTGGTTTCATTACTCAGACGCTGCAACAAGTTCGCACAATACTCACCATTGATTGCTTTTGCTTTTTGGAGATAATAATTGAAAATTATCCCACGTGCATCCGAAAACAATGACGCAATAACCTTGCCTACTTTGGAGCCAATTCTCCCTTTTCAATCCACTGTTCCTACTGTTCCTTCGTCTCAGGTATGAAGTGGTGAATTCATGTTTCATCCGTGGTAATGAATCGATGCAACATTCAACTTTATTGCGGCGACACATCACCAAACGCTACATTGGAATATCCTCATGACGCTGTTTTTGTTCATTGGGGCGCAAACGCAATATCCATTTTATGCACAGCTTTCTCATGCCCGTATTTTCAGTCAGTATTGCAGTGTACAGCACTTTTTGAAATGCCTGCAAGGTCTGCTAGCTCGCGCACTTTCAGTCGACGGTTATCCAATACCATTTTGTGGAGATTCGGATCACCTCATTTGGTCGACCACTGCGATGTTTGTCTTGGCAGCTCGCACGGCCTCGCTTAAACTCTGCTACCCAATATTTTACTTTTGTAAACGAAGAAGCAGACTTCCCCAGAGTAGTATCTAACTCAGCTTTAATATGAGTTGAACTAAGATCTTTCAAGTTAAAGTATTGTATCACATAGCGATGACACTTTTATTCGTGTTTACAATTTTTCTGAGAGCATTCACTATTGATGGCTGCCAAAAAAATGCTAAACAACGTAGCATAAGTCAATCTTAGGCTTTATTAGGTTGGTATTTTCTACCATAGGCATTTGTTTGAAAAACCGCTATAATACATCTGGTCGGGTACTTCTGGGACAGCCCTCGTACTGAGAATGGATGGGACACCTCGCACCTCAATCCAGGGGAAACTTTTGTGTCAATTCCCAGGCAGTTCCCAAGAATTCAATATGGCCGACATTACATTAAAACTGCAGACGACATTGCACCAAAAACAAGTACTGCCAACCTACATGATAAAAGCATTATTTCTAACCTCAAATATCACAGGATTAAAGTAACATTCTTTCAAACGATAATAATGTGTGAACATCGCTACCACACAATACAACCTACTCACCTTCGGCAAATCTTCGTTCTCAATAACACTTTTGGATAAAATCACTTCCGAACGCTAAATATCTTAATATATTTAATGCACTGTTGTGTTGTGAACACAAAAACAACAGTAAGTATAAATGTATTTAATGCTCTAAAACAATTCAAGACAAAAATTATGCAAACATGAGCAATACAATGGCGTCCACAGATTAATTAATTAATACGGCGTCTAAACAGAATCTCATTAGAACCCATCGATTGGCTTTTCTGAAACGATTTAAAAAAACAAGGGCTTCTGTGGCAACATAACGGATGTAATAACACACCTATGGCCGTAGTTTTATCATGATTATACGAGGTGCATCCAGAAAGTAAGTCCCAATCGCGTGCAGATATGGCACCACCAGTCGGATAGGAATGCGCGTGCGCAGGAGAAGAGAGGAAGAATATGGTAATATTGCAGTAAAGTTTCAGTTTTGTGACGGCAGTAGTTACTACTCTGTGCTAGGGGAAAATGGCTGCTCCGATATTGTCTCCGGCCAAATGTGAGGTTCGTGCAGTCATCCGATTTTTGCATGCTCAGAAGCAATCTCCAGCAGATATCCATCGTCAATTGTGTCACGTGTATGGACAGGACATTATGTGTGACAGTAAGGTAAGACGATGGTGCGGGCAATTCACGGAAGGAAGAACCAATATTCACGACAAAGACCGTAATGGCCGACCGTCCCTGGTGATGCCAGAATTGTTGGAAAGTGTGCGGCAAGCAATTGTGCAGAACCGGCGCTTCATAATTTCAGAACTCTCTTGTCAGTTTCCCCAGATGTCTCGCTCGCTTTTGCACGAAATTGTCTCTCGGTGGCTTGGTTTTCACAAAGTGTGTGCAAGATGAGTGCCTAGACAACTGACAGATGAACACAAAACCAAACATCTGGCCGCAGCATTGACATTCCTACAGCGATACGCAGCGGAAGGTGACCAGTTTCTCGGCAATATTGTCGCTGGGGATGAAACATGGGTGGCGAATGCCACACCAGAGACAAAACAACAATCAATGCATTGGCGGCATAATGGTTCACCTGCGAAGATAAAATTCAAGCAGACAATCTCTGTTAAAGAATCGTGTGCATTGCCTTCTGGGATCGACGTGGTGTCCTCTTGTGCGGCTTTTTACCGCGAGGGGAGACCGTAAATGCTGAGTGATATTGCCAGACGTTGCATAGGTGGCCAATCCAGAACAAAAGACGTGAAATGTTGACAAGAGGCATTACACTTGGGCATGACAATGCAAGACCCCATACAGCCAACGCCACACGAAATGTGTTGAATAAGTTTGACGGGAGGTCTTCAAACATCCACCTTACAACCCCAACCTTGCTCCAAGTGACATTCATCTCTCCCGTCTCATGAAGCATTTTCTGGCAGGAAAACGTTTTCACGGGATGCTGAGGTGTAGAATGAAGTGACTTTGTGGCTGAGGACATTGGCGGCAGAATCCTATGACTTGGGCATTCAATTAATGGTGTACCTTTGCGATAAATACCTCAACAATTGCGATGACTATGTTGAAAAGTAGTCAGTGAGTCTATGTAATTATTCCAATAAATATTTCTTGCTTAATGATGTTTTTGTTCTCTTTATAGGTCATCGGGACTTACTTTCTGGATGCACCTCGTATTTTACGAACAGTTGGCGGTACTAATATAACCTCTAAGAGATGGAACATCACCAAATACAATCAGACCGCACCTTTATGGGGGTGGGGGGATGTCACAGTTGGTTTTGGGGGTATTCCAATAAGCTGTTTGCTCTATAGCTCCTTTAGGGGAAATGGATAAGATGAAGGAATGTCAGGTTATTGGCCGCAGGTCGTCCGATAGAGACGCCCAGAGGTTCTTACGACTACAAGCTTGATGACACCAACGGCTGCTCAGAGAAGAGTTCGACCCACCTGTCGGCTTAGAGAAGGCTGTCATATGGCAGGGCCAACGAGCAAGCATCTGCGCCATCTGTGCCACACTGACCAACACATGCCTACCTGAAGCATGAAGCGGAAAGCCAAAGGGTAGGAAATGAGGAAACGGATATTCGTGGTAGAAGAAAAACCAAAACAACATTCGCATAGCCAACAAGTAAAAACTATAAAAACCCTAGGTCAGGGTGGCCGGCTCCAGGAATCGAACCCAGATCTCCGGATTGCTAGCCTCGCATGTAACCGAAGAGCTATCATACTCGGTTTTGACGCTCTGTTAACTTCCCAAATCTCTTGAAACTAAACACATCCGGAAATTTAATCCTTCGCAAGGCTCTTCATTAAGGGATTAAATCGCAGTAGTTGACACTGCTTCCGAGGTGAGAGAGTGGTCTGTTTGACTCTTAAGATCAGGATAGATAGTGTGATTTCCAAGATTACGTAGCATTCTCAACGAAAATTAAAAGTCACCTTTGCAGGTGAATCTGTTTTAGTTTTCTAGTCACTTGTGAGTCGCAAATAGAAGCTATTTTACAGCCTATGTCCGTCGGGAAGAACAGTGCTCTTCAATGTTTAAAAAAATTATAAAAATGGATTCAGTGATATCCAAAATTCCCCAGCATTACGCCTACACAATTCTCTCTTAATACACTTTTGTTAGATACGCTGCGTGTGTGTAATCATGTAAACATTTTGATAAAACTTCACTGGCGGATTTGTTTTCACAGTTCCCATACATTTGCTACCAAAACGTGCAATATACGATCAGAAAGTATAAAGCTACTTTAAGTTTATATTAGCAGGAAAATGTTTAGTTATTTCATACTAAATCTGACTAGAGCAGCACTTCAGCTTTTAGTGCGTCCTTCAATTTACTGATAGTTGGGTAGTTGTCCTTATGTGTGTCTAAACTGACATTAGATGTACAGTGAGTGCAAAAAGTATTTGTACACCTATATTGTTTTAACTTATGTGCAAAAAAGCACGAGTTTCAGACTATAATATGTAACATACAAGACTTGACTAAGAAACGCTACCTTCCATAAATGCACCAATAAAACTGCACTAAAATAGGTATAATGTTCAGAGATTGAGTTAAATACTCCAAAACAAGTTTAAAATAGGCACAAAAAGTGATCGTACATCTGAGATAGTGGTTCAAAAAGATATCAAAGGCAGAATTAAGCATAATTCACTTGTTGGCTGATCTGTGGAATGTGGTGATAAGGGACGGAGTGGGGCTAGTCAGCAGTAAAGTGAGAAAAAGTGCACAAAAAAGTAAACATGGGGAAAGTCAACTGCATAATGAACAGAAATCGCTGAGAGAAATATATCAACTAGTTGATAGACCGCACTGCACTGCGCAGTCAATAATTGATAGGTTTTATGTTTTAAAAACTGTGCAAAAACAGCCCAAGAACTGGGGGACCAAAGGTGTTAACAGAGCAAGATAAACGATTTATCATAAGGGAAATAAAAAGGATCCGAAGATCACTACTCTGAACTTGGCTGCGAATCCGAGAAGATGTGGAATTAATGTTTAAGCCAGCACTGTACGCATTGTTTATCGAGAAGACGGTATTCGGAAGAAGTTCTGGGTTAATAGGAGAAATCGAATATAGCGATTAAATTTCGCAAAGGAGCATCGAAATAAAGAAGCAGGCTTCTGGAAAAGGGTGATTTTTTCGACGTAAGTTTAATATTTTTGGCTCTGATAAAAGACGTATGATCTGGCGCAAGCAGAATATGGACATGGATCCAAAAATCTAGTGCATACCTACAGTAAAACACGGTGATGCTCTGGGAGTATATCAGTGCTTCAAGTGTGGCTCGACTGCACTTTATCGATGGAGTGACGGACCAGAAAAGTGTAACATTTTAAAGCAAAATCTGCAAACTAATGCTCAGAAACTGGTCTTGAGAGCGATTTTATTTTTCAGCAGCACAACTACCCGAACATGCAGCAGGAATACTCGTTTATGGCTGCTGTACAGCACACAGAAGCAACTTCATACACCACCTTAATCAGCAGATATCAACCGTATAGAACATCTGTGGTCTATTTTGGGGGAAAATAAGAAATTACAGCTTTTCCAGTAAAGAAAGCTTGGAAGAAGTACTTCAAAGAGAATGGGCTTTAATTGAGTCAAAGGCAACAGCAGAATTAGTGGAATCAATACCACAACGACTGGAGGCAGTTATAAAAGCAAAAGGAAAGCTTACCAAATACTGAATGATGCTATATACAGGATGTAAATGAATAACACCGCAGGAATTTTACCAGTAATAGAGGGTTCATAGACAATCAATTTGAGATAGGAAACCAATGGTCTACGACCTCAAATTAATAAGTTCTACGTATTCAAAATAATTAGAGATTGTGACCAATAAATCATAAACAAAAATAAATATCTCAATGGTATCCACTGAATCGAAATAGTGCTTGTTAGGAACATAGTAAAGCCTGTCTGCTGTCTCTCTGAGAAAGCATTTCTAAATTGTAGCGTTACCAAAATCGCTTAAATTGGAGACGTAAAATGTGGCAGCACGCCACTGCAATGGATAAAAGGTTGTGGCGAGCGGCTACAGACACACAAGACATTTGTCAAATGTGTGCTTTGGCTGCATGGTTATGACGACTGACTCTAGATCTAATGAACCCCAGAAATCGAATTCAAACCCGGAGATGGAACAACTTTTTTCCCCTCTCTTTTCCTTTTTGAGAGCAATGTTGCGTTTATGCTTTAAAATAGCAAAATACCACCATCATATGCAATGCACATAGCATTATTTACCTCTATTAAATAATTTATTTCCTGATTAGTTGTCACTCTCCAATTCTGTGCACCACAATGTACAGTTCCAAACATTTGCCTGACTAATCTTCTATCGAAAGATCGCAAAGCCTTTTCATCATTCATTGTTCATTGTGGTAGACCAAACCTCAGACACATAGATTACTATTGGCCTTATCAATGTTTTATAAACTTTGAGTTTAGTTTTTCTGGTTGTTATTCCATTAGGGAAGACCCTTTTATTTGCATAATAAGCTCATTCCCTGCCTGTATACATTCTCTTATTGTATTGCTCAATTTATTATCACATTTAATTGAGGTACCAAGATATGAAACCTGCACTTACTCATTTATTTCCTTACCTTTGTTCTGCTTGTATCTACCTATTGTGTTGTAATGTTAATATCAATCAAACTTATGTTTATAACAATTCAATCGCCTGTAGCTCTTCCAAGTGCTTACCAATTATTTACTTGTATCTAAGCTGCAAGTTAGTCTTGAGCCATCTTATTTAAGTGAAAACGAAATTCCCAGTCTGTAGCTACTATTTAGGTCATGCAAGTGTAAATAATAATTATACTTGAAACAAGAAGTTTAAACATTACTTAAATGAAACATTACAACGCGACACAAATGTTTCCTGTAAATCAAATTAAATTTAGCATGCACTTATGAAAAAAGAAGGAAAGAGAGAAACAAAGAAACAAAGAAAGAGAGAGAGAGAGAAAGAAAAAGAAAGAAAGAAAAAGAGAGAGAAAGAAATAAATAAAAAGAAAGAAAGAAAGAAAGAAACGAGAGAGAAAGAAAAATGAATGAAAGAAAAGAGAGAGAAAGTGATAAAGAGAGAAAGAGAGAGAAAGAGAGAAAGAAAGAGTGAGAAAGAGGGAAAGGGAGGAAAAGGAGAAGGAAAGAAAGAAAGAGAGAAAGAGAGAGAAGGTGATAAAGAGAGAAAGAGAGAGAAAGAGATAGAGAGAAAGAGGGAAAGAGAGGAAAAGGAGAAAGAAAGAAAGAAAGAGAGAGAGAAAGAGATCAAGAAAGAACAAAAAGTATGTGCCTATGGGTATTTGAACCTGGTCTTTTAATATGTACGTATCTTCGATTCGCAGCGCTTGCTCTCTCATCATGGGTTAAAACTACAGTGCACATTATCAGTGGCGTGCACACTCTCAAACAACGCTAAGGCACAGTTCTGTAATTTTTAATCCTAGACCTTAGGTTTCCTATCTCAAATTGATTGCCTATGAACTATCACCAGTAAAATTCGTGCGGTGTTATTGATTTATAGTCTGTATTTATAAAAATGCTGTTAAAATTGTAGGTGTACGATTACTTTTTGTGAGAAATAATATTTGTTTATATTAAGGGGAAATTATTAATTAATTTGCATATATTTTGTGATATAAAATATGACTAAATACAAAATATGCATTACTGAACATAAGTATTTTATCTACATATTTGCCCAACAAAGCCATTCCTATTCATCCAGGTATTTTAATGTAATTTTCTGTGCGTGAACACTTTTTGCACTTACTGCATACATACATTATGCAGTGCAATGTCAAAAATCACTCAACCGATTTTCATAGTTCTGTCACTATTAAAAAGTCGTATTCCTTCAGATGGACATGGGCTGTAAAATATCTTATAATTTCAGTTTATAAAAGACCACAACTTATTTACAAAGCTTTAATTGAGAATGCTATGGAGTAGAATACAATCGCAGCTCTTCACAGAGTGTGCGTGAAGAAACAAAAGCCGGTTACATTTTATTCCAAACAATATACAGATGTAAATGAATAACATCGCACGAACTTTTCTGGCAATAGAAGGTTCACAGATAATCAATTTGAGAAAGGAAAGCAATGGTCTGCGACGTCGAGTTAACAAGTTATACGCATTCAAAGTATTTCGAGATTGTGACCAATAAATCATAACCGGAAAGAAATACATAAATATTATCCACTGGAATCGAGATAGTGCTTATTGCGAACTTAGTGAAGCCTGACTGCTGTCTCTCTGAAGAAGCATTTCTAAACCGTAGCGCTACGAAAAGCGCTTAAATTGGAGACTTGGCACGTGGCTGCACGTCGCTGCAATGGATAATAGGTTGTGACGAGGGCTACAGAAATATAGGGCAGTTCTAGAGCGTGTGCTTTGGCCGCACGGTTGTGTCCACTGACTGTGGACCCAATGAAACCGATAAATCGAGTTCAAACCCGACGAGGGGATAAGTATTTTTCCCCTGCTTTTGTGTTTTGAGAGAAATGTGCGTTTGGTTTAAAATAGCACAATACGACCATAATATGCAATGCGCAGAGTATTGTTTGCTTTTGCTGCTTCTCACATCTGATGACCTAGGCTGGAAGGTTGTGTATTGCCATTTGTCTGAAGCTGACTGTAAGTAAATAAGTGAGTGTTTGTTGTTGTAGTGTTTAACGCCCGCTTTTACTACTATGGCACCGCAGGCGGTGACTCTGATGATACATGGAATGAAGATGGAGCACCGGTGGAATGAGATGGCGGGGGAAACCGGAGCACCCGGAGAAAACCCGTCCTGACGCCGCTTCGTCCACCACGAATACCACATGCGGGTCCCTGGGATCGAACCCGGGCCGCCTAGGTGGTAGGCGAGCGCTTGAGTGAGTGAGTGAGTGAGTGAGTGAGTGAGTGAGTGAGTGAGTGAGTGAGTGAGTGAGTGAGTGAGTGAGTGAGTGAGTGAGTGAGTGAGTGAGTGAGTGAGTGAGTGAGTGAGTGAGTGAGTGAGTGAGTGAGTGAGTGAGTGAGTGAGTGAGTGAGTGAGTGAGTGAGTGAGTGAGTGAGTGAGTGAGTGAGTGAGTGAGTGAGTGAGTGAGTGAGTGAGTGAGTGAGTGAGTGAGTGAGTGAGTGAGTGAGTGAGTGAGTGAGTGAGTGAGTGAGTGAGTGAGTGAGTGAGTGAGTGAGTGAGTGAGTGAGTGAGTGAGTGAGTGAGTGAGTGAGTGAGTGAGTGAGTGAGTGAGTGAGTGAGTGAGTGAGTGAGTGAGTGAGTGAGTGAGTGAGTGAGTGAGTGAGTGAGTGAGTGAGTGAGTGAGTGAGTGAGTGAGTGAGTAGGATTTAAGGACCCGTCGACAGCTAGGTCATTAGGGCCCCAGCTGACTGTAGGCTATTTGTTCATCTCAGTAAGAGGCATTTTCCTTCCAAAGGTTGACCTGCTGTAAACAGTTCACAAAACTTTGAACCAAGTAATAGCACAAAGCACTACAACTGCCCAAAGAGACGCTGAATACCTATCTTTTAGCATGAGAAATGTAATTCTGCCAATTAGACCTTAATAACCCTGGAAGACTCTAACACTACCACGTGGTGACTGTTTCCTACTCGAGTCACCCACGTCTCATTTCCTATTTCCTTCAGCACACAATAACATTGCGTTAGGCTTGAACCATCTCATTTAAGTGAAAACGAAATGCTCAGTGCGCACCTGCTATTTATGTCATGCAAGGTAAATAATAGTTAAACAAACTTGAAACAAAAAGTTTAAACATTAGTTAAACGAAAAATTACGGCACAAATGTTTTGTGTAAATCAAATTAGATTAAGCATGTGGTTATGAAGAAGGAAAGAAAAAAGAACACAAAAAACATGAGGTTGTGGGTTCTTGAATCTACGCTTTCAACTATGTGTATACTTTCGCGTCCGAGCACCATAACCACTACGCTAAACAGACACGCTACATAATTCACCCACTTTTCTCTTCATTCGTTATAGTTGCAGTGGACATGATCAGTGGCGTGCGTACCCTCAAACAATTTTAAGGCACAGTTCTTTAATTTGTAATCCTAGGTTCGATCCCCGGTACCAGCATGAGGATTTTATCCCTCTGGGAGGCCTGGCACGGGGTGCACTCAGCCTCATTAGGTCCCGGGGGGACCAATTGAGGAGCTACTTGATGGAGAAGTAGCGGCCCAAAGTCGAGAAGACGGCATAACTGACCGGGAGGGTTCGGGGCGCCGACCACGTCCCACCTTCCAGTACTGCACCTCACCAATGACGCCTGTGGTGGGCAGAGGTGGGGGACGCAGCGGCTGGGCGGCAGGCCTTGGCCCTTCATGGCCTGTCGCGCCGGGGTTTAGTTTAGACCATAGGTTTCCTGTCTCAAATTGATTGCCTGTGAACCGTCAATCACCAGTAAAAATCGTGCGGTGTTATTCATTTACACTCTGTACAGATGGTCATAGGGTAACACTTAAGGACACAGAAGACAGAACTTAAAACGTGACAATCGATCCTGGTTATAAAGGTGCGAGTCATGCGTTATTTTTATTTCTTTAATCGCCATTTATTAAATACCGCAGACGTGTGTAATGAAACACCTTCAAAATCTCTAAATAGCATTTATTCTAATTCTATGGATATGTGCGCTGAAGTTTATGGATACCAAATCCTTCTAATAAATCTCTTGTAAGAAAATTTTCCTTTATTTCCTTTGTATTTATGTTGTGCATATGAAGAGGGATAATTCCTAACACCAGAAATCAGTGAACCAACATTGTATAATTAACAACCGAGAATGTTGAAAATAACTCTTCTCGGGCTACCAGCCAGGTGAACTCTGCAAGTGATTCCGAGCCTTCAAGAGCTAACGTCGCTCTCATCTTCACGGAATGATGTAGAGATCGACCAACCTTCTGTTGGCAGGCTGAGATCATCCCGAGGTGTGTCATTCCTGTACCTGCCCATTTTAGGGCTTAACCACTTTATGCCAGGAAGTGGGGTTCTGCTGGGTGACGAGTGATAGTAGGGTTGAGGGTAGAAGGGAGGTAGCAAGTATATGCTCCTCAACGGCTGCTAATCAGTGTGCAACTTTCGTTGGGCACTGCTGTTGTGTGCATCCAAATGTGGAGGTTAAAATTTTGAAATGTTGAATGCAAGCTTCTCTTGGAAGGACTGTATGGGAGCTCAGCTTGCGCTTTTGTTGGATTAGCTCCGCTGTTACCGGGGTTGCCCGCTAGCCGTGCGGGGAACCCGCTGTCACACAAGCGTGCGTTCTCTGGGATTATAGTCCCCAAGAGACCTAACCAGGGTGCTCCAATGTTGTGGTAAAAGATCGTAACATTTTGTAGCCCGGCGCCTAATTTTATTTCATTCCACATACGGAAGAGACGAGGCCTCGTGCAGTAGTCTCGAGGGGAATCTGCGGTATACAGAATAGATTATCCAAAGTCCTCTATTCTGTACACGCTGCAGACACACTCTATTCTGTACAGGCGTAGCTTCAAGGGAATGGGCATATCAGACCGCAGCATGGGATACAACGAGGCAGTTGTCCCGTTGGCCCGATGTGACAGGTCGTGGATATGTTCCCGAAAAGTAAGGCCCTTATCGAGCATCACTCCCAGGTAGGAGAGGGTATCCGTCCATTCTATACTTCTTCCAAGATATGTGAATGTGGGGAAGTTGGCGGGAAAACGGCGCTTGGTGAAGAGAATGGCGTGGCTTTTCTCCGGGTTAATAAACAATCGCCAACGACTACACCATTCTTGGAGGAGGCGGAGGTGTCTATGAATGGGGAGGAAGGTTCTGCGAGGGTGTATCTGTAGAATATAGCAGCACGTCGTCAGCATACTGGGCTATATTGACGTGCTGCTCGGTTGCAATGTCGGCCACGTAGATGCTGAATAGCGTGGGGACAGTACAGAACCTTCGGGGACACCGCCTCGAACTGGCCTTCGTGTAGATTTGTTTCCCGCAAAAGAGACCGCAAAGGATTTGTGTTTGAGGTATGAGTGTAGCAGGTGTGTGAAGCGTGCAGGTAGCTCTAGTTGGATGAGTGCATATAGGAGACTCGCATGGCAGGTCGTGGAGAATGCCTTCTCAACGTTCAGAGAAACCCGCAGTGTAGGCCTTGTCCTGGTATCCCAGGGCGGCAGCCTCCATCACACGCAGCGGCTGCTGAGGCATTGAGTGGCCAGACCGGAACCCAAACTCATGGGGAGGGATGGCTTGAACGTCCCCAAGTTTGGAGGACAAACGGGCAAGTATAAGTCTCTCGAGTACTTTCGAGAGAACAGAGAGGAGACTTATGGAGCGGTAGTTAGTAGGATGTACCGGGTCTTTTCCTGGTTGCAAAAATGCAGAACACCCACGCCTCTCTCCACTTGCGTGAAAAGTGACTCAGGGCGAGGCACATATTGAAGACCTTTTTGAGAAAGAGCACGGCCTTGATGGAAGCTCGCGGAGCATGATAGGGATTAGCCTGTTAGGCCCCGCGCCCTTTTTGGGGTTGAGGCGCTGGAGTGCGCCCTGGAGTTCACTAGGTTTAAGGATGGGAAGGCGATCCGCCTGCACGGGTGGTCGTCGAAGGTATCGGCGCACCTTCCGATGGACACGGTCGGAGAAGTCTAGGTCCTGCGGGTCATCTCTCGGCCTCATAGTCCTCTCCAGGTGCTCGGCATCAACATTTGCTTTGACTTGGGGTTCGTAGGCTAGGTCTTGGGTGCCTAGGATGGGGGAGGTATGTGTCCCACCTCGGTTGCGAAGTCTCTTGGCGATTTTCCACACTGCGGCGTGCGGTGCCTCTCATAGAGCCTGCGAACCGCCCAATAGCGGCGGATGAGCAAGATGAGATAGGACGTCTGGATGAAGAAGAGCTAGGGTGTGGATAGTAAGGTTGTGGACAGTTCGCTTCACGATGGAGGTGAAGGAGGAGAGCGCAGCCTCTAGGGCTGGGATATCGGTGATGTTAGGGTTCGCAGCGATGGAGCCATTCAGGCAATTACTGACGTAGTCCCAGTCGACGTTCCGGTGTTGAACCGGGATGTCATGAATGGCAACCCGGGTGTTAATGTCGGCCATCCGCGGATGTTTGGCACTTAGGTCCCCGGCTAGAATTACATGGGGATGGAGAGGTAATCGTTAACTACGAACTGTCTTAGGGGTAGGTGGTATGCAGACACCATCAGGACTTAAGTAACTCCGAGGTGGACATAAGTGGCCATGGCCTCTAGGGTTTGAAGTGGAGGGAGCTGGATGAGTTTGTGGACCACACTTCTCACGTAGATCGCTGTGTCGCTCCCTGGGGGACCCACGCGGTCCAATCTGAGACATTGATAGCCCTGGAGATTGGATGTGTCAGTTTAACGGGGATGTGGTTTCAAAACTAAGATGAGGTCTAGGGTATGCTCTCTAACAAAATGCTGAAGCTCATTCTCCTGACCGGTCAGGTCACACGCGTTCCAGAACGCGAACCTAAACGAGGTACGAGACCTAGTTCGATCCGCCATTCTGGGCAGTGGCCATTTTGGTGGCTTGGTCGTTGGTAGATAGGAAATTTACTAGCAGCTCACAGACCCTCTGGCCGTGGTTATGCAGTAGCTGCTGCAGCCACGTCAGCACATCTGAGATCTGCAGTGTGGGAAGGGTGGGGGTTTGTTGTGGAGGTGGAAGTACGAGAGGGTTAGGTGGCGCCGGTCTCTCTTCGGCCACGTCATCCCTCAGTTGACGGGTGCGCGTGGGAACCTCACGCTCGCTCTGAGCTTCGGAGACGCTAACAGGCCTCCGAGAATGGCGATGTCTACCCGACCTAGGTGGTAGGGGGGGGGGGTCTTGGGGGCTCTGAAACTTGTGCTTGTGCTCTGGGGAGTGTTTTCTGTGTGTTCACACGCGACCCTTCAGTTGTACCCGAAGCTCCACCCGCTGCTGTATCGTACGCTAAACCACGTGCTGGTCTTGCCGGAACAGGACCTGCCTGAGGGTGGCTGTCAGACGCGACAGAACTGGCCACCTGTGGTGGTTGTCTGGAGGCTATGATAGCCTTTCTGGTTGGACACCCACCGTAGCACACTACGTGTGCGCCGGCATAGTTTGCGCACTTGGGCACATGCTCCACTGACTTCGGGCCGTCAAGGCCTTGACTTCTTTAAGGTGTTTGTCACCGCACCTAAGGCGGCGCCGTGGCGGAGCGGTTAGCGCACTCGCCTACCACCTAGGCGGCCCGGGTTCGATCCCAGGGACCCGCATGTGGTATTCGTGGTAGACGAAGCGGCGTCAGGGCGGGTTTTCTCCGGGTGCTCCGGTTTCCCCCGCCATCTCATTCCACCGGTGCTCCATCTTCATTCCATGTGTCATCAGTGTCACCGCCTACGGTGCCGTAGTAGTAAAAGCGGGCGTTAAACACTACAACAACAACAACCCTCACCGCACCTAAGGCAGCGCAGTTTACGGTGACGGAAGTGGCTGGAGTGGTTAAACCCCAGACAACGATGGCACTGAGGGGGACCGTCAGAACCTTTGGAGGGTTCTATATGTACCCGGAGGTAACAGAGGGCTGTTACACCGTCTATCTTTGCCTCCGGGTCGTTGGTTCGCTCCACCACTGCTAGGAAGGGGGGTGTTCTGGACCCTAGCCCATCTGGAGGGGTCTTGGTCAGCTGCTTGACCAATCTGGGGGTGATGCCCTGGCGGGCGAGGTCTTCCTGGAATATCAAGCGGCTCTTGCTTTGCCGCACCGTGCACTCCACTGAAAGAGTCGGCATTATTAGCTTGAGAAAGCCGACCGACCCCGCAAAGACGTCCACGATGATCGGTAGAACGTGCCGCTTGGGTGGGATGGGTGTTTGGGGTTGCGGTGGGTTTTGCAGGCGCTCTTGTGCTAGTTTGGCTGATTTGGCCAGCCGAAGGGATCTGCGTGAGACTACTTCACGAAATTGCTCTCCCCCCTGCTGGAAGTTTGCTTCCTCAGCAGAGGAGAGGCCAAAATAACTGAAGTCCTCGTCTCTTGCGACGGTGGACCTGCAGGAGAACACTGAGGCTCCACCACTGCGTGGTGAGCACTCTGTGCGTACACTAGCACAGTCATCGGAGTCTGACTTCGTGTTTTGGCCTGCGCGAGAACCTTCATCGCGTGGGAGACCCTGGTTGGTGGCATGCTTGGAAGCCTCGAGCTTTCTGCACTTGCCTCTTGCTCTGGCGCGTTGAGTGTCAGCAGTGCGTTTCTTTGCCTCGATGGACGAGGACCTTTTGACAGCACCAGTGAAGGTGCTGGCAAAGGCTGTTGAGGACTGGTTAGCAAGGCCGTTTCGGATCTTGCTGGAACAAGGTGGTAAGGAAGTCAGTGTTTGGAGGTGAAAAGCCAGGTACAGTATTACACCCGTGGATGTAGTACACAAAACACGCCTCGCATGTTCTCACCTGCAGGTAGCAGGGGCTTGGCAGCGTGCAGAACAGAGGGCCGGACACCATGATGGAAGATGCGCCGTATCTACCCTAAGTGCAGAATCCTTATATTCACCAGTTTCGTCATTAAATAACCACAGGACAAAAGAAAGGGTACAATGGTGTACATTTTTGCCTACTTTAATCACGAAAAATCACGCAGCCGTTCAGATCGATGACTGTTTCACCACCAAAGGGTACTTATAAGTTAAGTAGCATATCGGGGTTTGACAGACTCTCGGAGGGGGGGGGGGGGCGGTTAAGGAAATCAGATGTTTCACATCATTTTGCGTGAATATCAGGCAATTTTCATCCTTATTTGGCGTAGTTAGGGCTATACAAAATTAATCTTTTAAAGACTAATGGGGAGGATTCATCATTAAAATCCTCTAGAAGTCTAGATCATCTATACAGAATGCGAATTAAGTGCTCCGGAAACCTGCTTAATCCTTTTACTATACTGGTACACAACTGAAGAGCGTGGCTGCATGACCAATTTCCTACATGTTGTGTTTTCAGATTGTGTAACATGTTCATGGGTAGATAAGAAAGAACAAGTCTTGCTTACACAGCAAATATTTGGCGCTTAGGAAACGAGAAGCATATCAATAGGCTGAGAATTTCTTAAGCGCTCATGCCAAAACGAGTAGAAATTAGGTTGCAGTGCAACTGGACTTAGGCAGTACCATCGGAGATGCCACCCCTACCCCCACTCCCTGTACAGTCTGTGCGCATATACATTGCACCTTGTCCTGCTGTCTTCAAGTGCCGATTCCATGTCCCTTTCTTTGGCCACAATAGTAGGTACATACGTGGTTATATGCAGAAATACAATATCTGTAAAACACGCAAAGAGAAAACACAGGAGTACAGGATGGAAGGGAAGTCATTATATTCCTTCTAATATGTGCTTCATAGAAGCATTGCAAACAAAAAGGTTTAATGGCATTTTGTTCATTGATCAGCCGATTTCGAAAAAATAAATGTGTTTTGTTCCCAATTGGATGCGTAATTCCACAAGCATGTACGAAGATAACAGTTTGTTACTTTAAAGATGCGTAGAACAACTGACTTCTGACATAGCTTCGGTAGTAATTATGCGACTTTCACACAGGGTTTCGAAATAATTAACCACTTAAAAGACGTGAAGAAATACTCCAAGCAGCTCTTTCAGACGTAAAATAAGTGGACGACGTTACGTTGAGGTTGGTCAGGGAATTTACCTGGTTTCTGGATGTAAACAGGACGGACACTTTCGCTTTCGAGTAATGTTTTGGGAGATAACATAGTGATTGGCTACACTCGCACAGTAAACACGGAAGGAGACGGCAGGGTACGTGTTTATGTTCTTAAGGCGTTGTTTGTTTATGTACTGAGCTACAGACACTGACACCGATACAATCTACAGTGTTGCCAGCTTGTTTTCAATAATACTAAAATATCTCCTTAGGAAATAATTGTCAGAAACAAAAACGTAAGATACAAAATGTGCTCCAAATGCCGAGATCTACCACTGGTTTAAATTAATGTAATGGCTTGCCTTCCATCCGATATATTAAAGAATTTGGTTCACAGTATGTTGCTATTAATGGTGATATAATAGAATGAAAACTGTGCAATTCAGAGGTAGGAGGAAGTACAATATTGTCGCAGTAAACGATATTGCCAACAGGCGCATTTGGTGGGTTCAAATGAACAGGGTGAAATTAGGCCCTCTACCTCATATCCAAGCACACAATCTGACCTTTTTACACATTTATGCAGCATGATGATACGGACTAATATCGCATTTAACAAATTACACAGTCCATGTCTTAAAAGTTTCATGGAAATGTACACAAAAAGAACCGTACCAAATGTCAGAACAATACCGGAGGAGGTACTTAAAAATGCATATGCTGAGGAACTTGATTCTATAAGAGACTTTGTGGCTGATAATTCAATTTGCGACGTAGAACGCAGTTTTTCACGATATAAGGAATATGTCACTGCAAATCGTAAGAGATTCACCTTCAGCAACTTCAAGATGTGTATGGTGATTCACTGCAATTGGTGCATGCACAGGAGCGACTAACAATAAAAATGTACATCTTATGGAATATTGTATCCCCAAAGATACGAGCTATACAGTTGAAAATGTATAGCATGCATATTAAAAAGATAATTGTGTTCATACTGTACCAAAGTTGTATTTTAAATATTATAAAAATACAATAAATATTACATACAGTAGATTCGTGCAGTTTACATTGTTTGCACCGTGTATATTGCATACGATAATACGAAATATGTTAACAGAGGCAGTATATGCTCTGCAGTCCATAGCATTGCCATGCTCTAGTTGTTTATTCATTCGACTGTATGGTTGTAGTGGTCCACTGATCCCGCCCCTTCCATATCTGTGACTCATAGCCACGGCTGTTTACATTTTGTGCGACGGCTCTAATGCTTTGTGTGTAGACAACCTGAAGCAAACTGCTTCGGAAATCCGCAGCAGCGTACATATCAGTAATAAATCATATGAGTGTATCAGAAAGGTAGGTATTATATTCCGGAATATTCGATTTCGCCTTGATACTGTACCGGGTTATTCGACTTACACAAGCTTTAATGGCTATTTCATAACATTACCATGTTAGCGCCGTGTTAAGAGACTTGACATGGCAATCTCAAGATGCGTGGCTGAAGATTTAGCCATGGCATCTAATTTTTCCGGTCAGATTTCCTTCCTTAAAGAGTCCATATTTATGCACTTTTCCCTCTTGTCTTGATCGTCAGCTTATCATATGCATACATGCTTGCGAGTAACTGCTGTAGTGTTGAAAATATGTTCTTTTTCGAATGCATGGGCCTAGATGAAGATATAAATGCACACAAACTGCCTAAATAAGGTTTTATAGTGCAATAGTATTTGCGAAGGAAAATACAGAGTGTTAAGTGACTTAGTTGCCGATTGTCAGTTATGCGAGTCGTTCATAAATACTTCTTACATGGGCACTGGTTCATATTTTCCTTGGAAATTTAATTATGGAAACAAATAACTCAGTGTTTAGAAAAGAAAGTGAAATATTTATGTTTATCACCCTTGTGGTGTAGGTTTTCTTAAGTAAGAATCAGTTCAAATAAGGGTCCATCCAAGTCAAATCGCACACCCGTAAAACACGACTTTTTTTGTAGGAGGTTCAAAAAAATTTTTTTTATGAATAATAGGCATCAAATAAGGAGATCCGTATTTTTTTATTTCCGTATTTTTAAATTACTTGCTTAGTTATGGCTATTAGAAGCTAACAATTTCTGCGCGCACCGTAATATAAAATCACTTGTTACTCTAAGGCCATATAGAGTTGAGAGTTGGGGGTTGGCGCACTGCAAAGGTTAAATAAAACACTTTTAACAACTTTCGACCAATCATAATTACACACAAATTTTGGACTGTTTTTTATGGTATATTTTGTAAAACCAAAAATGGAATTTAAATCGATGTGTTAAAAACCTAAAAAATACACACGTATTCCCTGACATTTTATCTATAAAATAAGATGTTAAAAACTATGGAGCTTGCATAAGTGCATTTTCTACAAATTTTTTTTCTGGAGGCTTGCAAGCGCTCACGGACGCCATGAAGTAGAGATCCGTTTGTACAGCTGGATTCGCCGTTCTTGGCCCCTGGAGGAAGTAAATGTAAAGCTTGAAAGCGAGTACCAAGCCAGGTGAATGCAGACAGCATGCGAATTGGTGCGTCAGCTTCATATGCTACTCACATAACTTCTTCTTACTAAAGCAGTACAGTCCATGCAGAAAAATGTCTCCACAATGTACCTTCTTTCTGATACTCCTGCGGCATCTGATACGCGCTTTTAAACTTTTATAATTCTTTTGAAAAAATCTTCTGCACTTCTTTGCGTTTAGCTTCTTTCATGTACACACATAGATTTGAAACAATTTCTCTAATCTGACTGTGTAATGTGAATATTAGTTTACTCTTTACTGAATTGCTCCAAAATAAAATTTCATATTCCATTATAGAGTTGAAATATACATAGTAAATCAATCTGAGTGTGTCTATAGAACTCACGTTTGCCAGTACTTAGATAGCATAGCAGGCAAAGCTGAGTTTGGGTAAGATATCCTTTATGTGAGCTTTTCAGTCTAAATATTTGTCTACCTGAAGGCCCAGAAATTTGATGTCTATTTGTACTAATAACATGTCATTTATCCCAATTTCGATCGGAGCGTGTGATGCTTGATAAGTTATAAATTTAACAACTTTTGTTTTATCTAGGTTTACGGAAAATTTGTTAACTTTAAACCAGAAAGGCATGCAGTTCAAAACATAATTCAATTTAATAACACATTCCTTTAAGCTTTTACTAACTAGTGACTAGCACGCTGTCATCGGCGAACAACCAGCACTTGTTATATCCTTTATATGTATAAAGTGATGGCTCGTTTATATAGATCAGAAATAACAGAGGTCCTAGTATGTCACTCTTTACTTCGACGCTGTTTTCTTTCATTTAAGTATGATATGAGCCATGTTAAATTTTCATTCCTAAGTCCATAGAATTCCAGTTTTGCTACAAGAATGTCATGATATACACAATCAAATGCTTTTGTTAAGACACAAAAGATACCAGCTACATGCATTTTATTGTTCCGGGGAGTTAACACTTCATGTGCAAGCTTAAAAGTTGCATTATCGTTGAAATTCCTTTATTGAACCCAAACTGATCCTTCGCAAGTAGGTATTGTTATATTAGAGGTATTTATACGGTGTACTGAACTTTACTTTTTCAAGAACTTGTGAAAAAACTAGTTAGAGCGAAATTTCTCTATAGTTTGAAGCATTGTGTAGGCAGCATTTAACATTTTATTCAAAGGATCAGATATATCCATGTGAATTTTATAGCTCAAGCGACTGATAGTCAAAAAGGAAAAGAAATATATAACGAAAAAAATTGCAACATAATCTTTGTGGTCGATTGGTTAACGTTCTGGCCTCTTAAACTTAAAGTACTGTACTCGACTTCCGCCTTGAGCACATTTATTTTTTATCTACTGGTAATTAGGGCAAGTATTGTATTCCACCCAAAAATTCGATGTCGAGATTTCACCGGAAATATATGTTTTGAGACCTCGTGAATCCAAAAAAGCATTTTTAGAAAAAGGTCCGTGTGTGTCAGTCTGTGTGCCTGTGGACAGCATAACTCAAAAACGAAAAGTTGGTTAAAAACCAAAGTTGGTATTTAACTTTAATGTCTTTCAAGGATGCGACACGAAGATTTTGAAGAAAATAGCCCCACCCTAAACTACCCTTTACATGGAAAATTTTTCGAAAATTTTGATTTTCTTGAAAATGGCTCTAACGATTTTGATTAAAATGTCATATGTTTGAGATAGTTTTTTGACAAATGAAATGTGTATTTTGAATTTTCTTGCTATAGCTCCTGTAGTCATATCTACTCTTGGCCTTGGAGATTGAGAGAGGAAAACCACAAACAAAGCAAACACCAGACCAGCCGACCGCCACTGCCTGCATCCCATACACTGGCAATCTTTCCGGCAGAATCAGTAGAATTCTCGCAAAACACAACATCAGAACCATCCACAAGCCGCCTTTGGAGATCCAACACCTAGTGAGACCGGTAAAGGACAAACTGCACCTTAATGTACCAGGGGTATACCGTATCCCCTGTGAATGCGGGATGCCGTACATAGGGCAAACCGGCAGGACCATTTCCACCAGAGTCAAGGAGCACGAACGGTCCGTACGATTAATGCAGCCTGACAAGTTAGGGCTGGCGGAGCACTGCTTTGAAAAAGACCACAGAGCTAACTTCAAAGAAACGACCATTGTGGCAAAATGTAGCGGTGTATGGGAACGGAGGGTTAAGGAGGCTCTGTCCATCTCCTCCGAGAAGAGTACACTGAACCGGGACGCTGGATTGCAGTTTAGTCCATCCTGGAAACCAGCCTTAAAATTGGAAATCGACCGACTCAGAAAACACAGATTCCAACACCTCCGCACTAGACCGGTTGTTTTCTACTCGGTTACCGTCACCGAGGCACCTCTTGGGCAGGCAGTGAGAGTGCCGGCCCCGGCAACCTCAACACCACCGCATCTTGCAACAGCTCATTCCGCCGTCACCGAGGCACCTCTTAGGGAGGCAGTGAGAGTGCCGGCCCCGGAGCCCTCAGCACCACGGCATCCTGCAACAGCTCAACCCTCCGTCACCGAGGCACCTCTTGGGCAGGCAGTGAGAGTGCCGGCCCCGGCGACCTCAACACTACCGCAAGCTGCATCAACTCAATCCGCCGTCACCGCACCTCGGGGGGAGGCAGTGAGAGTACCGATCCCCGAGATCTCGACACCACCTTCAACTACAACACACCAACATGCATCGCCGACACCAACTGCTCCCTTTCCTGGGTGCAGTGTGGTGTTCCTTGGGATCCCCAGGGACATACCGGAAAGGCATGTCCTCACAGCAGCACAGCACGAGTGGTCATCTGTTTTGAGGGCCACTCGCATCATCACCAACCATGGACCGTCCACCCTCGTGCGAGTCGTTTTTGCCGACACCAGGGACAGCGAGGCAGCCTTGAATGGAGGACTTTTCCTGCTTGGGAGACGTCATCTTGCAGAGCCCAGCCGAGCCACTCGCCAAGTGCCCTGCCGACGTTGTTGCCGGTTTGGACACGACGAGACATCCTGCACCGCACCACCAAGGTGCCACTATTGTGGGGCTCATCGCCTCACACAATGGTGTACTGCGCACGACTTGCGTCGACGTCGCCGGTACTGTGCTACCTGCAATGGCTCTGGCCATTACACAGGGCAAGCACAGTGCCCCTTCTATCCTCGGGCACTCAGCAGACATCCAGCACCAGTCGTCGCAGCCTCTAAGCCCCATAATAGACCTGCACCTGTCAACGCAGACTCAGCACCATCTCAACTTGATACTCCAACCCAGTCTACGCAGCAACCAAGAACGAACTTTAACTACGCCGCCGCCGCCACCGCAGAACCACAACAGCCCAGCAAGGAGGTCCAGCATCTTCGTTCTGAGGTTTATAGCCTCAGTCAACGCCTGGGCACCATTGAGCTCTCACTTCAAGAACTCACCACCGCCGTCTCCTCTTTCATCAACACCACCACCAACACCATCTCCGAACTCAACTCAGAAGAATCCGTGAAAGCCCTACAAACAGAAGTCCGTACACTTCGACACCACCTCAACTCTTCAAGAACGACCACCAACAAGAGGCTTACTGGACTGAAACGTTTGCTCACTCACCACATCACCGGCTTCAACGCTGCAGCAAGGCTTCTTAACGAACTTCGAGCTGCAGTGATTGAGTCGGACAACACGGAACTTCTTCAATCCCTCAGGGGTGAGCTTGCTCGACTTGAGGAAATTCCAGACCCGCCTACTCCTCCCACAACACACGAAGTGGGAACACAAGTGGAGGAACAGCTCTACAACTCTCAACCCCAAGAGACAAAACACCATCTTCAGTACCAACGCCAACTTCACCATCCACACACCGCAGCACATACGTCCAGTCCTTCTCAACAAGCTCCACCACCGCAACGAAGAGAACAGGAGTCAATCGGCTTCTACAACCATGGTCATGCACCTTGTGACGAGATGTGTGACTACATGCGCTGTAGCGGCAAAACACTAAATTTCCAATACAGACGTCCACCCAGATAATCCAGAATTGCCCAGAAATTTTCCGCCGAACTCCCCGTGTGTGCCAGTCAGGGCCCCGGCCATGTCTGTCACCCGGCCAGCCTCCACGTAACCGGTAATCGATTACCGGGCAAGTACCAAACTATCGAGGGTGCTCAGCGGAACCTCATCCCAACGCAACACTCCTCCCCAATCCTTCCCGTGAAATCCTTACATTCCGCATTTAAAATTATATATATAAAAAAAAAAACTAATTTCAAAAAAAAAAAAAAAAATCCCTTCACTCTTGCTATTCATTCTTCATCCTGAAGATGGGAGAGATGTACACTCCCGAAACGTCGATGTCTCTTCATCACAACACCTGGCTAGAAGCCCGAGAGCGTCTTGAATATGAAGTAACACCATTTCCAATAGGCGATATGTTCCAATATATATATGCTCATATAATCTTTGAGTTAAAGGCGGGGTATAAATAGAAGAATAAAAAGAGGAAAAAAGGAAGCTTATAAGCATTTGTTAAAAGGTGTTGTGCAAAAGCCTTGCCCACACGGGATGACGCCGAGGACATTTTACCCTCCACGATTTTGCTTACATTCAATGTTGAGAACAAACTTTGGAGTCGCTTGCTTCCAAACAGAGCATCGATCCAATGCTAGCTTTCGGGACCGTCATTGCGAAATGAACGTATATCACATAAAAGAAGGGCGCGTTTATGGCAATAGGAACTAAAATATTTTGTTTTACAATATATACATTTAAAACAGCATTGTTTTATACAGGAAACAATAAAAGGATTTTGCAATAGCGTGTTTTCTGATACATTATAGTCTTTCGTCATGGTATTCTCTATTGTAAATATATTAACTTCTTTCATCGCGGTAAGGTTTCTGCCCCATCGACTGTCTTTCCATTAAGTCACCTCTTCCAACTTCTATTATTATAGATATAATCCCTCCTGTTCCATTTGCTGTCTTCTTCTATAAATATGCTGTTTCATTGCCACTATTATGATGATGGATCCTCAGAGGTTGGCTGATGTTTTTGAAATTATACTGACACTTGTTTCTTCTGGACTACAATGAAATTCCTTTCATAACTTCATATCGCATGGGTTGGAGGCAGGAACCTCTCAAACTGAATTAGATCATCGTTTATGTTGAAACGAAGTCATTCTTGATTCTCTTGCGCCTTGTATCTTAAACCTTCAGTTAGAATAAGGTATTACGTTATTGTTTTCGTTATCAAGAAGTGACACGTGCAGGATATCGGTCAGGTGAATTTAGCTGCTATGTCAAAAAGTGTAGGTTGTGCAGAAACTCTATAATAGGCAGCTGTTGCATGTTTTCTGGTAATTATTTTCCAATCCTTTACCGCCATTATTGAATACGCTTTCTTCAACATAATAATGGGGGATATGAACGTATTTAAAATCATCTGTTAAAGGATATGATTACTCTTCACGTTACTGGAACAATAATTCAGGAAGAGAGCCTGGAGAATTTTAGGCAGCATATAAATAGTAAGGCGGCGCCTTAACCGAGCGGTTAGGTTATTCGCCTGCCACCTAGGCAGCCCGGGTTCGATCCCAGAGACCCGAATGTGGTATTCGTGGTGGACGATGCGGCATCTGGGAGGATTTTCTCCGGGTTCTCCAGTTTCCCCCGCCACTCATTCCACCAGTTGCTCCATTATCACCTTTCCGTTCATCAATTTCACCTGCATTTCATATCATCCTCTTCCTCACTATCATATCTGGTGCTTAGCTGAACCCCGCTTCTGGGTCTCCACTCTGTCCGGTCCATAGGTTCCTCTGCTTCCCGACAGGCGTCTGACCCTAGGCAATGGCTTGTACGTCCTAGGGGATGTAAGTCCTACATAGGAGAGGGTAATCAGTTAATGAATAATAATAATGATGATATAAATAATAAGTGACAGTACAGGTGACTGCATTTCAGTTTCGAAAATAAGAATCTTCTGTACCTATTCAGATACTTTGACATTATAATCGCATGAACTTTGATTTATGTGCAGTAGACTCAAATTTTCTTTCATAGGCTTATATGTAAGGGTTTGTGTAATAACCTCTCAAAGCAGCATTAGATCAACGTTTACGTTGAAACAAAGTTTTTCTTGGGTCTGTTGTGCAATGATATGTAGGTACCGTAAATATTTATTCGAAGTAAGTCAGAATATCGTGCGACCAGGCACATTGACCTCGGTTGTCGAGCGTTCCGATCGCTTGCTATCTTGTTTACTAGAACAGCAAAATATTAATAACTTGGTGTACAGTCAGTAATGCAATACCAATGAATGCTCTCTCTCTCTCTCGCCTGCCGATATATGAGGCGTTGCTATCCTGAAGATATGATTGTATCTGAACAGAGTATGCATACACTGTCTCTCCGTGTTTGTGCAATACGCTTGCGTCAAACAACTGGGTAGTTTCACATTCTTTCCGATATGCCTCATGGGTTGCCACCTAGTACGTTATGGGTATTTTCGTTATCTAAAGTGACCCATGCGCAGAATATCGGGCACGTATTTTAGCGCTAATCGTAACCCAGAGTAGGCTGTGTCAAAATTCTCTGTGTTACGTAGCTAGTGTTTTAATTACCGGAACACAGGTCACACGATTTTAGCACGTAGGGTATCTAGGAGAAGGTTCTGCCAAAAGCTCTAAAATAAGTACCTCAAAAGAAAGTTAAAGTAATTCTGTCGGCCAGTATGGCACAGTATCGAAACGAAAGCAACAGGAAGGGATAGAATAAATGATTTCTGAAGTTTGCATTAACCCCAGGGCCTACTACGGTAAGTAGGGAAATGACGCTCCCAGGATCCCGAGCCACACATTCATTTGGGTTCTCTAAGGGGTGAAAGAGCCTATGCTAAACGCCTAACCAACTTTCGTCCACAAACTGTTTGACCTCCAACTTGATACCTCCCTGAACGTAGACCGGTGTATACCTTTCGTACGGGGTGGAGGATGGGAAGACGCAAAGGATTACTATGTAAGACTGTGTTCATATCCGCTGATAAAGGCCAGTGCCGGGGGTGGACCATGACATGAGCTGATGCACTCCTGAAGGCGATTGGGTCCTTCTATCTATTCACTGGAAGGTGGGACCCTGGGGTGAGCAAGGTTCAGACCAGGACTTTCAACTAAGCCGGGATGGCGCCCAGGATGTGGGCATGCCATTGGAGACCTTTGCAATGATGGAGGATTAAGTCCCCATATCACATGTCAAAAAATAAAACAAAACACAGAAGATAAATGTAGCGGAAGTAGCAGAGTCAAGTGGCCCTCGCTGTAATTGCTAGAACAGAGAAAGAAAAGAAATTGAGGTCGGTGAATCCATTCATCATTCAGAAAGATCTTGGCAAAATAGCTGACCCAATGAAAATGTGCACTAGATCTCGCAACGGTGCGTTCATGGTCGAAGCAAATTCAGATCCCCAGGCAGCTACAGTACTAAAAGCCAATTTATTAGTAAGCTATCCGATACGTGTAGAGATGCACATGACTTTAAACTCCTCGCGCGGTGTGGTAAACGCCCGCGCATTGGACGGTATGAAAACCTATTAGATCAAGTTGTCACATCTTTGTATCGGGTTCAAAGGAAAGAATGGGACGAATACCTACCTACTCGTACGTTGATCGGGTAGATCTCCCTCAAAGGATTAAGACCGGATATGAAGCCATTGAAGTTAGGCCATAGATCCCGAATCCACTGAGTAATTTGGTCAGCTCTTTGGTCACGCCGGTTACTTTTGTAACGGTAAAGCTACCTGCGCTAATTGTGGAGGCGTCGTGCATGACGACGCCTCGTACATCACCTCCCAGTTGTGTTAAATAAAACGGTGAACGTTCTTCAAGTTCCCGAGCATGTCTCCGTTCTATTGGAGGAAAGAGCCATCTGGGAGATCCCGGTTAGGGAGAAGGTGTCCTCGGAAGCCTGGGAAATCTCGCGTACGCACCAACCCTCCACCCGAAGTCCGGTACTATAGCTAGGTGGCAGCTAAACTGGTACCACGTCGGAAATCGTTACCCAAGACAGCGAATCAAACGGCACCGCATGTTCAGACAAGATTCTCGTAGCTAGACCACATTCAAAGCCTTCGACATCATTGGTTAAGTGTGCATAAACTCTACAAGGTTGGTAGTCATACAGAAAACCTTAGCAATGTTGCCACCAAGAACGTTGACCTCAATAAATAAGACTGTCAGACCTGCATTACCTATACGATGCTTCACCGAATAGGTTTATGGCGCAGTATAATAGATCCGACTTCCTAAGGATGATAATAAATGCTCCCAGTACATTAAATGGAAAGAAAGGTCTAAAGACATCCCCTCGAAGGTGCTCTTCTGAGGAATCTTCTGGGTTGGACACAGATCGGCGACTTTCATTTTCGCTGGTTTCTGTTTTCAATCGGTTCGAGGTTATCGAATCAAAGTTCTTTAGTGGGAAACGCTCCTTCTCTGTGGAGGAGATGGAGCAAGATTCTGCCCACACTGCAAGAATGACAATGAAAAATAGACAGGATGAAGCTCCAGTTAAAGGTCCATCCCCCCCCCCCAAAAAAAGGTAAATTGATTCGACCACCGCCAGTTTCAACGTGATGGAGGGTTGTATTTAAGTACTTATCCCATAAACATTACCATGACTATCCTACAATGGAACATGCGTGGCATTAGAACACCAACCAGAGCTTGAACTTTTGAGAATGAGCCTTTGGTCACACGTTTGCAGTAGGCTAAGCTGCGGCCGCAAGACCTTTTTTCAAATAAGAGGGTACACCCTAATATGGTGTAATCGTACACTGGAAGAGGGGGTTCCTGCGCATGGGGCCACTATGCTGCTAATCAGACATATATTCGTGGAATCTGTAAATTTACAGTCCAATATCCAGTCAGGCGTTGTGAGGATTGTATTGCTATCTATCCGAAATACCATTTTCAATATTTATCTGTCTTCGTCTTATGAAGTCTAACTCACTGATTTAGAAGTTCTGGTTTCCCAGTTACCAACGTATTTTCTGTAGAAGGGAGGCTTCAATGCGCATCACCCCCTTTGGGGTTCAACTCGCGCTTGTGCGAGAGGCAAACAAATCGTTGATTTCATGGACAATCATAATCTAGCTCTCCTGAATACTGGGGAGCTTACATTTCTTTCTCACTTCTTCAATATTTTCTCACGCTTTGACCTAGCAGTTTCTTTACCACAGTTGGCATTTCAATGAACGTTGATGTGGTAGTTAGAAATTCGCAACTCACTGACTAACACCCAGTGTGGTTTTCGACATCGTTCAACTGTAGACCATCTTGTGTCTATATCGACGCAGATCATGAACCGATTTATGAAGAACCGACAAACCGTTGGCATATTGTTCGATCTCGGGAGTGCTTATGCTACGTGTGGAAAGCATGAATACTACATTCCCGGCACGCCTGGAATAAGCCTGGACGCCTGCCACTGTTCATTCGGGAGTTTAGGAAACTAAACTAAAACTTTGGTGGAAACAGAAAACTTTAACGAGACAAAACGACGGTATTCCACCTTTAAATATCGATGGTAATTGGTATGCAACATTTCAGGAGAAAGCTGGCGTATTCTCAGAAGTACTAGTACAACAGTTCCAGCCAAATCCTGTACAAGATCTTACATTTAACAAGAACATTGAAAAAACGCTGCAGACGCCATTATAGTTATCACCTTTTAAAACTTACTTTACTCCGGGTCAGGTGCTTAATGCAATTAATAGACAACCAAAAGGAACGGCTCCCGGATATGACCAAAGAGTTTTACCATTGTTGAAAGCACTCCTAAGGAAGACATTGGTATTCTTAAGCCAGATATAATGCAATATTCTGAACAGCCTACTTTCCTCAGAAATGGAAACATGCAGTAATAGTTGTGATACACAAGCCGGATAAAATTAATAAAGATCCACGTAGCTACTGACATATCAGTCTTCTTCCATTGTTCTCCAAGTTATTCGAGCGTCTTTTAATTCCTAAATCAATGGTTCATCTGAAGTCGTCGTCGATGTCATTTTGAGCACTTAAGAAAATATGGAATGTGATGGCTTATTCTTGGATACCCCAAAAGCCTTCGATACGGTTTGGCATGAAGGCCTGCTTTATAAATTTAAATCCAAAATTTCTGACACTTTCTACATGACCCTACAATCCTACTTGCGAAACAGAACGTTTTTAGTCAAATGTGGAAATTTTCAGTCTCAGTCCTGCGAAATCAGGTCTGGTGTTCCTCAAGGAAGTGTATGAGGTCCTATGTTGTACCTCATCTATGTTTGTGACATCAAATTAAGTCACAGTTGCTCCATTTGCTGATGATGTGGCAATTCTCAGCAAAGGAGATGGTAATACATCCTCATTAAAACTACAGATGTACGTCAGATAAATTGAACAATGGTGTAAACAATGGGGATAATAATTAATGCAAAAGATCAAATCTGTGAAATTTATATACAAAATCAATTTGCCAAACCATTCCATAAGTATGTGTGGCGAGGACGTCCCACAAACTGACGCATTTAAGTACCTTCGGCTAACGTTAGATAAATTATTAATGTGGAAATTACACATGACTGATGTAGTAAGTACGGGATGCGCCAAAATATTCAGTACTCATTTTCGCGCAGTGCGAATGCGCACGCCTGAGCGTCTGCACGTTGTTACATCGCCATGATTTATTGTTGTGTATAGAACGTTGTGCTCTGTGATTGGAAGTGACAATGGGTTTCGCGACGGAGGAAAAAGTGTTTATAGTGGAGAGTTATTTTCGCTCGTAAGGAAACGGTTATCAAGGTGAGCCGAGTTTAAAGTTAGTGGCGGAACAATATCGCGAACACTTCAATAAGCCAGCACCTAGCAACACACTTATGCTATCTATTGTTAAAAATTTCATCGAACGGGTAGTGTATTGTGTCAACGTATGGGAAGGTCTGGTTGGCCAGTAACTGTGTCCACAAATGAAAATCATGAACGTATCCTCAATCAGGTGTTGCAGTCTCCAAAGCGAAGTCTTCGGTAAACATCCCTGAAATTAAACATCAGCAATACGTCACTTCGACGATTGTTTAAACACAGGTGGGTTCCCCTACCGAATACAGGTTGGGCAACGACTGACGGAGGACGATAGGCATGTCAGGGTAGAATATTGTGCACGATTTTTGGCCATGGTGTACAAGGATCCAGATTTCTTGTCCAACGTGTGGTTCTCCGACGAAAGTCACATTCACTTGGACGGTTTTATCAATTGCCAAACAACTCGCTTTCTTTGTTTCGAGAGACTAGACACTTTAGGCCAGAAACCGCTACATAGTATGCGTGTGACGATTTGGTGTGCAGTGTCAGGAAACGGTGTGCTGGGTCCGTATTTCATAGGGAATGATGATGGTACACCTCTTACTGTTAACCAGGAATGCTATAGAAAAATGGTGATCGGGCCATTTATTCAGGATCTAAGAAGGTTTCGTCATGCCAGGAACACGCAGATGAATAGACAGTGGTTTCAACAAGACGGGACGACCTTCCATACCGCTCGACAGTCTATGGCTATGCTGCAAGAAATCTTTCCAGGACGAGTAATTTCCCGCGGGACTGAGTTCCTCTACCCACCACATTCCCCCGATCTCACACCACCTGATGCTTACGTGTGGGGAATGTTAAGGGAGAAAGTTTTCAATTGTCCAGATCCACCCAAAACTGTGTCTGCATTACGTCAGAAGATCGTCTCGTTCTTCGGGACTCTGCAGCAACCTACGTTCCGGAATATGTTGGAAAATCTGCGTGATCATTATGAACACCACCTACAGCGCAATGGACCACATTTTGAACATTTACACTATCATCTCGATACGTAAGGTAATGACAATAGGAGTAACATAATTTCCAGCACTGTATATTTTGACGCATACTGTAGAATTAGAAACAGAATTCAACAGTTACAGTATTTAATGCAAGAAAAATCACCTCTTAAACTACAGTACAGAAGAATGATACATCCCTCCTTGTTTCTACCTATATGGACATATGGGTGTGGCATTTGGGGTTCTGCATCTGATTCACAGATAAAAAGAATACAGATTCTTTAAAACCGTTTCCTTAGACTAGTAGTAAATGCACCGTGGTACGTCCGCAATACAACCATCCACCAGGATATTCAGATACCACTAGTAGCTACTGTCCTTCAAGACTGCTATACCAGGCTCTACAAGTTCACCAGCAGTACAATCCACTACTCAACACGATTTCTCATCATCTGCCAGCAGCTCGAGGACACAGAAGATTAAAAAGAAAGCATCATTCAGACCTGACAATGTAACAGTTATATAAGACCTATCATTGGATAAGGTCCTTACCATGTTTCAAGACCTGTAATTATTATGTTTAGAGCATAACTGTGAAGTACTAAGTGTACAATAAAGTTATCATCGATTAAAAAAAAACGTTTTGGTGATTAAGGTAAGTTGGATAGAGTGAACACTTTTTATATGAATAGTAAGCATAGTACGGTCACATGTGAAATGGTAATGGGTATAGAAACTCGTATCAGCGTGCCACATGAAACCTTTTGTCATTAAATGTCATATAAGCAATGTGAAAACGGTCTCGTGGAAATCTGTTAAAGAGCACGTAGAGTGCTTGCAAAATTTATCCCGTATTGCAGCAACAAGCAAAGTATCACCGCAGTTACGAGACATACCGCAATAAATCCCACTGGACCCCAGAGAAAGACATGAACGCCTCATTAAGTGGAAGAACAAAAGTGGACAATAGCTTGAGATATTAGCTGCGTAATGTTCTCATTCCACGAATCATTATATTGGTTATAGCAAATGGTGCACTTCAAATGTATTAACAATACTTCGATCCCGACAAGTAGTATATGACAACACAAGCAAATCACACTATTATGATATTGTTGCTAGCTCAGCAGGAAATTGGGTTGAACAGTCGACTTCTAACTTAACAATCGCTACATATTAGGTGCTAAACTTGCAATAGGGAGACACATAGCAACAGAACATTTTCTGTGTTTAATGACCAGATCTCCCAGTAGGGGAGAGAGCCTTTAGTTAGTCTTGTCTCAACATGTAAACATTCAGGTCACCAAATAGATATTCCCATTTTCCAGTATAGGTCTAGCACGCAAAATAATTGCCTAACATATTATGTTTGTTGTAAATTATCATTGAAGTATTGAGTTTTAACATTCCGAAATAACCATTTACAATGAGTGAAAACAAATTACAAACTATAGGTATGTATCTTCTTCTTTCCCTGATTACCCTCCCCTTATGTAGGACTTGCACCCCCTAGGACTTACAAGCCAGTGCCTAGGGTCAGACGCCTGTTGGGGAGCAGAGGAACCTATGAACCGGACAGAGTGAAGACCTGGAAGCAGGTAGTCAGCTCAGCACCAGGTATGGGAGTGACAATGAGGATGATGAAATGGAGGCGAAATGGATGAATAGAAATGTGATGGAACAATTGGTAGAATGGGTCACGGGGGAAACCGGAGAACCCGGAGAAAACCCGCCCAGACGCCGCTTCGTCCACCACAGATACCACATGCGGTTCCCTGGGATCGAACGCGGACCGCCTAGGTGGTAGGCGAACGGTGCAACCACTCGGCCATATACAAGGTATTCCCCAAAAAACACCGGCAACGCTTAGTATGTTGTGCGGGACGACAAACTGATCAGTTCTCAAATAGGAACCCCTGTCGGAAATGAACGGTTTGGACGCTGTAGCATCGAAGTGTAAGATGGGTGTACGTTCACATTTCGTCAATAAACCCAACATCTAGCTGACTACATTACCAATAGGCTTCGAACTGTATACCTCCTACGTCATTGCTGAGCGTATATCGGCGATGGTGAGCCTCATGCACATGACTCAATGCATGCGACTGTCTTTGAAGATTTTCAATCGCTCCGGCACTCAAGCCATAAGTTCTTCCGCTGAGTTACAGGAGTGCCATACACCATAGTCTTCATACAACTCCACAGAAAATAGTTGAGATGTGTTAGATCTGGCGACCGTACTGCCCATGAAACTAATCCACCTCTACCAATCCATCGATTTGGAAATGCAGCTTAAGGTGATTCCGCACATTTACATAATAGTGTGCTGGAGCTGAAGTCGGCCATTTCAGTAGCTGTATACTGGTACATGTCGTACTGCTGTTAAAATGTTACTATACTGGAAAATACACAAGTAACGCAGTAATATGCGCCCCAAAGACCTTATGTAAGAATTTGGCGCATTCGCAGAAATGTTATTATGCTCAGGTCATTCATCCCGGTACACAGATGGCTAAAAGTTCCATACCTTCCGTATTCCAGAACAAATTTTAACAAATTGTCAGGACCGTTCGTTCTCAAATTTCGACGCTCTCCAGCCCTTAAACCGTGCATTCCTGGACAGGGTTGCTATTTGAAAACTGATCAGTTTGCCATCCCGCACAACATGCTCACAAGGGACACTTACTACCTCAAACGCTCGGAACCTTATGAAAACGGGCTTAGAATAACAATTAATCATAAACAAAACAGTGGTCTGTGTCAGTTCCATGCAAAATGTTGCCTTCTAATCCAAGTGACATTTTAATGGAGAGAAACAAAGTACCAAGATATCAATACCATAGGAGGGAAATTATTTGTAATTCAATGACATCTGTGTATCATTACATTTTCAATCAACAGTGCCAAAATCCCTCTGTTTAAATTATTTATAATACCGCAAAATACACATACTACACATCTGACATTGCTAACATTAGTCCTCAAAGTGAAGATGCGCAATTTCCATGAAGTGGTTATAACAAAGTGGAAGAGAACAATGTGCACAGCTCATTAAAGCCGCATTATCACATTCCATATCACTTTCTCAATCACACAGTCCAATATCAAAATCCACACTAATTACATTTGCAAATGGCGATATGCGTATGTCAATGTGATATCATCATTTATCAAATATTTCCATACACCATATCATCATTTGCAAATATAATTAGTGTGGGTTTTGATATTGGACTGCGTGAATGACAAAGTGATATGGAATGTGATAATGCGGCTTTAATGAGGTGTGCACATTGTTCTCTTCCACTTTGTTATAACCACTTCATCGAAATTGCGCATCTTCACTTTGAGGACTAATGTTAGCACTGTCAGATGTGTAGTATGCGTATTTTGCGGTATTATAAATAATTTAAGCAGAGGGTTTTTGGCACTGTTGATTGAAAATGATAATTTCCCTCCTATGGTATTGATATCTTGGTACTTTGTTTCTCTATTAAACTGCCACTTGAAGTAGAAGGCAACATTTTGCATGGAAATGACACAGACCACTGCTTTGTTTATTATTGATTGTTATTCTAAGCCCGTTTTCATGTGGTTCCGAGTGTTCGAGGTCAAAGGTGCCCCTTGTAAGCGTTGTCGGTGTGAGTGAATGTGTGGGGTTTAAGGGTGTTGTCGGTGTTTTTTTTTTTTTTTTTTTTTTTGGGGGGGGGGGTGGCACACTCAGTATATACGAAATATATTTCTTCACACACTAATTACACCACATACATATACACAAATACTTATAATAAGGTCACCCAGCCAGTGGTTGACCACTTAAAGAAACTTTTGAGAAAATTTATCTCTACAAGCCACATTCAACAATATTATGGATACTTTCTTTGTTTAATATGCTTAACAATCATCAGAGTAGAGAATTTTAGTGTAATTTTAGCCAGGGAATCTATACAATGAGAGAAAAAATCTGATGTTCCGCATCCACATGACTTTCTCTACTCTTGTACTAACCATTTTTACAAACTCTTATTCCTATATCTTCTTCGTGTTAGTTGAGATAAACATTTGCACAAATTATCTTATTGTTTATTTTCTTGTAGGTACAAGGGGAATATGGGAATACAGTAGGATTTGATGGATAGTAAAATCTTTTAAAGCTTTCAAATTCCCTTCTCTTTGCACGGTTAACATATACAAATTGAACAACGATGTTGCATTTGACAGAAGTATAGTTCTACAAAACTCACGCAAATAACAATAGATATCTCCGAAATGGTTCATTCTACAAAAAAGTTATTCATACTAAATTGTGTATTATAGCAAGATCTACATTTTTTGTATAAGTAGTAAGATTTGGTCTATCTCTTACGGTTTACCAGTTATGCAAAAGTCATCCAGAGTAAGTAGGGCAACATGAGCTATAGCCAGAAAATTCAAGATATGCATTTCATTTGCCATAAATATATCTCAAACATAGGGCATTTTAATCAAAATCGTTAGTGCCATTTTCAAGAAAATCAAAATTTTCAAAACATTTTCCATGTAAAGGGTAGTTTAGGGTGGAGCAATTTTCGTCAAAATCTTCGTGTCGCATCCTTGAAAGACATTAGCCTTAAATACCAACTTTGGTTTTTAAACGACCTTTCGTTTTTGAGTTATGCTGTCCATAGACTGACTGACAGACAGACATACAGACAGACAGACAGACACACACACACACACACACACACACACATACACACACACACACAAACACACACACACGCACGCACACGCACACGCGCGCGCACACACACACACACACGGACCTTTTTCTAAAAATGCTTCTTTTTGGGTGCAGGGGGGCTTCAAAGCATATTTCCGGTGAAATCTCGACAGCGAATTTTTGGGTGAAATATAATACGTTACTATACGTAGTAAAGAAAGTAAAATGGTCCGTCCGTGTGTGTGTGCGCGCGCCCGTGTGTGTGAACAGCATAAGGAAAAACGAACTGTCGGTTAAATACTAAACTTGCTATTTAGGTTCAGCATCTTCCAAGGATGCGTCAGGAAGATATTCAACAAAATGTTCCCCAATTATCCTTTACATTGAAAACATTTTGTTGTTTTTCATTTTCTCAAAAACGGCTCTAAGGATGTTGATTGTCACTAGTCGCCGTTGGAGCAGCGAGGAGAAAGGCTTGGAAGGGCTTGGTGGAGAGGTGAAACCTTGGGAAGATGAGTGATTGTAGCGTCATGGAACTATAATCTTCGCAAAAGTTAAAGGCATATGGAGCGGACCGTGCTGCAGACTTCAGCGAATCCTGAGCTTCCCCCTCCTACCAGCGCTGCCGAATGTGGTACGCGCTCTTGTGTACAGAACCTCCGCCGGTACACGCACTACGCTTGGCAACAGCGCTCCGCTTGAGCATTGGCCAGCGTTCACATGCCTTTGAGTTTTGCGTGCAGTATAAACACCATGATGGAAGATATGCTTAGCAAAATACTTAAGGACTTGAAGGTCGAGACACTAGAATGTGATGCAACATGCGTGCGCACCAAGCCACCCAAATTCGACGGAACGTCTACTTTTGAAGCCTCCCGCTATCGCCGCCTACAGCCTATTGTTGTTGTTGTAATGTTTAACGCCCGCTTTTACTACTACGGCAACACAGGCGGTGACACTGATGATACATGGAATGAAGATGGAGCACCGGTGGAATGAGATGGCGGGGGAAACCGGAGCACCCGGAGAACAGCCGCCCTGACGCCGCTTCGTCCACCACGAATACCACATGGGATCGAACCCGGGCCGCCTAGGTGGTAGGTGAGCGCGCTAACCGCTCGGCCACGGCGCCGCCGCCTACAGCCTATGGAGAGCAGAAGAGGAAGCCCAACAATTGATAGCCAGCTTCTAGGGACGTGTAGCAAAAGCTCGGAATGTGATTCCGACGTCGGCGGTGTCGTTGGAGACATCTGGGAGGGCCTCAAAAACTGATCGGGAACCATCGCTTGGCTGCAGTAGTTCCTCCTGGCAATTGAACAGCAGTGAATAAAGCTCTGGTACGTCGGGGTGCGTGATTCCAAGATACGACGCTAAATGCCACGTTAAGGACGCCTCGGCCAAGGTAACAACTGCCCCTACCTTGAAGTCCAAATGTATCCGATATGACGGGGGCAGAGCATCAACTCAGGGAGGTCAGTGAAGATATTTAAGCGGTGGTAAGATTGTCCACACCAGGCCGCCGAATTCTTAAACATTTGATTATCATTATTTCTTTTGTATCTATACAATATGCAATGTGGTTATTTCTGTAAAGCTTAACCTCAATTAAAATGGAATAGATGAAAACATAAACTTTCATAAGAATAGGTTGTATACACACCAACAGACGATAGAGGGTACAGAAAGACACAATTATGAGACACAGAAAGATACAGTGAGTGTAAAAAGTGTTCATATACCTGTATTATTTTGCATTATAATGCATATTTAAAAAAACACGGGTTTCAAGAAATATAAGATAAAAGACGTAAATGCAAAACGCTGCCTTTCATAAGTACACCAATAAAACAGCAAAATGACGAGTAGAAGCTTTAAAAATTAAATAAAATGCACCAAAACATGTTTAAAATAGGCACAAAAAGTGATCACACATCTGAGGTAGTGGTTCGAGAAGACGACAGTCAAAGGCAGAGCTAGTCAGCATTCATTTGTCTGCCTATCTGTGAAAAGCAGCGATAAGAAATGGAGCGGGGCTAGTCGTCGGTAAACAGAAAACTAAACAGAGAAAAGGGCAAATGGGGAAAAATCGCAAGGAAGCCAGTGAAGAAACAAGAAATCTATTAATAAAGCTGCATAATGGACGCAAATCTCTGTGAGAAACATCTTAAACTGTTGATAGATCTCGTTCCATTCTGCAGGCATTAATTGATAGGTTTTGTGTTTTAAAAACCGTGCAAAACAGGCCAAGAACTGGAAGACAAAAGTTGCTGATAGAAGATGTCATACGGGAAATAACGAAGGATCCTAAAATCAATGCTCTACAGTTGGCTACAGATATGGGAAGGCGTATTAACAGCTAGTACTGTGCGCATTGTTTATCGAGAACCTCAATATCATGGTCGAGTACCCCAGAAGTTCTAGTAAGTAAGAGAAATCAAATAAAGCAATTATATTTCGCAAAGGAGCACCGGAGTAAAGCAGCGGATATCTGGAAAATGGTGATTTTTTTTTTCGACGAAAGTAAGTTTAACATCTTTGGTTCCGATGGAAGACGTATGGTGCGGCGGAAGTAGAATAAGGAGATGGATCCAAAACATTTAATGCGGAAGTGGCTCAGTGATGATCTGGGGGTGCATGAGCGTTTCAGGTGTGGGTTGACTGGCAGAACATTAAAAGCCACATCTTTTCCAGTAAAGAAGACTTGGAACAGACACTTCAGATAGAATGGGTCTTAATTGAGCTAAAAACAACAACAGAGCTAGTGCGAGCGGAATCAATGCCACGGAGACTGAAGGCAGTTATAAAACCAAAAGAGAGCCTACAAAATATTGAATGATAGTATTTATTTATAAAATGTTACTAAATTGTAGGTATACGATCACTTTTTGTGAGAAATAATAGCATTTGCTTATATTAAGGGGAGATTATTAATTAATTTGTTTGTTTTGTGATATAAAATACAACCAAATACAACATATACATTTCTGAACATGATTGAAGTATTTACATATTTATCCCAACATTCCATTCTTATTCCTCCAAGTATTTTAATGTAACTTCCTATGCGTATGGTCACTTTTTACACCCACTGCAGTTCAGATTTTTCGGTACTATGTTTGGGCAAAACACCCAAATTGTTGACATTTTATTTCCACTCTAATATTGAGAGAAACGATGCACTGAAATTAAATAATATTTTAGCGTGTTTTAGTTTCTGATCAATAAGTGGTTACAAAATTGTTCTACATATACAGTCATAGACATAAGTAGGTACCTATTCATACAGTGCTACAGCTGAAATACATATATATATTCCATATTAAATTAAATAAAAGCGCCAAGATTTTGACTAGAAGGCTAATTGTAAGGCATTAAATAGACAGTGTAATGGTAACATGATCTTAAGTAGTAAATAAACATCCTTCAAGAAAATTAGCAATACCCCAATTCCGGCGCTATTTGACAGGGAAAAAAGTAATTATACACCACTATAAATGTAAACATAGAAACCACGAATGAACTGTTTGCAGCAAGGAACGTTAGGGTGGGACTATTTTCTTCAAAATCTTCTTGTCGCGTCCTTAAAAGACATCAAACTTAAATACCAACTTTTGTTTTTAACCTGTTTTTCGTTTTTGAGTTATGCTGTCCACAGACACACAGACTGAAAGACACACACACACACACACACACACACACACACACACACACACACACACACACACACACACACACACACACACGGACCTTTTTCTAAAAATGCTTTTTTTTGGATTCAGGGGATATCAAAACATATATTTCCGGTGAAATCTCGACATCGAATTTTTGGGTGGAATACAATACTTCCCCTACTTACTAGTAGAGAAAGTTAAAAAAGTGTTGATA
>CM060962.1:134890051-134940051 GCA_030765045.1 Tenodera sinensis
ACTTACAGAACAAGAGGTGCTGCCGGCTGGGACATACAGACAAGTCAGCGGTCGCTGAACATGCTATATGGGCCGACGGCGAACACATAATTCAGTATAAGGAGACTACTGCTCTTTCATCTATGCCATACTATCACGCCAGATTACAACGTGAAGCCATAGAAATTTACAAACACCCCAATAATTTTAACAGGAAGGAAGAAACTTTAAAATTGAACAAAACCTGGCATCCAATACTCCAACATAAAAAGAAGAAGCACTAATGCAGAGAAATCACGTAAACCATTCAGCAATCAGAGCGGTGAAGCCCCGCCCATCTAACACACACCTCCCGCTCAAGCTTAGCCAATCCCCTATGAGCGGCCCAGATACAAATACGGCACCTCCAGCCATAAACGATTGAGAGTTCAGTCACAGCCGCCACAGAGACAGCATAGCAGGAAGAAGGAAGGAAAGAGTCACCACAGCAGTTCAACAACCCTCTGAAGAGCCTTCTGAGGAAACTGAAAACGCCAGCGTCGTCCCTGCCTCACAGCCAGTCTCCTCGCCAACTCCACCATCTCCGTCTACGCCGTCAGAGCGCGGTATCTCAGCCTGCGACACCACGCCGAAACTAACCACCTACCGCACACAGGCGACACTACCAGGGGTTAAAAACCGAACGCCCGCACAGTCATCCTAACCTCACGAGGCTGCAGAGCTACAGCGCAGTTGTGCGCGGAGTACATCGGCAGCTTCCGAATTCTCTCCTCCTTAGCGCAGCCCGATGTCGTTAGCCTTCTCTTATGAAAGCGACGTGCATCGTCACAGCCAGAGGACCGTCACGTTTGGTACGCCTGGAGTTCTGGGATGGGGCGGATTACCGTGCTGCCCTTGGGCAGGTGCTCCCAGTTGAGGCTAGCCGAGGTGTCCACTCTATTTCCTGCCGACGCTGTTGCCAATACGGTCACACCGCCGACGCCTGCTCCGACGCCCCACGCTGGTACCATCACCACACTCTGCACCAGCCACGACCTGACACGTCGTCCAGTGTATTGTGCCACGTGCAATTACACCGACCAATTCATGAGCCAGGCGGCGTGCCCAAGGAATCCACGCCGTCAGCCACCTGCAGCCCACAAGCGGCCCTCACAACAACCAGTCCTCGACTCCCAGACCATCACCGTCACACACCAAGCGCACATCAACACCAACCGTCAAACCGTCGACGAAGAAGACGCCGTAGACAACAGCCTTTACACCGCCGTACTCCACAACTCCGCGGCACTGCGAAAACTACAGGAAACACTTGAGACTCTCACCTACCGGGCTGCCCTGACTCGTGCTCTCGAGGACGCCCGGGACACCGCCCATAACGTGGAAGCAACGTTACCAGCCACAGTTCACCAAGAGAACAATAGCCTCCGTGACCACTTCAACAAGCAGCTGAAGAAAGTGGTCACTTATATAAATGACTCACGCATACACAAGGTCCATAAGACGCTAGAAGAGATTATACAAGGACACACAACAGCACTGGAGACTAGACTCAACCATACTGAGGACATTTTGACACTTCCCCTTCCTCCCACAGTTCCACACATGTTCACCCCAAATCGCAGGTCAGTTTCAGGGTATCCGCCATGATGCTTGACCTGCCCAAGTCAATGACCCATCTAACATGTCCCCACAATCATCTGGTTTGCTTAGGCGGTGCCGGATAACACACCATCCCTGTTCAAATAAATAGTGACACCCCAGAATAGCTATAGTATAGTAAATAAAAAAATAAAGAAAAGAATAAACGATTCTGTTATAACTGAACCTTCGCCGAAAGACTCAGACCACGCCACCGATGATGTCCACCGCAGGTGTGGACGAAACGTCTGGACCTCTAAACTCCTTCAGACCACGGCTTTTAAGCCCGGAAGTAATATCTAGCCTTAATTCTAACTTCGGTCGTGAAAGCTTCCGACTACGCATATGGTATTCTAATCAAAATCTTTAGCGCCACTTTTGAGAAAATAAAAATTTTCGAAAAACGTTTCGTGCAAAGAGTAGTCCGGAGTGGGAGAATTTTGTTGAAAATTTTCGTGTCGCGCCTTAGAAGGTTCTGATCTTCAATACCAAGTTTGGTATTTAATCGACTTTTTGTTTTTGAGTTATCCTTTTCACAGGCATACTCACATTAACACGGACACACACCGGAGCTTTCTCTAAAAATGCTCTTTTTTAGGTTCAGGGACCTCAAAACGTATTTCTACGGTGAAATATCGATATGGAATTTTGGGGTGGAATACAAACTTTCCCTACTTACTATACGTAGTAGAAAAAGCAGCAAGCTTTCCTAAGAATAGCGTTTAGAAGTTATATAAAACAAATGATTGTGGGTAGAGTCATGTGAACGTAACATCGGATTTTTACTTTCTGTTCCACATATGTATAGTAGGTAGAGGTAGTACTGTATTCCACTCAAAATCCGATGTCGAGATTTCACTGGAAATAGGTTTCAAGACCCCCTGAATATGTTTCGAGGCCCCTACTTTCTGTACCACTTGGAGTAAGTAGGGAAAGTATTGTACTCCAAAAAATTGATATCGAGATTTCGCCGGAAATACGTGTTTTGGGACTCCCTGAATCCAAAAACAAACGTTTCTAGAAAGAAAAGGTCTGTCTGTGAACGTCATAACTCGAAAACGAAAAATCAGTTAAACACCAAACTTAGTATCGTCCCGTCACTAACGGTACGGTTTTTATGAGATGTGGATTTATTTAAACTCCATTTCTCATATAAATGTGTTAGAGTGTAGCCAAAGCAATTATATCCACCTCTATGACACCCAATATTTATAAAATGTGTCAACAGAAACTGAAAGCATTGAGATTCTGAAGATGATTAGGGTGATAGGATTTGATGACAAAAGAAATATGCATAATTTTCAATGAATATCGTCCAAATCTACAGCCTATTTAACAGCTAACCTTGAGTAGAAAAAGAAAGGAAGGAAGAAAAATGTGTTTTGCGTTCACCTGACTTTCTCTAGCCAAATTCTTGCAAAAGCGTATTCTTCTATTTATTTTTTGTTTATCGACATACATTTTTGCAAAGATGTTCCTATTACGCAAACAGTAGGCTGAAGCGATTCAAATGTTTAAAAAGTGGGCCGCTGTGTGATGGTTTTCAAATTTCACCTTTCGCATTACAATGAGAAAAATCTGGTGTATCACATTCCATTACTGCTTCCTCCCAGTATCGTTTATTTTGATAGAGCATCCACAATTCTTATAAAATTTTCTTCTACTTCATATTAATCGAGACAAATGTTTGTAGAAATAGTTTCAATACGAGTTTATTTATAGATACAGCCATGGAAAAATGGTTGAGCACATTAGAAGAGCAGAATATTTCTAAGTCCCACGTCGTACTGCATCGCGGTTTACACAGTTTGATATTTCCAACATGCAGCTGAGTTGTTGATAGTCTCTATTCCATATGTTATCGTCTGTCGGACACACAAATAGACTGTGTCTTGAATCAGCACTCGCATGTGTTTGTGAGTATGTATGAACTACCTGGATGAGCCTTTTATTGGCCTGAATTTCATGCCACTGTTACCTGCATGGAGAATTGGTTCTCTGCTAAATAGCTCGGCCGACTAGCCGATTCAGTACAGCATGTTATTGTTTTAATCACACGTGTCAAGCGACATCACTAGAAAATACAATTAAGACAAGGAACTCAGCATATTGTTGAAATGATTTTTAGGTCTACCATTTCTAAGACCAGAAGGACTTGGTGAGTATTTCGTTAAGGCTCTTATGGCAATACTACCACAAGAGACAAATGTTCAGTTTCACTGACTTAAACACGAATTTTTCATCAACGAAGAAAGCCTTTTTTCGCCCAAGATTTTGGCAAGATTTGAGGCTCGATTGATAAAACGACAAACGGATGCGAAACGTTCCGTTCAAAACTAAACAGGATGTTTTCCACAGCTCATCCATATATATTTACATTTGCAGATGTTTTGAAGGGCATCCAGCTCGAAGTATGTATCTCTTTGCGATCAACAAACCATCAAAGAACAAAAGATCCATTATAAAGGAAAGATTTCTGAGAAAACATGCTGCTATACCAAAATCGTCAAAAAGCAGGATCTTAAAATAAGTTTCATTCAAATTTCTTCAAAAAATGTAAATACTAATGCCAAATTAAAAACAAACACAAAATCTAATGCTAAAATAACTGTATGGCAAGGTTGAAAACATACTTAAAGTTTATAAACATAGTAATATTAAGCATTAACAAGGAAAAAAAACCAAAACGATAAAAAGAAAAAATTAAATAAATAAAACAAATTTTAATATATGGGGACTATGCAGTGAACTTTCTCGTGGTGCCTCTTGGGTAACGTGTATAGGCTACAAAGAAAAACGGACAATGGAAGTGATTTATACACTTCCCTGTAGCTCGCACCTAACTCAGGCGTATCCTTCAGATAGTCTGCACGGAACTCAGGCAGTTTTAAGGATCTTGCACGGAGTTGAGGATAACCACGGGAGACGATTCTCCATCTGAGGAACCACATGCGATCTTCGATCCAGGGAAAAGTACACTGCGCCAGGTGCTAAGGAAAAATGCTGAAAAAATGTGTGCGTCTTAGAACGTGTGCGAAGATCAAAAGGTGACAAAAGTATTGACAAATTCTAACCAATAGCAATGTAAGTGCCTTACATTTCCTGTACAATATTTATCTTTTACGAATTCTTTTGAATGGAGAGGTCTTTGCAAACTATAGCAATTACATTTTATTTGTCCTGTAATATCTTAAATATCTGGTATTTTAATCAAACTCATTATGAGAAAGTAAAAAGGATCGAAAAATGTTCCATGCAAAGGGTAGTGGTGAAGGAATTTTCTTGAAAACTTTGCGTTGCATCTTGGGAAGCTGTTGAACTTAAGTAACAAGTTTGATATTTATCCGGCATTTCGTTTTTGAATTATGCTGTTCACCGACACACTCACACATACACACACACCTTTTATAACACCGTTTCCTGTTCTGGGGCCCTCAAAACATGTATTTTTGGTGACATGCAGTTCTGGATAGCATGAAATATGACACTTCCTCTTGCTACTAGGAACGTGACGGAGAAAGTAAAACTAAATAGCAACTTAAGTTTAACAAGTATAAAGTGCTTGAAATTTAATTGGATAACAGTTCGGAAATGATTGTCACTAAAATTATTGACATATTGTGTCTTAATACTATGCACGTTCTTAAATAAGTTTGTTCATGACTTACGGTTTACCAGTTATGCAAAATATTCGTCTCCTTAACGCTGCTGGTACCACTGCTGCTTACCAATCGGGAGACCCGCGTTCGATTCCCGGTATTGGCGTGGGGATTTTCTCCCGCTGGAGACCAGGTCCGAGGTGCACTGTCTCCCTGAGGGGCCAGTTGACTAGCTGCTTGACTGAGAGGTTACAAAGACCACACAACCGGCCGGGAGGGCCCAGGGCGCTGACCACGTCCCACCTCCAGTACTGCACCCAACTCATGACGCCTGTGATGAGCTGTTGTGGGGTACGTAGCGGCCGGGCGGTAGGCCTTACCCCGGAAAGGGCTGTTGCACAGCGGGGTGAGTTAGTTATATTAAATTGCACAAAATTCATTCAGAAGGAAGAGGACTTCAGAATATATTCGCAGAAAATTCAAAATATAAAGTACATTTTATTTGCCACACAGATATGCTTGACAAATGGTATTTTGTTAAAAACTGTTACAGCAATATCTGAGAAAATTAAAAATAACGTAAAATGTTTCGTGTAAAGGGTAGTTGGGCTGCGGGAATTTTCTTGGAAAATGTTGAGCTATAATTCCAAGTTTGGTATATACACAACCTTTTGCTTTTTAGTTACTTCATAGGTTTACTCGCGCAGGGACCTTTTTAAAGGTACACCTTTGAACTCTGTGGACCTCAAAACCTGTATTCGCAGTAAAATTTCGATATTGAACTTCGGAGTGGGATGCATTACTTTCTTTGCTTACTATCGGTAAACAGTAGAGAAAGTAACAATTTAAGCCACACGCATATGTCGCAAATGTAGAGATATCTGGAGGGTTTCAAAATATCCAACATTGTTTTAAAAATTAGCTAATTCTGGTGTTAGTGTTACGTGTTACTTATGAATAAATTATTCATGTTATATCAGCAAACAGTAAGTAAGAAACGCGCAGAATGTGTCGTGCATACCACAGTCCTTTGCTTTAAAATGGCGTGTTTTCCAGAAGGAAGAAAAGGTCCAGTATTTACTCGGTTGATGTCAGAAGGACAACAGATATGAAGTGCGGCAATTGTCAAGAGCAATTATTTGCTTAAGAGGTCGTTGGAAGGCTCTCCTCGCAACTCATAAAAATGGGCCCTTTTCTTTTCCGCAGAAACAATAAAAAAAAAGGATAAGTCGAGATCCCATAACGTATGTTTATACCTTGTGTATTATTCATCTGACAAGAGACAGGAAGAAAATGTTTTACATCCACGTGATATTCCCCATCCATTTATCGTTTATTTTCATATATCTTCGATAAACTATTCTTACGAAAGCTTATTTGTGTATGTACTTCATGTTAATTGAGATTAAGTTTATAGAAATAGTTTCATTAGACATTTCGTTGTAGGTATAAAGGGAAAACAGGAGACCGAATCCATAGTCAAATGTTTAAAATCGGGTCGCTTACGTCGGGCTTAAATATTTTATACACTTTCTTTAACATTGTGAGAAACAACGGAATGGTGAGAGAACTTAAAAAAGACAAAACTGTTGTCAAATTCACGCCAATAAAAACGAACATATCGGAAATGGCTCATGTTACAAAAGCTATTTTAGACAGTACAAACGGAGGGAAAGTTGGACTTTCCTAGGCCTTTTGTACCTGCACCCCTTGCGGCGAGTCCCCTGGAGTGAAGGTCGAGGTGAAAGGAGACAAAGTGGCCGATCCAGGAGTTGCGACAGAACAGAGGGCAGGTGCCCTATCAGTATCAGATTGCAGCTCTCCGACGCAGCTAGTACAATCGCCATCGCCACCTCTGATGGCTGGCACAAAGGCTTCCCACAGGGGATGGGGCTAGAGACCCGGAGACCATTTCGTTTCGGGGGAAGACGTTACTATAGGAGTTTTCACTTTATGAAGGCACAATGGCTCTTATGGAGAATCACCGCGGCGTTGCCATGTATGTTGTGCCGCAGCGATTACCGTGGTTTTGCTAGCTGATTCCTGAATCGCTGTTCAAATCTATCGCTGTCCATTTCATCATGATAATCAGCAGAACCTTTTTTCGTCAAGAAAACAAGTCGTACCATCCGCATGCAATATTACAAATCGTGGTCCGCGAGCAGTAGGTGATTTAAGACCAGGGATAACCCGGCCAAAAGCGCTTCATTAGGAGTTTTTGTAGTCTTATCCTTCCACTTTTGATACAGTGTGCCCTACATTTACCCAACTTTCATCAAGGTACACGATTTTCCTTACCTCTTTGGTGAATTGTTTTATTTTCCGTAAACAGGAATGTCGCCGCACTATAACATAATTTGTCTCAACCATAAACGATTTATTTCCTCTCTTTTCAAAATGAAATCCCATTTCCTCCCTAAGCTATAAAAGGTTGAATATTTAAAATTTGGCAAGTCCTCATCCTCATTGACTTTTTTCAACACGGTCAGAATTGTAGGGCGAGCACTTTGAAATAGAAGTTCAGGAAATTTGTGCCATATTTGCGTTCAAAATGATCATATTTTATCTTCTGCTGGTTTTGCATGTATGCCGCGGTGTAGTGATGGGACCCTCTTTACATTCTTTTCTTAATATAAAAAATGTAGGCCTACTTACACCAGTCGCCTTATGAAGCTCACTAACAATAAACGAGTCACTGTATCTGGGGTTCTTTTTCTTTTAATAATCATACACTCTAAAAACTTTTCCGGTCGCCACTTTTAATAATTTCGCCTTTTTTTTTTTTTTTTTTTTTTTTTTTTTTTTTTTTTTTTTTTTTTTGCGATCCATTCTGCACTGATCACTTAACTGCAATGCACATAATTACCAAAGAGCTTGTAAAACTCGCCCACGCCTCATATTCCCAAAACCTATTGAAAACCTGCGCTGAAGTACAATGCCTTATCGCCCCTTTAACTGTCATACCACATCTGGTTTTCATCATCTCCAAGACAGAAGGACCGGCTTTCGTCCGGCGCGACTTTGTTTTATACTTTATTTTTTTAGAAAAATATGTTTAGACATATTGATATAATCTAACTACCAACGTGGTCTATAAAAGCAAGCGAACAATTCAGATTTTTTTCATTGGAATTATTTCGATTTGAAACCATGTTTTGACGTTTGGAGCGAGAAAGGTGTTAAAAAATCTTCTTTCAACAAAATTTTACATTTTATTATTTTAAAAACTATACAATTATATAAAAGCTTTATCGTGCATACCATAGTATTCTTCGACACATTTCACACCGAAATGCATGTTCATACTTTATCTTAGTCGCATTTGAAAACACGCACATTTGGCAACAGCGCACATGAATCTTCCATAAGAATAGCATGGTCCATAAGAGCCCGTTGTGCCTTCATGACCTCAAAATTCCTATAGCAGTATACTTGTTCCCTGCCATGCAGCTCCGAGACACCTGTCGACACATTGCAACACTGAAAGAATCAAGCCGATGAAGGGTGAAGTGAAATGAGAGGTAAGGTGAAATGGAGGGAGAAGAAATTCGGGGATGGAAGACATCTACCTAGCATTCGCCTAGCGATCCAGAAAACACCCGCTCGAAAAACTAATAGGTCAGGAAGACCGGCCGCGGTGATCGAAACCGCGAAAAAGATCTTTATTTGGTTGAGTATTCAAGCTTTGTTTATCTCTTATTGTTTACCTGTGATACACAATTTTACAAAATTTCTTCCGAATGAAAAGCGCTTCACAGGCCATTCCTAGAAAATTCAAGTTCTGTCACGTACTATCTTTCACAAAAATACCCAACTTCAGTGAGACCTGCGCAAAGAGTCACCTAATTCTCAGGCGTGCTTGCATATATGGTATGAGAATTAAATTAGTCATATGATTCCCTTGCTATTCAGGGGACATTCCAGCCATGTCACCTCGTATCTCACTGAAGTTTCAAAAAACAATATTTCAATAATCCTTCTACATTTACGGGCAAACATTGCAAATTTAACTTCAGTACATCTGTAGAAAATACGCTGTAATTAGATTTTGATGAATAGTAGACTAGAAGTAACAACGATGTCAATGCTTGCTGCTTTGCTTACCAACGTAAGCTTGATCATGGACACACAATTTATACATTCGGTAGAAGCCGAACCCTTTAAGACATGTTACCGCTGGACCAGAGTGGTGTACTGAACATGGATCGAATCCCGTGAGATGCATATTTTTCCCCTACCTTTCTGTCTCAACGGAAACATAATTAATTATATAATCTGTGCCTAATATACTGTTATACAATATTATCATATAGCTGTAATACGATTGCAATTTTAGAACTGAAAGCTTCAGAAGATATTGATTACAATTGTTGTAGATAAAACAGGGAATACGCATACTTCAGCTCTGAATCACTCTTCCAGAAATTAATGCCTAATATTTTCTCTTAAATACCCACGTTCATAGACATCTGTCTATAAATATCGAAGATTACTGTCAAGTTAAAGAATTTACTTCCGTCATGCACTGTTACTGTTTACTTAGCCTACAATGGATATAAGAAAGCATTATATCTTGTTCATGCACGGAAACTAAAATGTTTCAGGCACAAGAAGCGAAAATAATTATTTTAGAAAAAGTATTAACTCAGTATGACTACATTAATTTATACTTCATTATGAGTAATACGACACAAATATCGTACTATCTGAGAATAAGACTTAAAGTATCGACAGAAAAACGTTTAGTGTGTTACATATCATACGAAAGAAAATGGGGCATTTCTGGTCACAAAAATGCGTAGTTGGAAGAACTAAACCCCGGTCAATAAAGTAGTTAATGACGTATTAAGTAGAATGCCACTCAGTTGTAGGTTACTTCAACGGGAACCAAACTTTGCATCCAGCAGCATAGCCATTATCTGTATTTCCAAGCACTACACAATACAATGTTACCATGTGCCCATTAACTCAATTTCTACAAGTGTGCTTTTGTTCCGATTCTCTACACCTGAGAGAACCCTCTGGAGAACTAAAAACGCTGGTTCTACTTCAGAAAATAAACATGCAGGAGGCGACACTAAGAACTTCCAATTCCCACCGAGTGTCACCCAACGACTTCGGCTATTTGTGAGTTGGGCAACATGCGCTTTATTCATATGATATTCAGTTATCTTCTATCGTTAACAAATTTCTTTACAAGGTAGAAAGTTCGTAGCACCATTAGCAAAGGTTTAAATAGTTTGCTTCTGCTTCTAGATATTCATTTGTATTTATTTAGAGAGTAAAAGAAGAATTTGTTCTAGCACAAACGTAAGTGTTCCGTGTTCAGTGTGGAGTATAAGTTTCCTTTGTTCCTTTTTGTTTTTTAGTGACGGGAAAATTATGAAATTGTTAAAACAATATAATATTTCTTGTACGTTCTCGTTGATAGACACTTGAAAATTCTGCTGTTCAGATTCACAACCATATATTATGGAGAATTGAATACTGAGGTGATTTTCTTATGTGAGACAATTAAAGCATGATATATCTAATAGGCATTATAGTTGAATAATACTAACTTCATAGTCAAACGCCCCTTATTGTGTGGCAGTAGATGTCTACTCTACAAACTGGAGGTTGAAATCGAATCTGCTTGTAATGACTAACTTTATTTTTCTTTCAGGGCTTCGACCGTGCCTGAATTTATTTATTTAGAGCATTCACACTGAGTCATTCATCTTGTTAGATTTTAGTTGTAACTCGGCATACTTAATTTTCAAAACAGGAAAATTGTCACTATTATTATATCCAATAGGAGAGTGAAGAAAAAAATTAAGGGTTACACTGATCTGGAACCCGTGCTTCGTAACTCAGAGTGATGTATTATGACCACTACACCAACAAGACAACTGGTGTCGTTTATATAGTGGTTAATATTTAGACTGTTCTAACATGTAAGAGAGACTTGAAAAACAGCAGAGCACCTCTGTCCTTTAACTTACAGGAATTTTAGTGAAAACAACTTTTGAGAGCGTCAATATTTCAAAACACTTACCTAATTGAAGATAGCAATTATTGAAGAAGGCCATCTGTTCTGCGTATGCAAATGAAATCAGAACCATTAGTAAAATTGTGCTCCCTGTTCACAAGATATTAATAAAACAAAACTTTGTTATCTGATAACCACTTTGTTACATAAAAGACTAACAAAAAAAAAAAAAAAAAAAAAAAAACTTGCATTAAAGCCACTATAATGTTAATTAGCATAAAATGTTCGCATATGACGCTTTTTAAAGATTAGTTGATTAGTTCAAGTTTGATATGGATTGGAGGTTACAGAATCTTTTCAGTAGATACAAGAGCTCCATGTTTTACGTTGTGTGTGCCTGGAAGCAATTCTTTTCTGGTTGGCCAGTCTCTCCTGGTGTCTGTCCTACTATCCCATAAGCGGAGGAAGCAAGAATATTTGATGTAGCCACCACTTTGAAGCCCCAGAGAAACTCAAACATCTTGAAATCACCACAAATATCCCACTGGTGGCATCCGTAGTTGAGTTTTACAGAGACCAGCTTGACGTTTTCATGTTTCTTCCAGGAAGTAGAATAAGCTACTGGGATAGAAGGAAACTTGTTCCATTGTGTAGTAGGACTGTTTTTCGACTTGTACTTGAACTATCTATAAAAAGGCGCCACTGGTTCATAAGGAATCTTTTTGTGTTGAAAGAGAGCATTAACATTGCTGCAAAAACTGACATTTCATAGAAGCAGGCAAAATCCTTGTGCCGTACTCTTTATTTTGCAAGTTATTTTCGTTAAAGTGAGATCCAAGGAGTTCGGCCTTTGATTTGGTAAGTTCCAACTCCCTTTATTAGGTCATTGAACCTTTTTTTAAAGTGAAGAGCTGAGATCCTGAGCAGAGTTTCTCATACATACTTAAAAGTACATTTAATGCATTTAAGGCCTAGTAAAATCGATTAAATCTGTTATATGAGACGAGGAATCAAAATCCTGCCTCTCACATATACCTGAATAGGTATACCACGCATTACACTTTGTTTAGAATAGGAGTCTATGGACACATTGACAAGGTTTCAGCCAGTGTTCTAGATTCCATTACGATTTTATTCCATTTCTAATGGCAAAGTAGGCGAATAAAAAAAACTATTCAATTATTTCCCTCCACCGATCTGGAATCAATTACATATCTATATACTTCTTGTAGTATTTCTTTTAGATACCAAAAGTTTCAAGGCACTCAGCTTTGGTTTGAAAATATCCTGCTCCAACCTCAAATTGAAGGTTCCTTATTCTAACTACCCTTCATTTTGTGCAGATTTTAACTAAATTTCAAATGTATTGGAGTTTATTCAAGTCACTATATGTATAATCTCAACTGCGTACTTGTAGTGATGCTTATACAAGATCTGCAGCAGCGTACGCACCTGAAAAGTTGAGAGCGTGAGGCTAGCTGTTTGCAGATATGGGACAGTTTTAATTGTTCCACTATTGATCCCTGATCACCATCGGATGCTGTATCGCTACGATAAGCAGCAAAATATCTAAAGAGCACACCACAACGCAAATTATGTGACAGGGACCAAATTATCAGTGGGATAAAAAACAGAATGCACATATAGCAAATAAGCACACGACTGGTGGATTAATTGGATTTCTCTGGAAGCGACTATTAACACCATGTCAAAGAATTCCAATACTGAAAAAAGGAAGAAAGAAAGGAACAGTATCCCCTCTTAGGAGTAATTCTCTGACAAATTGCAGCCTAGGTGATGGACTGAAGACATATTCCTCCCTTATCTACATGCACTAATTGCGATTTTGGGGAGGGTATCGCAAATTAATTCCGCTTCACTGTGGCAGCTCAGGCCTGGGCGACTCGCGGGATACCTGAAGTGACTACCATTTTTGTTACCTGATATACAATTGTCAGTGCAAGGCCGTGAGAAGGCCACGCTCAGTGAGCACCATAGGAGTACCAGCCTCTTTATCCTAGTGACTTTTTGAATATCGAATACAATTTTAATTTATTTAACCTTTCCCCAGCACTCTTTAATAGATTATTGTGCAGTAATTTAGGAGACTTGTTATCTCAATCCGCCAAATTAACTCTTGTAACTTTCACATTGTAAACCCTAATGTATCCACAATAATGGACCAAATTCTGTTATATTCACAGAAATGGAAGTAAAATATTGACGGATGTATTTCTTACATATGCAATTCCTTCCTTCGACTATCTTTGAAATACTGGAAATGCATTTTTAGATAGCGTAGTTCTTATTTTAATTTTTTCTATTGTAATAATTAATGCCATATTTACTCCTAAATTATTAGATTCAGAACTATTAAACTATCATCCCCTAATAGCAATATCTGACAAAAAGAGTGTGCGTTGCACTCACATGACTTTTTCTATTCTTGTACAAAGAATTCTTAAAGAGCTGATTCCTCTAAGTACTTCATGTTAACTGAGATACATATTTGCAGAAATTATCTTATTGATAAATTTGCTGTAGCTGCAAAGGGATTATGGGAATACAGTAGGCTTTAAGCGATCGTCAAATCTTTTAAAGCTGGTTACTGTGTGATGGCTTCAAAATTCCGTTATATTTGCTTGGCCTAGATATCGACAAATGAATTTGAGAAAAGTATAGGTATTAGGAAATTCAGTCGAATAAAAAGGAATATCTCCGAAATGGTTCATTCCACAGAAAAAAAAAGATATGACATAAACTGTGTGTTTTAACAAGATCTACATCTTTTGTGGTGTAAGATTTTGTTTATCCCTTACGGTTTACTAGCTATATAAGTCATTCAGAATGAAGAGGACTTCTGAGGACATTTCCAGAGAATGCAATGCAAACATTTCATTTGTCATGAAAAGATCTTACAAATACGGTATTTTAATCAAATTCGTTAGAGCCGTTTTTGATAAAACGAAAATTTTCTAAAAATATTCTATGTAAAGCGTAGTCTGTGTTTGGGGGATTATCTTGAAAATCTTCGTATTTGTTTTTATCCATGTTCCACAAAGTATTGTTACAAAAGGTTATTTTTTCTGTCTGATCTATGTTAACTGAGATAAATATTTGCTGACATGGTTTAATTAGATGTAGATACCTAAAAAGTAAATACAAGAGTCTAAAATTATAGTCAAATCCATATGAAATGTCAGCTACATGCTGACCTTGAGAGTTTTAGGACATCGTGAAAAACAAGGAAATGGTAACCTATTGAAAACTAGGTCAAATCAATAACAACGAATATCGAGTTAAACTTTGTGAACATTTTCTTCTTGTATTCTTGGAAGATGCTGAACTTAAATACGTTTCGTATATATGTGACTTTTCATTTTATGAATCGCACGCACGCACGCACGCACACACACACACACACACACACACACACACACACACACACACACACACACACACACACACACACACACAGGCTTTTTATCTAAAAAGTTTTTGGCAGTGGGTTCAAACTTACCTACCTACCATATGTAAGTGATAAAGGAAGCAATGCGCTAACAAGGTGTTAACTTGCTAGAGAAGACAGTGTATGTACCTTGCAGCTTTTTATTTGATAGTGTTTAAGGCCCGCTTTTACCACATGCGGTACCACAGACGGTGACTCTGATTATACATTGAATGAAGATGGAGCACCGGTGGAATGAGATGGCTGGGGAAACCGGAGAACCCGGAAGAAATCCGCCCCTGTGCCACTTTGTCCACCACAAATCCCACATGCGGTCGCCTGGGATCGAACCCTGGCCACTGTGGTGAGAGGTGAATGGTCTAACCACTCGGCCACGGCGCGGCCACTTGCAGCTTCTGAAAGTATTCTAATTACGGAGTACTATATGCAGAATGTGTACTCACCAGTATATCTCTTTTCATTTCTTGGCAATTAATTACATAGGTATTATATCAGTGAGGCATTACATTGTTAACAAATAATTTCTCCATTGGCTTCTGCTATGAATAATACAAAGCGTCTTTATTTATACTTATATAAAACTGTCAAGCTCTCATGTTGATTCCGTCACAACTTATCACGTTAATACGTGAATCCCATAAAAGGGTAGTCATTGTTGAAAATACAAAAGAGTTGAGCTTTATGTGTGTATAATCTGCTGTATAATCCAACACTCAGAAATCTACGTGGATAGAAATGAATTGCAACCAGTAAACATTCCTCTACAAACTGATCTACGTTACTACCATTCCCTTGTTTCTATGCAAATACTACACAATCCTACTGATAATCTTGGGAATGTAATAATTTTTACAATTTCACTAATAAGGCCAACCATCAATAATTTACATTTATCGACAGCAAGAATATTTATGGTAGCAAGACCTCCTCCGTCAATGCCAGGCACCCTTAACACAACATGCCCTAATATGAATTGAATGAAGCTTTGTATTGGAAGGTCAAATAACTTGTTCAACTTCTATACTTATACGTGTTCACTTGCTCTTAGAAATCTGTATCGAAATAAGTCCGCTTCGATAGAGACGTCCAGTTTGTGCGCCATCCTGCTCAGAGCCACTGAAAAACAGTTTATTCAATAATATGAATATGTGTTAACTTTATTTCACTGTTTTCATTCTTTACAATGAAATTCTGATAAATCTCTGTTCACAGTTTAGAAACATTTGTCAATAAAGACTTCGAAAAAAATCTGTTATCTATTTAGTTAATATACACATTTTTGCATGGTGCAATTTGCAAAGATAATTTCTGATAATGATCCTTTATGGAACTTATTTGAAGTAGGTGGTGAATTTATATTTATTTGAATGGTTTTGTTTAATATGAACTTTAATATTGTACTTGAGATCTTTAGTTTATTTTCAAGAGGTTGTGTGGTACAATTTGCAAAGATAACTTCTGGTAATGATCCTTATTAAACTTATTTGAAGTAGATGGTTAATTTATATTTATTTGAGTGTTTTTATTTTCTATGAACTTAAGTAATTGTACTTAAGATCTTTAGTTTATTTTCAAGACATTCATATATAACCTTCAGCTACTGTTGTATGTGTCTAAATATTATATCTTTATTGTGTATCCACATGTAGTAGAAAAACTATTTTGTGCAACTCTAATATAATGGTTATTAAGACGCTTGTGAAGAAAGTTATTCGTCACTTGCGTTCTCCAACTCCTATTATAGGGTGGTTGCATAAATATATATTTGAACTCAATGTTCCTGGCTATATTTTTCTTCTCACTCAATGTTGATTTTTTTGCTTTCTTGCACAGAGGTAGCAAGTGCTTGCAACTATCATATAATTCATATTGACCAGGGCTGGGCAGCTGGTGCTCAGAGAGCGCACATTGCTCACGACTTTGACTGATAACTATGCGTTTAGCAGGTAAAAAATGAAGGTCGCTCAACATAACGCGCGAGTCGTCCAGGCCTGGTATTGACTAATACAGTATGGACGAACTAGTCACATATTCTACAGTTATGACTCCAAGTTACAAATTGCACTATATTTTGTCGTCCATTCAAAGGTATCACATGGCATTCTAATAGCTCCCAATTTGTGTGGCTCTAAGTGGCCCGTATTACACGGATTTGTTGAATGAATTACTAATCTTAAAATAAGGGATTAACAATTATATTTTTTGTTCAATTGAGTTCACAACAGTGTATCTCTTCGTTAAGTTTCAATCTGAATGTAAGCAGAGGTTTGCAAACTGCAGTTATCAAGAGCTATTGCATCGATAAAAGGCGCTAATGCTGTTCAAGGAGCATCAAATGTCAATCTATGTATCAATGTTTTTATGGTCAATAAATACGCAGCCTACTCTTAAAATAAATAACAGTTTCCTCTTCTGAAAGTGTCCTTTCCGTTTAAAATGGAAGTCGGCGACGTGTTGGGCTGTTTTGATAATGCCAGAACGTGTTATGTAGTTTCTTTAATAGCCATCAAACGAAATCTGCATCATGGCATTTTTTCATAAGTGGTGTGGCTCTTTAACCATTTCAGAGGCAGTGATTTCAGATAGAAACCATTCCCCCATGCATTACTATCTCTGCAATATATTAGTTTCTCTACCACGTACAGCCTAAGACAATGTGTTCCAGCTGAGCTGCTCACTAGTGAGCAGCGGCGTATTCGGCAACTTGCGTACGTAAGTCTGCAACACGCAGCACAGCTCTCCTGCGGGGTAAGCTGCTGTCACGGCGCGGTGGGTACTGGCGGAGAGTTGTAACGGGGAGTGACTGGCGTTACTATGACCTTTGTTCAGTGACGTATTGGTTATCATTCATCGCCGCCCTCCCTCTACAGCCGTGCTCCACGCAACGCTGCTGCATACTCGCGTGTACTCATACTCAAACTCGTGGATTTGGAACAGCCTGGACTAAGACAAAACGAATGAGCAACATCCAGAAAGAGACAGAGAGACAGAGAGACAGAGAGAGAGAGAGAGAGAGAGAGAGAGAGAGAATGAGAGAGAGAGAGAGTTCCATTCGGAAAACATCGGAAGCGTTCATTGACGTTGCGTTTACAATAGAAGACTTAATACCACCCTGCGTGAATTTCAAACTTATGCGATAAGTACGAAGATGCCTTTCAGTTTTTCGTATGCATGATAGCATGTCCCTCCCTATTTGGAACAACCTGCGTCCGAATTCATTGTATATGTTTTTTATTGCTTAAATTTTAATTTGTTAAACGTATGGCAATGTCATGTGTTTTCTCTGCATACGATATCAATTTATTTTAAGACATCCCTGCATAAAACACAAATTACTCTTTTAGTTTTCAAAATGAATGTCATATTACTAGGAATTCTAAAGTGAAGGATTAAACTAAATATTTAATTGACTTAATATTGGTTGTGCAAACTGTCTGTCTCATTCTAGAGTTATAAATGGCACTGGCGTGATCATTTGCGCACACCTCAGCCTTGGAGTAGTGGATGAGATGGTAGAAATCATATCGACGTTTGCTATGGCAAGTGCACATTCAGGCGAAGCTACAAGGAGATTTTTCCTTACATTGTAAAAATGTAATGTAGTGAATGTTCTTGAAGCTCTCTGTGTCTCAGGCTGCAAAACCCATTTAAATCCCTATATCTACGGCTACGAGGCGAGTGAGGTTATCCAGGGAAGATATTGTTTCTCGTCTACCTGGTTCGGGTAGAAAAGGTTTGTCTACTCCTCAGCAGGACACTGCACCCCTAGAAGAGGGAGACAGTAATCCCTTCAAGCATGCGTTCAGAATTATAAGTAATTATAATTTACCCGGGCCCAACCGCACAGCCTTGCGTTGTCTGACTACTCCTTGCTTGGTCGGCGTATAGGAAACAGTCTTACAAATAATCACAGATTATGTCACCTCACATTTGCAGAAGAAAATATCAACAATAACTTTAATAGGATTCTATTTACAGACGAGGTAACGTTTTCATTTACCAATGGGGGGGGGGGGGGTAATTTGTCTATCACACCCGAGGAAAATGTTACGACGCAAAATACGTTGCACAAATGGATCACCAGCGCCGCGTATCAGAGTCGTGTTGAGGTTAGATATCACAAAGTGTTATAAGCTGCTTTGCGGCAGCTTGATAACACATTACATAGCTAGCACTTCGAAAACATCATGGATCCTTCTGTAAGGAGAAGATATCTCGATGGAATTATTGAATTCCAGCAGGATAACCACCCTGTCCACACAAGTCAGCAATCACCGATTCTCATAACGGTAACATATCACAATGATTGATTGGTGTCCTTTCTCACCAAATTTGAATTCCATTGAAATGTGTGGCGGGCCCTAATGACCTAGCTGTCGACGGGCCCTTAAACCCTACTCACTCACTCACTCACTCACTCACTCACTCACTCACTCACTCACTCACTCACTCACTCACTCACTCACTCACTCACTCACTCACTCACTCACTCACTCACTCACTCACTCACTCACTCACTCACTCACTCACTCACTCACTCACTCACTCACTCACTCACTCACTCACTCACTCACTCACTCACTCACTCACTCACTCACTCACTCACTCACTCACTCACTCACTCACTCACTCACTCACTCACTCACTCACTCACTCACTCACTCACTCACTCACTCACTCACTCACTCACTCACTCACTCACTCACTCACTCACTCACTCACTCACTCACTCACTCACTCACTCACTCACTCACTCACTCACTCACTCACTCACTCACTCACCCACCCACCCACCCACCCACCCACCCACTCACTCACTCACTCACTCACGCACTTGAAATGCATGGGCAGGAGTGAAGCAAATTTTGGAGTTAAATTGATCTGCAAGGTAAAAGATGTTTTGTAGGAACAAATACAAAATGCTTCGGAAGCATCCTCTCGTGAAAATTTGACTAGGCACTGGATAGCATTCATGCCCCGTAGAATTAGGGCAGTAATAGAAGCAGAGGATTTACACACTCAATATTAAGTTAATTTCTCTTTTTATTTGCGTTTTCATTTAGGAATACAATATTTACCAATTCTATACTTAGTTTGAAAACGAAAAGGCAGTATTTCATTTATATATGTGGGGATGAATGCCTTGAAGTCAAATAAGTCAATTGGAAATTATATTGTAATAGGTATGCGTAATATTTCGTACATTGCGTTTTCCCAAAAAATAAAATAAAATAAATCAATGCTCCAGACACGAATCTCGTTACCACGCCTCATTACCACGTACCTTCCACTAACGGCTCGGCTGTCATCGAATCGAATGGTTAAGTAGGACTCGGTATGAAAGGTGACAACAGAACGAAGCGAAAGTCAAGCGTCCCAACACGTAATTGTTAATTGGCCGCGGAAACGATTTCGTGTTTTATAAATATACAGTGTCACATAAAAAAAGACACCGACAATGCTTAGTATGTTGTGCGGGATGGCAAATTGATCGGTCTTCGTATGGGAACCCCTGTCCAGAAATGCACGGTTTGGCCGCTGGAGAGCGTGGAAGTTTGAGAACGAACTGTTGTGATACTTTGTTGGCATTCGTTTTGGTATCTTAACACGGAAGGTATGCATCCCTTCAGTCATCTCTGTACTGAGATGAACGACCTGAGTATAATAACATTCTTGCGTATGCGCTAAATTCCTTCTTAGAGTCCTTGGTGCGTATCCCACTGCATTACTACTGGGTGGCTTCCTGTACAGTAACGCTTTTTAATAGCAGTGCGACGCGTACCAGAACACAGCTGTTGAAATGACCAACTTGAGCTCCAGCACTTTTTGTTGTAAATATGCGGAATCATCTCAACGTCGCATATTCAAATCGATGGATCGGTAGAGGTGGACCAGTTCGATGGCCAGCACGGTCGCCAGATCTGACACCTCTTGACTATGTTCTGTGGAGTTTTATTAAGAGTATGGTGTATGACACTAGTGTATCGTCAGCGGAGGACGTTATGGCTCGAGTCCACAGAGCGACTGAAGATCTTCAAAGACAACCGCAGTATTGGGTCATGTGTATAAGGCTCACCACCCCCGCCATAGGCTCTGCAATGACGTTGGAGGTGCACAGTTCGAAGCCCGCCTGTAATGAAGACAGTTCGATGTAGAGTTTATTGATGAAAAGTGAACGCACACCCATCTAACACTTCGATGCGCTACAGCGTCCAAACCGTGCATTTCCAGACAGGAGTTCCTATTTGAATACCGATCAGTTTGCCGTTCCGCAAACATACTAAGCGTTGTCTGTGTTTGTTTTTGCGGGGGACACAAGGTGGAAGTAAGAATGTCCTACTTGAACAGCGAATTTCTCTTATTGTGAATAACAAGAAAGTGTAATATCAAAAAAGTCGGAAAGTTTACTCTTCTCTGCAAAAATGCTTTTATCCAGAAGCTTTATTATCACCTGCCTAAATTATTGTTGAATGAAGGTAAATTATTGTTGAATGAAGGTTTTTGATTTATGGCTATACTGGTAGAAAATTGAATAAACCACAACTTTTTCGTCTGGTGTATTTCAATAGAATCAACTGTTTTTGTGTAAATTAAATTTTGCAAGTCCATAACTTGTTACACCTTCTTAATTCTGTTAGAACTGGTAACATCGCATCAGCTGTGTTTACTTTCTTCCCATATGGGTGTAGATCGCGCGAAATGTTTACTCAATCGCATGCAGTTGCTTTTTTGTGTGAAGCTATCTATAAGTATTGAAACTTCCTCTAAACTCTTATTTCAAATTAATCCCAATGTTTGTGATTAAAATTTTGGTTGTAAAGCTACCAAGTAAATACAGCGAGCAAAAAAAAAAAAAAAAAAAAAAAAAAAAAAAAGGGACAGCTTCAAATTCTAAGTGTTTTTCCATAATAACATAATATATAAGCACAAATCATACAAATTATTCCTAATGCATAACAAAATATTTACAAACAATAAAAATAGAAAATAACGTTTATTTAAGGCGAATAAATATAAAGAAATATAAAATATAAAAACCCAAAACATTACATATTACTCTGTAAAATAAATACTGGGACACCTGAAGAAAGATAGTCTATCTTGTGCACAAAACGGAAATTTCAATACCTTATTTGCCCTGCGTTTTACCTCTCTCAGACGATTGGTCATGCCACTTACAAGGTTAGCAGTATATGCAGCTGAAATTTTAGCCCACTATAATTGCTCCACCCTTAGATCCGCACTTGGTGTAAACACAAGCCGTCAACAACTAACCGGTGATACACCGAAACCAAAGCACACCATAAAATGTAGTACCCTAAATATCGGCGATTATCTGCGAGTTTTCAAATTGTATGATAACCCTAGTAAAGACTACTTCAATGTAACGTGATAGCAGCAATATTTCTAAAACTCCTGAGTAAATATTGTTCTGTTGCAACATAAACACTAGGCATGAATCCACGTGGTGTTTGTTTTGTTCTGCATTAGTCGCAGGTTATCGCGGAAGGATACATGGGGCGGATCTAAGGCTGGATGGAGTATAGAAGGGTAGTTGGGGGGAGCTGTCACAATATGGCCGCCACGCGTGACCTAAGGGTTACCAGGTAAGGTGGTAGGGGGAAGCAGGACGCTGTGGGTATTTGAGATAGGCTCTAGGAACAATTTTTAAGGTGTATAGCAGCGTTTATGCACGCTCATGATAGCTGAGCATGTCATTTGTTCTATGGATGTATGTCGTCTAACGCAAGAGCTCTGAATGAAAATATTATCCTAACCTAACCTAATCTAACCTAACGTTGTTTAACATAAACTAAGCGAACATAAACCATACTATTTATTATGTGTTGAAGCCACCTGAATCCAAAAAGGCAGTTTTAGAAAAAGGTCCGCGCGCGCGCGCGCGCGTGTGTGTGTGTGTCAGTCTGTGGGCAACATAACTAAAAACCGAACAGTTGGTTAAAAACCAAAGTTGGTATTTAAGCTTAATGTTTTCTAAGGATGCGACATGAAGATTTTGAAGAAAATTTCTCCACCCTAAACTACCCTTTACATGGAAAATATTTCGAAAATTTTGATTTTCTCGAAAAATGGCCCTAACAATTTTGTTTAAAATGCCATACGTTTGTGATATTTTTATGGCAAACGAAATATATATCTTGAATTTTCTGCCTAAGTAGTCCTGTTTACTTTGAATGAATTTTGCATTGCTAGTAAACCGTAAGAGATAGACCAAATCTTACTATACAAAAATGTAGATGTTGCTAAAAAACACAATCTATGTCCAAATAGATGTTTTGTAGAGTGAACCATTTCGGAGACATTCCTTGTTAATTGTGTGAGTTTTGGAAAACTTAAACTTTCGTGAAATGGAAGATCGTGATTCATTTTTATATCTTAGCCGTGCAAAGAGAACGGGATATTAAAGCTTTAAAATATTTGACTATCGCTCAAAGCCTTCTGTATTCTCATATTTCCCTTGTATCTACAAGAAAATAAACACTAATATAATTTGTGCAAATGTTTATCTCAACTAACACGAAGAAGATAAAGGAACAGGCGTTGGTAAGAATGGTTAGTACAAGAGCAGAAAGCCATGTGAGCGCAACACATCAGTTTTTTATGCCCTAGTCATAGAAAGTGAACGGAATTTCAAAGCCTATATATAGCAGTAGCTAAGCCTACTGTTTTCCCTAAACCCATTGTACCTAGAAGAGACAATATAAAAACCGTTTCTACAAATTTTTATCTAGATTGACAAAGTATAGAGGAGAAGCATTTTATTTTGTCTACCACGTGTAGTAAGTAGAGGAAGTATTGTATACCACACAAAAGTTCAATGCCGAAATTTCACCGAAAATACATATTTTGAGGTCCCCTGAATTAAAATGCATTTTTAGAAAAAGGTCTTTGTGTAGATGTGCATGTGCGTGAACAGCATAACTCAAAATTGAAAACTCGATTTGGTATTTAAGTTTAGCGTATTCAAAGAGTGTGACACTAAGAGTTGCATGGAAGTCCCCCAATCAAAAGCTATATTTTACATAGAGAAAGTTTCGAAAACGTTGATGTTTCCGATAATATGTTACTAACGATTTTGCTTAAAATACCATATGTTTTATGACAAATTAATTGCATATCTGGAATTTTCTGGGAATAGCCTATAAAGTCCTCTTCATTCTGGAAGACTTACATAACCAGTAAACCATAAGAGAAGACAAAATCGTACTCAACTGCACAATGAGAATGCAATACAAAGAAGATGGTGTTTCAATGCTATTACATAGTAATCAGCGCTTAAGCTTACTGTATTCTCCTATTCCCATTGTATCTATAAGGGAATTGTAATAAAACCATTTCTACAAACGTTACCTCGATTAACATAGATTAGAACAATAAGCATTTTTAAGAATAATTATTACAGGAGTGAATAGAGAAAGCCATATGTGCACACATTTTTTAAGAATAGTTTGAGAGTAATTTTAAGACTGGGTAGAGAAAGTCATGCTAATCTAACACTTCCGATTTTTTAAGCATTTTTCACTCTTCACAATGCTCTTTGGACAAAAGATTATTACTTATTAGCTTGAAATTATGGGAGAGCTTCGGCAATTAGGGACTTAAATATTTTTGCTCACTAGTTAAACATATTAAATAGCCCAACTGAAATTATTTTTCATGGCACACTTTAAAAGTGACCTACATATAAGCATTTTTTCTGCTAAAATAATTAAAATTAAGAAATGTCTGTACAACAATTTCTTTGTGTGTATTGTACTCTCAAATTAAAGTTTTGGGAGGGATACAATGAACTATAGGGCTCAACTAGAATTTAATTTTGCCATATAAAAATCTGATGTGCTACACTCATATGACTTTCTCTACTCCTGTACTAACCATTCTTACAAACTCGTATTTCTGCGAGTACATCTTCGTGTTAGTTAAGATAAACATTTGTACAAATTATCTTATTGCTTATTTCCTTGTAGTTGCAATCGGAATATTAGAATACAGAAGGCTTTTAAAGCTTTGAGATCCCGTTCTCTTTGCACGATTAAAATATAAAAAAAAAAAAAATGAAAAACGATGTTCCATTTCACGGAAGTTTCAAGTTCAACTGACACAAATAACAACGCAAATCTCCGAAATGGTTCACTCTACAAAAAATTTATTCAGACACAAATTGTGTGTTTTAGCGAGATCTACATTTTTTGTACAGTAAGATTTTGTCTATCTCTTACGGTTTACGAGCTATTCAAAAGTTATCCCGAGTAAACAGCACTACATGGGCTATATCCAGAAAATTCAAAATATACATTTCATTTGTCATACAAATATCTTAAACATACGGCATTTTAATCAAAATCGTTAGAGCCATTTTCAAGGAAATGAAAATTTTCGAAAAGTTTTCTATGTAAAGAGTAATTTAGAGTGGGGCCATTTCCTTCGAAATCTTCGTGTCGCATCCTTGAAGGATATTAACCTTAAATACCAAATTTGGTTTTTAACCGACTTTTCGTTTTTGAATTATGCTGTCCATAGACTGACAGACAGACAGACACACAGACAGACACACAGGCTGACACACAGACTGACACACATACACATACACACACACACACACACACACACACACACACACACGGACCTTTTTCTAAAGATGCTTTTTTGCATTCAGGGGGCCTCAAAACATATATTTCCGGTGAAATCTCGACATCGAATTTTTGGGTGGAATACAATACTTCCTCTACTTACCACTAGAGAAAGTAAAAAGGGACTATTTATGAATAAAAATCTTATGTATCACGCTCACATGACTTTCTCTACTCGTCGCTGTAGAAATTATCCTAATACGCGCTTATTCTTCTACTTCATGTTAATTGAGATAAATATTGGCAGAAATTGTCTTATTGCATAGCTTTTTGTAGGTACAACGAGGTTAGGGGGATACAGTGTCCCTTAAGCTATAATAACATATTTTAAGAGCTGCTCGTTATGTAGTGACCTTCCGTTCTCTTTGCATAGCTGAGAGAGGGACAGATGAATAACGACTTACCATTTGATAATAGTATACCGAAACATTTTAAACTACATATCAACAACAGTGAATATCTCGGAAATGTTTAATTTCATTAAAAATCTATTTGACATAAATTGCATGATTTAAAGAGATTTTCGTTTTTGTGCAGAAGACTTTGTCTCTTACAGTTCACTAGTTATGCAAAAGTAATTAAGAACGAAGACAATTTCAGAGGCTATTCTCAGAAAATTCAAGATATACATTCCATTTGTCATGGAAATATCTTAAACGCATGGTATTTTAAGTCCTGAAGTTCGTAGTTAATCAACTATAAGGTCAAGCAATCGCAATTTATTTTTCCTTCTTTCTTGTGAAAGAACAGTTAATTGCCATATTGTGTCTTAATCAAAATCGTTTGAGCCATTTTGAGAAAATCAAAATTTTCGAAAAACATTCCATGTAAAGAGTAGTTCGGATTGGGTGGTGATTTTCCTGAAAAACTTCGTGTCGCATTCTTGAAACATGCTGAACTTAAATACCAAGTTTGGCTTTTGTGTACTTCTCGTTTTGGAGTTTTGCTCTTCATGGATACACAGACACGCAGGGAGGTTTCTTAAAAGTCTGATGTATTGCACTCACATAACTTTCTCTGTTCACTCATGCTATTCTTACAAACACTTATCCTTCTATCTACTCCATGCTAATGGAGATAGAATTTGTACTAGTGGTTTTACTACATATTTTCTTGTAGGTATAATGGGAATATGTGAATGCAGTAACCTTAGGTGGTAATCAAATCTTTTAAGAGTTGGTTGCTACGGATAGTTTTGAAACGTAATTCTCTTCGCATGATCACAAGGGCAAAAACAATAAAGACTTCCCTTTTAAGAAAGGCGCAAGTACTGGAAAATTTAAGCTAATAAAAATCAATATTTCAGAAAAGCTTAACTCCACAAAAGATTATATTTGAAGCAAATTGTGTACTTAAATGAGATCTACATTTTTAAGGCAGCAAGATTTGTCTATCCTTTACGGTTTACCAGCTATGCAAAAGGCATTCAGAATGAATGAATCAATGAATGAGACTATTCCCACAAAATGTATCATATGTATTTCAGTGAGTGAGTGAGTGATTAGGGTTTAAGGGTCCGTCGACAGCTAGGTCATTAGAGCCCCTATGTATTTCATTTATGATGAAAATATCACATATGGTGATTTAATAAAAGTGACCAGAGTAATTTTTGAGTGCCTAAATCAAAATTTTATAAAAACTTTCCATGTATATGGTAGTTTGTGGTGGGGCATTTTCTAGAAAATGTTTGTATCGCATCCCTGGAAATTTCTAAACTTAATTATCAAATTTGTCATGTAACCGAATTTTTTTTGAGTTATGCTGTTAAAAGGCGCGCGCGTGCACGCACCCCCCCCCCCCCACACACACACACACACAAACCCCCCCCCCCCCCACAAACACACCTTTTTCTGGATTCAGGTATCTTAAAACTTATATTTTCGGCAAAATCTCTATCTAAATTGCTCGATGGAACACAATACTTCTACTTAATACGTAATAGAGAAAGTAAAAATGTAGCTTTTGGATTCAAGAGTCTCAAAGTATGTATTTCCGGTGAAACCTCGGTATTGAATTTTTGTGTGGAGTAGGATGCTTCCTGTAAGCAAGTATAAAAAATAAAAAGGTTTGGGGAAGGGGTTCAGGAAACTTCTTTTTGGGTGAAATATAACAGTCCCCTATTTATTAGTATATAGTAGTGAAAGAAAAGATTATATTAACACCGGGTTGACATAGCTTGCCAAAATTTTGTGTGCACCATATGTTTTATGTTCTGACTATATGATAAAAACGTCAAAGCAATAGAAGAACACTGTGGATTTTACCGAGCGTGATAGCTAAGGCGATAACGACTCTGGCCTGCATTCGGGAGGCCGCAAATTCGATCCTTGTCACTTAGGCGAATTCCTGGAGTGCATTCATCTCTTGTCCATGGACCTGCAACTCCCAAGAAGTTGCTGCCCAAGCCGCAAAGTTGGTCTCGCTGCCCTCTCTCTGGGTAGACAAAACACTTCGGTTGTGTGCCAGGTGTCAGTATCTGGAACTATTAGACTTCTGTGCCTCTCCGGGCTTCGCTGGCTCCACTTTCTGACAATTCCGATCTCACTTCGCCTCATCCCTTCCCCCTGGGTGGTGGTAGCAAGCAATAGATCCATATTGGGGTCGCATGGGTCGAGGTGTTCCCCTTTCATTACACACACACACCCCACCCGCCACCCCCCCCCCCCACACACACACAATGTGGATTTTTGCATTTTCATACATAGGTACATTGGCTTAAAAATACGTGGTTTAAATACAAAATCAATACCCATATTCAGCCTCGAAATGAATGCTTTCTTTACTCTAGGGCAGAGGAGCGGTAGTAAAGTAATAAATTGTGGGTAAACGCATGCTAAGAAGCTTAATCAGAGGCAATCTCAAAGTATGTTACTCTCAGTTCCTCTCATAATAAAAAAGAAACACTTTCTTAACTTACGGCCATTCCCTCTTTTCCTTTTTGAACTTGTTACTGTGTGAGAATGAACCCACATTTCCAGATTAATGAAGAGCAGAGGAAGTCATCATGTGGAGGTTGTACACCGTAGCGTAGTAAAAGCAACCCCGTCGGCCGGCCAGCTCCCCCAGCTCGTGGGGGCCTGTATCGACCGCCATGTATGTCTCACTTCGAGCAGGTCAGGGAGTAGGTAGGGTGCGTCACGCGCGCGCGCGCACACACACACACATACACACATACACACACTCTCACACATACACAAACACACACAGTCACACTCACACACACACACAGTCCCACTCACGCACACACACACAGTCACACTCACACACATACATACACACACTCACGCACATACATACACACAGTCACACTCACGCACATACATACACACACTCACACTCACCCACATACACACACACACTCACACTCACCCACACACACAGTCACACTCACACACACACACAGTCCCACTCACGCACACACACACAGTCACACTCACACACACACAGTCCCACTCACACACACACACAGTCACACTCACGCACATACATACACACACTCACACTCACCCACATACACACACACACTCACACTCACCCACACACACAGTCACACTCACACACACACACAGTCCCACTCACGCACACACACACAGTCCCACTCACGCACACACACACAGTCCCACTCACACACACACACAGTCACACTCACACACACACAGTCCCACTCACGCACACACACACAGTCACACTCACACACATACATACACACACTCACGCACATACATACACACAGTCACACTCACGCACATACACACAGTCACACTCACACATACATACACACACTCACGCACATACATACACACAGTCCCACTCACGCACACACACACAGTCACACTCACACACATACATACACACACTCACGCACATACATACACACAGTCACACTCACGCACATACATACACACACTCACACTCACCCACATACACACACACACTCACACTCACCCACACACACAGTCACACTCACGCACATACATACACACTCACACTCACCCACACACAGCCACACTCACCCACACACACTCACACTCACCCACACACACAGTCACACTCACACACAGCCACACTCACACACACAGTCACACTCACGCACATACACACAGTCACACTCACACACACACTCACACTCACCCACACACAGTCACACTCACACACATACACACACAGTCACACTCACCCACATACACACACTCACACTCACCCACACACACACTCACACTCACCCACATACACACACACTCACACTCACCCACACACACTCACACTCACGCACATACATACACACAGTCACACTCACGCGCATACATACACACACTCACACACATACACACACACTCACACTCACCCACACACACAGTCACACTCACGCACATACATACACATACACTCACACACACACACTCACACACATACACACAGTCACACTCACACACACACTATCACACTCACCCACACACACAGTCACACTCACGCACATACATACACACAGTCACACTCACACACACACTCACACTCACCCACACACAGTCACACTCACACACTTACACACACATGCACACTCACACACACAGTCACACTCACCCACACACAGTCACACTCACACACACAGTCACACTCACCCACACACACAGTCACAATCACACACACACACACTCACACTCACCCACACACACAGTCACACTCACACACACACACTCACACTCACCCACACACACAGTCACACTCACCCCCACACACAGTCACACTCACACACACTCACACTCACCCACACACAGTCACACTCACACACACAGTCACACTCACACACACAGTCACACTCACCCCCACACACACTCACACTCACACTCACACACACAGTCACACTCACCTACACACACAGTGTCACACTCACACACACACACTTTCACACTCACCCCCACACACATTCACACTTACACACACACTCACACTCACACACAGTCACACTCACACACACACAGTCACACTCACCCCCACACACAGTCACACTCACACACACAGTCACACTCACACACACACTCATACTCACACACACACTCACACTCACCCACACACACAGTCACACTCACACACACACTCACACTCACACTCACACACACACTCACAGTCACCCACACACACAGTCACACTCACACACACACTCACACTCACCCACACACACACAGTCACACTCACGCACACTCACACCCACACACACTCACACACACACTCACACTCACACTCACACTCACCCACACACACAGTCACACTCACACTCACCCACACACACAGTCACACTCACACCCACACACACTCACACACACTCACACTCACACTCACCCACACACACAGTCACACTCACACACTTACACACACAGCCACACTCACACACACACACTCACACTCACCCACACTCACAGTCACACCCACGCACATACATACAAACTCACACTCACACACACAGTCACACTCACACACACAGTCACACTCACACACACACTCACACTCACCCACACACACAGTCACACTCACACACACACACTCACACTCACACACACACTCACACTCACCCACACACACTCACCCACACACACAGTCACACTCACACACACACACTCACACTCACCCACACACAGTCACACTCACACACAAACACTCACACTCACCCACACACACTGTCACACTCTCACACACGCAGTCACACTCACACACACAGTTACACTCACCCACACACACAGTCACACTCACACACACAGTCACACTCACCCACACACACAGTCACACTCACACACACACTCACCCACACACACACAGTCACACTCACACACACAGTCACACTCACCCACACACACAGTCACACTCACCCACACACACAGTCACACTCACACACACAGTCACACTCACCCATACACACACAGTCACACTCACACACACACTCACACTCACCTACACACACAGTCACACTCACACACACACACTCACACTCACACACACACACTCACACTCACCCACACACACAGTCACACCCACACACACACTCACACTCACCCACACACACAGTCACACTCACACACACAGTCACACTCACCCCCACACACAGTCACACTCACACACACACACTCACACTCACCCAGACACAGTCACACTCACACACACAGTCACACTCACACACACACAGTCACACTCACCCCCACACACATTCACACTCACACACACAGTCACACTCACCTACACACACAGTGTCACACTCACACACACACACTCACACTCAACCCCACACACAGTCACACTTACACACACACACTCACACTCACACACACACAGTCACACTCACACACACAGTCACACTCACCCCCACACACAGTCACACTCACCCACACACAAACAGTCACACTCACACACACACTCACACTCACCCCCACACCCAGTCACACTCACACACACACACTCACACACACACACTCACACTCACACTCACCCACACACACAGTCACACTCACCCACACACACAGTCACACTCACACACACAGTCACACTCACCCCCACACACACTCACACTCACACACACACACTCACACTCACCCCCACACACAGTCACACTCACACACACAGTCACACTCACCCACACACACAGTCACACCCACACACACACAGTCACACTCAACCACACACACAGTCACACTCACACACACACACACAGTCACACTCACCCACACACACAGTCACACTCACGCACATACATACACAGCCACACTCACCCACACACACTCACACTCACCCACACACACAGTCACACTCACACACAGCCACACTCACACACACAGTCACACTCACGCACATACATACACACAGTCACACTCACACACACACACACTCACACTCACCCACACACACAGTCACACTCACACACATACACACACAGTCACACTCACCCACATACACACACACTCACACTCACCCACACACACACTCACACTCACCCACATACACACACACACTCACACTCACCCACACACACACTCACACTCACGCACATACATACACACAGTCACACTCACGCGCATACATACACACACTCACACTCACACATATACACACACACTCACACTCACCAACACACACAGTCACACTCACGCACATACATACACATACACTCACACACACACACTCACACACATACACACACAGTCACACTCACACACACACTATCACACTCACCCACACACACAGTCACACTCACGCACATACATACACACAGTCACACTCACACACACACACTCACACTCACCCACACACAGTCACACTCACACACTTACACACACAGGCACACTCACACACACACTCACACTCACCCACACACACAGTCACACTCACACACACACTCACACTCACCCACACACACAGTCACAGTCACACTCACCCACACACACAGTCACACTCACACCCACACACACTCACACACACACTCACACTCACCCACACACACAGTCACACTCACACTCACCCACACACACAGTCACACACACCCACACACACAGTCACACTCACCCACACACACAGTCACACTCACACACACAGTCACACTCACCCACACACACAGTCACACTCACACCCACACACACTCACACACACACACTCACACTCACCCACACACACAGTCACACACACACTCACCCACACACACAGTCACACTCACCCACACACACAGTCACACTCACACACACAGTCAAACTCACCCACACACACAGCCACACTCACACACACACTCACCCACACACACACAGTCACACTCACACACACAGTCACACTCACCCACACACACAGTCACACTCACCCACACACACAGTCACACTCACACACACACAGTCACACTCACCCACACACACAGTCACAATCACACACACACACTCACACTCACCCACACACACAGTCACACTCACACACACACTCACACTCACCCACACACACAGTCACACTCACACACACACACTCACACTCACCCACACACACAGTCACACTCACACACACAGTCACACTCACCCCCACACACAGTCACACTCACACACACACTCACACTCACCCACACACAGTCACACTCACACACACAGTCACACTCACCCCCACACACACTCACACTCACACACACAGTCACACTCACCTACACACACAGTGTCACACTCACACACACACACTTTCACACTCACCCCCACACACATTCACACTTACACACACACACTCACACACACAGTCACACTCACACACACACAGTCACACTCACCCCCACACACAGTCACACTCACACACAGTCACACTCACCCACACACACAGTCACACTCACACACACACTCACACTCACACACACACACTCACACTCACCCACACACACAGTCACACTCACACACACACTCACACTCACACACACACTCAAACTCACCAACACACACACTCACACTCACACTCACACACACTCACACTCACCCACACACACAGTCACACTCACACACACTCACACTCACCCACACACACAGTCACACTCACGCACACAGTCACACTCACCCACACACACAGTCACACTCACACACACACTCACACTCACCCACACACACAGTCACACTCACACACACACTCACACTCACCCACACACACAGTCACACCCACACACACACTCACACTCACCCACACACACAGTCACACTCACACACACAGTCACACTCACCCCCACACACAGTCACACTCACACACAGTCACACTCACCCCCACACACACTCACACTCACCCACACACCCAGGCACACTCACCCACACACACACTCACACTCACACACACACACTCACACTCACCCACACACAGTCACACTCACACACACTCACACTCACCCACACACACAGTCACACTCACGCACACAGTCACACTCACTCACACACACAGTTACACTCACATACACTCACACTCACCCACACACACAGTCACACTCACACACACACTCACACTCACCCACACACACAGTCACACCCACACACACACTCACACTCACCCACACACACAGTCACACTCACACACACAGTCACACTCACCCCCACACACAGTCACACTCACACACACACAGTCACACTCACCGCCACACACACTCACACTCACACACACTCACACTCACCCCCACACACAGTCACACTCACACACACAGTCACACTCACCCACACACACAGTCACACTCACACACACACACAGTCACACACACACAGTCACACTCACCCACACACACAGTCACACTCACACACACAGTCACACTCACCCACACACACAGTCACACTCTCACACACACACACTCACACTCACCCACACACACAGTCACACTCACGCACATACATACACACTCACACTCACCCACACACACAGTCACACTCACACACAGCCACACTCACACACACACACACTCACACTCACCCACACACACAGTCACACTCACGCACATACATACACACAGTCACACTCACACACACACACTCACACTCACCCACACACACAGTCACACTCACACACATACACACACAGTCACACACACACACACTCACACTCACCCACACACACAGTGACACTCACGCACATACATACACACACTCACACTAACACTCACACACACACAGTCACACACTCACACTCACACACACACACTCACACTCACCCACACACACAGTCACACTCACGCACATACATACACACACAGTCACACACACACTCACACACACAGTCACACTCACGCACATACATACACACACAGTCACACACATACTCACACACTCAGTCACACTCACGCACATACATACACACACAGTCACACACACACTCACACACACAGTACACTGACGCACATACATACACACAGTCACACACTCACTCACACACACGGTCACACTCACGCACATACATACACACAGTCACACTCACGCACATACATACACACACACTCACACACACTCACACACACACACTCAAACACAGTCACACTCACGCACATACATACACACACACACACAGTCACACACACATTAACACACACACAGTCACACTCACGCATATACATACACACACACAGTCACACACACACACTCAAACACACACAGTCACACACATACATACACACACACTCACAGAGACACATGCACACACTCTCACACACTCACACTCACACACACAGTCACACACACATACATACACACACAGTCACACACACACTCTCACACACCCACACTCACACACACACAGTCACTCACACACATACATACACACAGACACATACACAACTCTCACACACTCACACACACAGTCTCACACATACATACACACACTCACACACATACATACGCACACACGGTCACACTCACACATATATACACACACACTCACACACATACATACACACAGTCACACTCACATACATACATACACACATACATACACACACACTCACACTCACCCACACACACAGTCACACTCACGCACACACACAGTCACACTCACGCACAGAACCTTACACTCACGCACACACACAGGCACATACACATATACACACACTCTCACACACTCACACACACACTCTCACACTCACGCACACACAGTCACACTCACACACATACATACACACACAGTCACACTCAGCCACACACACAGTCCCACTCACGCACACACACAGTCACACTCACACACACACATACACACACTCACACACATACATACATACATACATACACACACACTCACCCACACACACAGTCTCACTCACGCACACAACCTTACACTCACGCACACACACTCACACTCACTCACACAACCTTATACTCACGCACACTCACGCACACAAACTCACACACACACTCACGCACACACTCACGCACACACACTCACACACACTCACGCACAGACACTCACACTCACGTACACACACTCACGCACATACACTCACGCACATACACTCACACACCCTCACACGCACGCACACACTCACGCACACACATTCACGTACACACACTCTCACTCACGCACACACACCCACACACACTCACACTCAGGCACGCACTCTCATATTCACACACATACACTCACGCACATTCACTCACACTGACGCACACACACTCACGCAGACACTCACACTCACGCACACACACAGTCACACTCACGCACACAACCTTACACTCACGCACACACAGACACATACACATATACACACACTCTAACACACTCACACACACACTCTCACACTCACACTCACGCACACACAGTCACACTCACATACATTCATACACACACTCACACACATACATACACACAGTCACGCTCACCCACACACACAGTCACACTCACGCACACACATAGTCACACTCACACACATACATACACACACTCACACATACATACATACACACACACTCACCCACACACACAGTCACACTCACGCACACAACCTTACACTCACGCACACACATTCACATTCACGTACACACACTCTCACTCACGCACACACACCCACACACACACTCACACTCAGGCACACACTCTCATATTCACGCACATACTCACACACACACACTCACGCACACTCACTCACACTCACGCACACACTTACGCACACACACTCACGCACACGCTCAATCACACTTACGCACACACACTCACGCACCCACACACTCCCGCACACACACCCTCACGCACTCTCACACTCATGCACACGCACACTCACGCACACGCACACACACTCACACACACTCACGCACACACACTCACACTCACGTACACACACTCACACTCACGCACATACACTCACACACCCTCACACTCACGCACACACCCCTACGCACACACACTCACGCACACACATACACATTCACGTACACACACTAACACTCACGCACACACACGCACACACACACTCACGCACACACTCTCACACTCACGCACACACACTCACACACACTCACGCACACTCACTAACACTCACGCACACACACTAACTCACGCAGACACTGACACTCACGCACACACACTCACACACTCACGCCGGCCTCGATAGCGTGATGGTTAGCGTGTCTGCCTCACGTTCAAGAGGTCGCGAGTTTGAATCTCGCTTAATGTAAGTTATCCGGGTAAGGTTTTTTCCGAGGTTTCCCTTATCCTGAGAAGACGAATGTCGGGTAACTTAAAGCTCCATGGACCTCAGGCTCATTTGAGCATCATTTCACCCGTTTCATTCACTCACCGTCCGATATGACGCAATGTTGGAGAACGTTAATTAAAATTAAAAAAAAACACACACACTCACGCTCACGCACACACATACACTCATATCGATCCTTCCGTCCGTCCATCCCTGCATTCGTCCATTCGTCCATCCGTCCGTCCGTCCATCCGTCCGTCCGTCCGTCCGCCCATCCGTCCATCCGTCCATCCGTTCATCCGTCCATCGGTCCGTCCGTCCATCCGTCCATCCCTCCATCCGTCAATCCGTCCATCTGTCAATCCGTCCATCAGTTCATCCGTCCATCCGTCCATCTGTCCATTCACCAACCCGTCCATCTGTCCATCCGTCCATCCGTCCGTCCATCCGTCGATCCGTCCATCCGTCCATCCATCCATCTGTCCATCCAACCGCCAATCCGTCCATTCGTCCATCCGTCCATCTCTCCATTGGTCCATCGGTCCGTCCATCCGTCCGTCCATCAGTTCATCCGTTCATCCGTCCATCCGTCCATCGGTCCATTCACCAATCCGTCCATCTGTCCATCCGTCCATCCGTCCGTCCATACGTCGATCCGTCCGTCGATCCGTCCATCCTTCCATCTGACCATCCATCCGTCAATCCGTCCATCTGTCCATCCGTCCATCCGTCCGTCCATCCGTCCATCCGTCCGTCCATCCATCCGTCCATCCGTCCGTCCATCCGTCCATCCGTCCATCCGTCCATCCGTCCGTCCATCCCGCCAACCGTCCATCCGTCCATCCGTCTGTCCGTCCATCCCTCCGTCCGTCCATCCGTCCATCCATCCATCCGTCCATCCGTCCATCCATCCGTCATACCGTCCATCCGTCCATCCATCCGTCCGTCCGTCCATCTGTCCATCCGTCCATCCATCCGTCCGTCCGTCCATCAGTCCATCCGTCCATCCGTCCATCCGCCCATCCGTCCATCCGTCCATCCGTCCGTCCGTCCACCTGTCCATCCGCCCATCTGTCATTCCGTCCATCTGTCCAACCGTCCATCCATCCAACCGTCCGTCCGTCCATCCGTCCATCCGTCCATCCGTCCATCCGTCAATCCGTCCATCCATCCATCCGTCCGTCCATCCGTCCGTCCGTTCATCCGTGCATCCGTTCGTCCTTCCCGCCAACCGTCCATCCGTCTGTCCGTCCATCCGTCCGTCCATCCATCCGCCCGTCCGTCCATCGGTCCATCTGTCCATCCGTCCATCCGTCCGTCCATCCATCCGTCCATCCATCCATCCGTCCATCCGTCCATTCCTCCATCCGTCCATCCGTGCACCCATCCATCCATCCATCCGTCCATCCGTCCATCCATCCATCCGTCCATCCGTCAATCCGTCCATCCGTCCGTCCATCCGTCCATCCGTCCGTCCGTCCATCCCTCCATCCGTCCGTCCGTCCGTCCATCCGTCCATCTGTCCATCCGTCAATCCGTCCATCTGTCCATCTGTCCATCCGTCCATCCGTCCGTCAATCCGTCCATCCGTCCGTCCGTCCATCCGTCCATCCGTCCGTCCGTCCATCCGTCCATCCGTCAATCTGTCCATCCGTCCATCCGTCCGTCCATCCGTCCATCCCATCCATCCGTCTGTCCGTCCGTACGTCCATCCGTCAATCCGTCCGTGCGTCCATGCGTCCGTCCGTCAATCCGTCCATCTGTCCATCGTCCATTCGTCCGTCCAACCGTCCGTCCATCCGTCCGTCCATCCGTCCATCCGTCCATCCGTCCATCTGTCCATCCCTCAATCCGTCCATCTGTCCATCCGTCCATCCGTCCGTCCATCCGTCCATCCGTCCATCCGTCCATCTATCCTTCCATCCGTCAATCCGTCCATCTGTCCATCCGTCCATCCGTCCGTTCATCCGTCCATCCGTCCCTCCGTCCATCCGTCCGTCCGTCCATCCGTCCATCTGTCCATCCGTCCATCTGTCCATCCGTCAATCCGTCCATCTGTCCATCCGTCCCTCCGTCCGTCCATCCGTCCATCCCATCCATCCGTCTGTCCGTCCGTACGTCCATCCGTCAATCCGTCCGTGCGTCCATGCGTCCGTCCGTCAAACCTTCCATCTGTCCATCGTCCATTCGTCCGTCCAACCGTCCGTCCATCCGTCCGTCCATCCGTTCATCCGTCCATCCGTCCATCTGTCCATCCGTCAATCCGTCCATCTGTCCATCCGTCCATCCGTCCGTCCATCCGTCCATCCGTCCATCCGTCCGTCCATCCGTCCATCTGTCCATCCATCCGTCAATCCGTCCATCTGTCCATCCGTCCATCCGTCCGTCCATCCGTCCATCCCTCCCTCCGTCCATCCGTCCGTCCGTCCATCCGTCAATCCGTCCATCCTTCCATCTGTCCATCCGTCCATCCGACCGTCCATCCGACCGTCCATCCGTCCGTCCATCCGTCCGTCCGTCCATCTGTCCATCCGTCCATCTGTCCATCCTTCCATCCGACCGTCCAACCGTCCCTCCGTCCATCCGTCCACCCATCCGTCCATCCGTCCATCCGTCCATCCATCCGTCCATCCGACCATCCATCCATCCATCCGTCCATCCCTCCGTCCATCCGTGCATCCGTCCATCCATCCGTCCTTCCATCCCTCCCACCTTCCATCCATCCGTCCGTCCATCCATCCGTCCGTCCATCTGTCCATCCGTCCATCAGTCCGTCCGTCCATCCGTCCATCCGTTCATCCGTCCGTCCATCCCGCCATCCGTCCATCCGTCTGTCTGTCCATCCGTCCGTCCATCCGTCCATCCGTTCATCCGTCCGTCCATCCCACCATCCGTCCATTCGTCTGTCCGTCCATCCGTCCATCCGTTTATCCGTCCATCCATCCATCTGTCCATCCGTCCATCCATCCGTCCGTCCGTCCATCCGTCCATCCATCCGTCCATCCGTCCATCCATCCGTCCGTCCATCCATCCGTCCGTCCATCCATCCATCCGTCCGTCCGTCCATCGGTCCATCCGTCCGTCCATCCGTCCATCCAGCCATCCAGCCATCCGTCCATCAGTCCATCGGTCCACCCGTCCATCCGTTCATCCGTCCAGCCGTCCATCCGTCCATCCATCCATCTGTCCGTCCGTCCGTCCATCCGTCCGTCCAACCGTCCATCCCATCGATCCGTCTGTCCGTCCGTCCATCCCTCCTTCCGTCCATCCGTCCATCCATCCGTCCGTCCGCCCATCCGTCCATCCGTCTGTCGGTCCCTCCGTCCATCCGTCCGTCCGTCTATCCGTCCGTCCGTCCATCCGTCCATTCGTCCATCCGTCCATCCATCCGTCCGTCCATCCGTCCGTCCGTCCATCCGTCCATCCGGCCGTCCGTCCATCCGTGCGTCCGTCCATCCGTCCGTCCGTCCATCCGTCCTTCCATCCGTCCGTCCGTCCATGCGCCCGTCCGTCCATCTGTCCATCCGTCCATCCGTCCGTCCATCCGTTCATCCGTCCGTCCATCCCACCATCCGTCCATTCGTCTGTCCGTCCATCCGTCCATCCGTTTATCCGTCCATCCATCTGTCCATCCGTCCATCCATCCGTCCATCCGTCCATCCATCCGTCCATCCGTCCATCCATCCGTCCGTCCATCCATCCGTCGGTCCGTCCATCCATTCGTCCATCTGTCCATCGGTCCATCCGTCCATCCGTCCGTCCGTCCATCCGTCCATCCGTCCATCCGTTCATCCGTCCATCCATCCCGCCATCTCTCCATCCGTCTGTCCGTCCATCCGTCCGTCCGTCCATCCGTCCATCCATCCGTCCGTCTGTCCATCTGTCCATCCATCCGTCCGTCCGTCCATCTGTCCATCCTTCCATCCATCCGTCCGTCCGTCCATCCGTCCATCCAGCCATTCGTCCATCCAGCCATCCGTCCATCAGTCCATCGGTCCATCCGTCCCTCCGTTCATCCGTCCATCCGTCCATCCTTCCGTCCGCCAATCCGTCCATCCGTCCGTCCATCTGTCCATCCGTCCGTCCGTCCGTCCATCCGTCCGTCCGTCCATCCGTCCATCCATCCATCCGTCCATCTGTCCATCCGTCAATCCGTCCATCTGTCCATCCGTGCATCCGTCCGTCCATCCGTCCATCCCATCCATCCGTCTTTCCGTCCGTACGTCCATCCGTCAATCCGTCCGTGCGTCCATGCGTCCGTCCGTCAAACCGTCCATCTGTCCATCGTCCATTCGTCCGTCCAACCGTCCGTCCATCCGTCCGTCCATCCGTCCGTCCATCCGTTCATCCATCCGTCCGTCCATCCATCCATCCGTCCGTCCGTCCATCGGTCCATCCGTCCGTCCATCCGTCCATCCAGCCATCCAGCCATCCGTCCATCAGTCCATCGGTCCACCCGTCCATCCTTTCATCCGTCCAGCCGTCCATCCGTCCATCCGTCCATCTGTCCGTCCGTCCGTCCGTCCATCCGTCCGTCCAACCGTCCATCCCATCGATCCGTCTGTCCGTCCGTCCATCCCTCCTTCCGTCCATCCGTCCATCCATCCGTCCGTCCGCCCATCCGTCCATCCGTCTGTCGGTCCCTCCGTCCATCCGTCCGTCCGTCTATCCGTCCGTCCGTCCATCCGTCCATTCGTCCATCCGTCCATCCATCCGTCCGTCCATCCGTCCGTCCGTCCATCCGTCCATCCGGCCGTCCGTCCATCCGTCCGTCCGTCCATCCGTCCGTCCGTCCATCCGTCCTTCCATCCGTCCGTCCGTCCATGCGCCCGTCCGTCCATCTGTCCATCCGTCCATCCGTCCGTCCATCCGTTCATCCGTCCGTCCATCCCACCATCCGTCCATTCGTCTGTCCGTCCATCCGTCCATCCGTTTATCCGTCCATCCATCTGTCCATCCGTCCATCCATCCGTCCATCCGTCCATCCATCCGTCCATCCGTCCATCCATCCGTCCGTCCATCCATCCGTCCGTCCGTCCATCCATTCGTCCATCTGTCCATCGGTCCATCCGTCCATCCGTCCGTCCGTCCATCCGTCCCACCGTCCATCCGTTCATCCGTCCATCCATCCCGCCATCTCTCCATCCGTCTGTCCGTCCATCCGTCCGTCCGTCCATCCGTCCATCCATCCGTCCGTCTGTCCATCTGTCCATCCATCCGTCCGTCCGTCCATCTGTCCATCCTTCCATCCATCCGTCCGTCCGTCCATCCGTCCATCCAGCCATTCGTCCATCCAGCCATCCGTCCATCAGTCCATCGGTCCATCCGTCCCTCCGTTCATCCGTCCATCCGTCCATCCTTCCGTCCGCCAATCCGTCCATCCGTCCGTCCATCTGTCCATCCGTCCGTCCGTCCGTCCATCCGTCCGTCCGTCCATCCGTCCATCCATCCATCCGTCCATCTGTCCATCCGTCAATCCGTCCATCTGTCCATCCGTGCATCCGTCCGTCCATCCGTCCATCCCATCCATCCGTCTTTCCGTCCGTACGTCCATCCGTCAATCCGTCCGTGCGTCCATGCGTCCGTCCGTCAAACCGTCCATCTGTCCATCGTCCATTCGTCCGTCCAACCGTCCGTCCATCCGTCCGTCCATCCGTCCGTCCATCCGTTCATCCGTCCATCCGTCCATCCGTCCATCTGTCCATCCGTCCATCCGTCCGTCCGTCCATCCGTCCATCCGTCCATCCGTCCATCCGTCCGTCCATCCGTCCATCTGTCCATCCATCCGTCAATCCGTCCATCTGTCCATCCGTCCATCCGTCCGTCCATCCGTCCATCCCTCCCTCCGTCCATCCGTCCGTCCGTCCATCCGTCAATCCGTCCATCCTTCCATCTGTCCATCCGTCCATCCGACCGTCCATCCGTCCGTCCATCCGTCCGTCCGTCCATCTGTCCATCCGTCCATCTGTCCATCCTTCCATCCGACCGTCCAACCGTCCGCCCGTCCATCCGTCCATCCATCCGTCCATCCGTCCATCCATCCGTCCATCCGTCCATCCATCCATCCATCCATCCGTCCACCCGTCCGTCCGTCCATCCGTCCGTCCGTCCATCCGTGCATCCGTCCATCCATCCGTCCTTCCATCCCTCCATCCTTCCATCCATCCGTCCGTCCATCCATCCGTCCGTCCATCTGTCCATCCGTCCATCAGTCCGTCCGTCCATCCGTCCATCCGTTCATCCGTCCGTCCATCCCGCCATCCGTCCATCCGTCTGTCTGTCCATCCGTCCGTCCATCCGTCCATCCGTTCATCCGTCCGTCCATCCCACCATCCGTCCATTCGTCTGTCCGTCCATCCGTCCATCCGTTTATCCGTCCATCCATCCATCTGTCCATCCGTCCATCCATCCGTCCGTCCGTCCGTCCATCCGTCCATCCATCCGTCCATCCGTCCATCCATCCGTCCGTCCATCCATCCGTCCGTCCATCCATCCATCCGTCCGTCCGTCCATCGGTCCATCCGTCCGTCCATCCGTCCATCCAGCCATCCAGCCATCCGTCCATCCGTCCATCGGTCCACCCGTCCATCCGTTCATCCGTCCAGCCGTCCATCCGTCCATCCGTCCGTCCGTCCATCCGTCCGTCCAACCGTCCATCCCATCGATCCGTCTGTCCGTCCGTCCATCCCTCCGTCCGTCCATCCGTCCATCCATCCGTCCGTCCGCCCATCCGTCCATCCGTCTGTCGGTCCGTCCGTCCATCCTTCCGTCCGTCTATCCGTCCGTCCGTCCATCCGTCCATCCATCCGTCCGTCCATTCGTCGATCCGTCCATCCGTCCATCTGTCCGTCGGTCCGTCCGTCCATCCGTCCATCCGTCCGTTCTTCCAGCGGTCCATCCGTCCATCCGTCCATCTGTCCGTCCGTCCGTCCGTGCTTCCCTCTCCCCCTGCGTCCGGACACACACACACACACACATACACACACACACCATATACATACATCACAGAGATACGGACATACACACACGTTTACTCATTGACACACACACACATACACACACATTCACACATTGACATATACAGACATACACACACATCCACACGTTGACACACACAGACATCCACACACATTCACACATTGACATATACAGACACACACATAGAAACACAGACATACACACACCATACACACATTTAGACATACTCATTCGCATACCACACACACATGCACACACCCGCACCACACACAAATACACACACATTCATATGTGGGTCATCATAGAAATGAAATAGGAGATCAACTTGAAAAGTATGTAGCAACCGACAATAGATTAAAATAAATCACAGGAAAATGCCAAAAAGTGAAGTAATTCGACGACTGTCGCCCTCAGGTTTCGAAAAATAGCAAGAAGAGTGGCAACAAAGATCAAAAGGGGAAACTACAAATTCGTACTTTCCCACCAGTAGCGACAGAACAAAAACTAAAGTGAAATTAACGCCGAATATAACGGCATTGTTATCAGGTCATGGGGTAACTAAACTCTACTACTATCGTTTCAAAATTAATGACAATGCAACGTGTAACTGTAATCAAAACCAACAAACTGTAGACCATTTGATGTTCTTGGCTGACCACCTGCTCTCAGGTCTTCACTCTTTGTGGTTCAGAGGTCCCTCTGCTCCCCGACAGGCGTCTGACTCTAGGCACTGGCTTGTAAGCCCTACATAAGGGGAGGGGAATCAGGGAGAGAAGAAGTGTTAAACAAGGAAAGAAAAGGCTTAAAGTAAGCAATAACAATGGCAGGTGGAAGTTGAACACTAAACAAAAAGAACTTACAGAAAAATACACCAAAAGCTTACTAATATTATCAATTTTAATAATCCGTAAATGTGCATATTGACGCTAATTTCAACAATATGTAAGTAGGGTATTTGGGGGGAAGCTGGCGCAGTTTTTTATGGGCAAGATGGCCGCCATGCGTGATCTAAGGATTACTAGGTAAGGTGGTAGGGGAAGCAGGACGTTGTAGGTGTTTGAAGCAATCTCTAGGGATAACTTTTATGGCCTATAGCACTGTATGTATGTTTATGAGCGTTCATGGTAGTTGAGTATGTCGTTCACTATATCGGTGTAAACCTCCTAACGCAAGAGCTTTCCATCTTGATTGTATATGATACCCCCCCAACATAATGACACCGCCACGCTAACCTAACCTAACCTAACCTAACCTAACCTAACCTATCCTAACCTAACCTAACCTAACCTAACCTAGCCTAACCTAACCTAATCTATCCTAACCTAAGCCCCATACTTCTACTCGTCTAACCTATCTTAACCTAACCTAAGCTCCATACTTCTACATGGCTAACCTAACCTAACCTAATCTATCCTAACCTAAGCCCCATACTTCTACTCGTCTAACCTATCTTAACCTAACCTAAGCTCCATACTTCTACATGGCTAACCTAACCTAACCCAGCTCCCACTATTTACTCCGGTCTTTGATAATTTAACCTAAGCCCCATACTTCTACTCGTCTAACCTATCTTAACCTAACCTAAGCTCCATACTTCTACATGGCTAACCTAACCTAACCCAGCTCCCACTATTTACTCCGGTCTTTGATAATTTAACCTAAGCCTCATACTTCTACTCATCTAACCTATCCTAATCTAACCTGGCCTAGCCTAACCTAAGGTAGATCCTCTTATTATTATTTATTCTATTCTACTAACATGATACGTTTCTAGACATTCATTCTATCCTCTTATCATCTATCCTATTCCCTCCTCTGCTTATCTATTCTATCCTGTCATACGCTACCCTGATCTCCATCTAGGAATTTCATAAACATTTTGATACTATTTTGAGTCCTCTGTTAGATCTTTTTAAGCACTTTTAGTATATTCATGCTGCTTTTACAACATATTTAACAACTTTTCAGACAATTTTCAGAGTTATTCAATCATTTTCATACATTTTTAGGACATTTCACCCCATTTTTGCTACAATTTTACACCCTCTGATAGATCTTTTAGACGCTTTTAGTATATTCAGGGCGCTTTTACAACATATTTAAGAATTTTTCAGTTATTCAGTCATTTTCATACATTTTTAAGACATTTCACCCCATTTTACTGCTATTTGCACCCTCTGTTAGATCTTTTAGACGCTTTTAGTGTATTCAGAACGCTTTTAACAACATATTTAACAACTTTTCAGACAATTTTCAGAGTTATTCAATCATTTTCATACATTTTTAGGACATTTCACCCCATTTTACTGCTATTTGCACCCTCCTTTATAGAACTTTTAAACTTCCAGTAGAAGATGTCCTAACCATTGATGTTGAAGTTCTTATTACTGCTATTTTTGCCCTCTGTCACAGAATTTTATACAACTGTATGACTCTTTTGCTTGGTTCTGTATGTTCTGGGGGTAACATCTCCAACACGACATGCAGTTTTCTAAGTGTAACCCCCACCTATTATGATCTAACCTGCTTATTAAGTGTTCTTTACAGCTTTATTCAACTTTGTTTTCCTAACCCTTTATAGATTTTTAAACTTATCACTAAAAGATGATCTCTCCACCTTAAGATGTTGAGGTACTTATAGCTCAATATTTTTAAGAGATATTCAGCAATACCTTTGATAGTATTTTAACACAATCTTCTGTTTATATAAAGTTAATGAGGGTATACTTACTTTAAGGTAGTAGGGTATACGCCTCTCCTCTTTTATCTGGGCTGGAGACCAGCACTAGAGTTAAAGTCTAGTGGCAGAGTTAACGCCTCCCTTTATAATTTCTATTTTTCTTCTTTCTTCGACAAGTTTCATGAGAAGCACGGAGAAGCCAGGTGAGTAATTTTTTTTATTTTTTCTTCTTTCTTCGTCAGACTTCATTTGAGGCGTGGAGGAGTCAGTTGATTAAACTTTCATTTTCTACAGGAGACGTAACGGAGAAAATAATCATCTTGAGATCTAAGTTGCATTCTCTTATGCATGGTTTGCAACGTTGTAATGCCCGTACGCATACGTTGATATTCCATCCTCTGCAATTACTCTCTTGTCATCATGAGGCGACAGAGCTATTTTATTAGATTCAACTGTAGAAACATTATGACGTTGGGATAGGATTAAATTCATCGGAGTTCTAACAATTTTCAAAGTTTTAAGGCACTCCATATAGCTATTGAAGCTGATGTATTGCTTATTGGCGCTATGTTTTATGCCTTTGATCTTTTTTATCACAGAGCCATCAATATCGAGAGCATACATTTTAGGTCTGAGACCAACGAAACGGCGAATGATTTTACCACTTGCTTCATCTTTAAACTTTCCCAAAACTTTCTTGTTTTGTGTAGAATAGCATATATGGTTAGCAGGGTAATCCGCTGTATCCAGATGTTCAAGCATGTGTAATTTATCCTGGTATATATCAGCTGTAGTCACTCGATGGATGAAGGAATCTGTATCCGTATACATCAGTTTAAGATTCTCAGCTCCATAATATGGAAGTAACACATCGTATTGATACGAATACATTAGCGTCTTGGAGATGTCTAGTACGCTCATACCAATGTATATAGGCTTGTTGAACACTATTTTACGAGAAGCCATATGAACAGCTGCAAGATTAGGACCGTATATAGTTCGATCGATAAATGTAGGCTTGGCTATCAGTTTTTCTAATGTTTTGCTGTTTGCCACAAGACGTATATCCATACGATTACGAATATTTTCCATAGTTTTTCCAAACATCGCATTATTGAAAAGTTTGTACAAATCCTTCTCGAAATCATTTCTAGCTTGTTGTCGCAAGCGATTATTAAATTCGACGTAAGGCTTTAACCAACAAGACTGACGGAATTTTAGTGCTCGATGAATCTTTATTAGTCGTAGACCATGACTAAGAGCCTGTTTCAAGGACATGTAATGAACCACATACTTCTTTCGGGATCCAAGATGGGCAATTAGTTTCTTTGAAGAGGATTCCCCCGGTTTCATACTCTCAGGCAGGAAGGGCAAATCATTATGAAGATCGTGGAGCTCGACAGGATATTCGACATCGACTTCTAAGATGTATCCAAGGGGGTCATCTTCCTTCAATAATTCCAGGTCTATGTCTTCAGGAGAAACCCATTTAAACCCTCCATAAGGAAGGGCCTTACACATTCCCCATCCATATTGGTTGTTTGCATCTTCGTATGTAATAAACTGGGAAGGTTTACGAGAGTCATACTGTTCCATATATATGTTGTTAGCCTCCGCATACCGGTGAGAAACCTGACATAACCCTCCTCTTATGCCAGATTCAACCATGAGTAGCTGATCGTAATCAAGAAGCAATTCCAACTCGATTCCAGTATACAGCAGCATAGCATCCCATGTAAGTCCTGGAGAGGTAAAATAATGGGCAGGATCGACTTTATGAGTTTTCAGAGTTTGGTCTCTAAATGTTTCAAAGACATCCGTAAGGAGAAGAACATCAGAAGTTAAGTAAATATCACTGTATTCACCTAAGTTTTCCACATTAAACTGCTTCCATACATTTCTAGCATGCTCATAGTCATCGTCGGTAATTTCTTCTTCATTTAATTTATTGTAGAATGCTTCTCTTGGAGGCAGCTGAGTCTCGTTCAAAACATCCCATGAAGTAAGGTAATCGTAGGGGAACACTCCCTTACGAGTCATCAAGCCAATCTTCTCTTCTCCGAAGTACTTCGTTGTTTCAGGATGCGTAGTGAGGTTTTTCACTAACTTATCCAAGCTTGTGCTCAGGAAACGGTAGGTATCCACAAACCGGAGTTTAATATCCCCAACATACTTGGAGAATGATATATAACTTTCCTCTGAATTTGGTATAACCTCTACTCTTTCGCTAGTACACCCCAGTTCCTTAACAATGAAATGAGAGTCATACCCACTCAGATTATGCATGAAGACAGGTATATAATTAGGTATTTTACAAGCCAGGCTACATTTATTATGTAAAGATGCTCTATACATCCCGGAAACATGATCGTGATCGCGAACCTTCCAATTATCTTCTGTAAATTCATGTTCACACAGGTAGCATATTGTAGAAGCATCGAATGATTCTTGTTCTTCAGCTGTAAGATTAAGAGGTTTAGCAGATTTGTATAAGTCACTAATTTTATTGGCCAGATCCATCAAGCATTCCATAAACTTCTGTGCAGCGTCAGGCCCTCGGTAAACATACGGTTCAGTAGGAAGAGTTGTTTCTAGTTGTTCAACACTGGACGACGGTTTCACATAAACGCAAAAGCTCATAGGAGAATGACTTTGATAGGGAGTTGTGTAGGAGGTTTCAGGATTAGGGGCACAGGTATAGTAAGGAGCGAGAATGCTCTCAAAATCGGCGTAGATGACATAAGGAAGTTTCAACATTCGTTCGACGTTTTTGAATCTGACGATAGAGTTTTCCTTTGTAGGCATAACGCATCTAGCAATACCATGTTGTCTACATATTTCTCGGTGCTCTTCTAATTTTTTCATTCCACTTCGTCCATGTCGGTCATC